>JAUMHG010000045.1:16126276-16149372 GCA_032359395.1 Enteromius anoplus | reverse complement strand
TGTGATGTTTACGAGGCGTGATGCAACACCACGTGTACAAAGACAGAACTAAGTCATGATCATCAGTAATTATGTCTCCACTGGATCAACAAATGCCTGCTTTGTAGTGATTTATTGTTTTGTGTCATAGCACCGGGACACAACATCATGTTACGGTAAGGGGTGTATCATTTCAGCCACACACTTGCCATATTCGGCCAATCACAGTGCACTGGATAGCTGGCCAATCAGACACAAATCGCTTTGTACATATAGACCCGTTTTAGGTAGTCATGTGTGTCTTAATGATGGAAATGGGAATATGAGCCCATATCATCTCATGTTTACACACAGTTCCTCTCCTCTTTATACTTTCATCATCGATTAAAGACGAAAAGGTTAAGAAAGTGAATGCTATAAGATTTGTTGAAGCTGTGGTTAACATATGCCTACATGTTCACATATGTCCAAAATCATGTAGGCCTATTGCCATAGTAAGTGTTTAATTAAGAACTTACTTCACTTCTTTTATTAAAGTGTGTTCTGTATGAAGAGCACAGGCAAACACTAGTATTTCATGTAAGAAATATGCCTGAATAAAAGAAAGGAGGGGGAAATTATTTGATGCTCCAGTATTATTAATGATTTTAATTATGTGCACACAGATGTTCGTGTGATTGTTACATTGAAACGATCACAATTATTGCTAAACAAGCAAAACACATCAGATTTCACAAAAAATACAATTTATAGAATGCTATTATATGCACACATACACCCATTATATGCACACATATATTGCTCAGACACAAGTGCTGTGTCATCGTATGTTTTAGCTGTGTTTGATGATGTTACAGACTGTTCCAAGTGAATAAATTCTTGACTTCAATAGACACCCCTTACTCACTAAATATGGAGCACTGGACATTGTATAGAGAGCCTGTCAATTGGAACGCAGCTGGAGCCATGGTTTGAAGCCTCACAGTTTTATATTGATGATAATTCCCTTACCACAACCTCCAAATATGATTGGTAGATATAATTTTAAAAACATGTTGTACTTGGCGAAATTACAGGACACAACGGAAAGTGGTTAAAAGGCTAAATGAGTGAATGTTTTAAAATGGAAGACATGGGTTGTGTGATATTTAGATAGAGAAATTGTGAGAGGAAAACAAAGCCTTTCTAAATGTTCTTAGTTGTTAGCTGGTAAAAATATCCACACTCTCTTCTCTTTCCCACTTTTTCACAGCGTGAGGCATGGAAACTCAGGCAATTACACTCATTTGCATGTGTTAATATGATTAATTAGTGAGCATAAACACTTTTTCCATGACAGAAGCAGCATAGCAATTCATACACCTGCAAACTTTTTCTGATAGAGGATAATGCCTGTTGACTAAGAGGCTTTTTTCTTTTTTTCTCAGACCTTCTAATTGGCATGTGAATATGCGTGGTTAATTAGGAATATGCAGATGAAGCTTGATTGGTTTGAATGCAGAGTGTAAGTTGAGGCACGGTGGGATTCAAATTGTGCCGAGGTTTTGATTTCCTTACTTATCAAGATATGAAGATAATTGCAATTGTGATCATTTGCATACGTTAATGAATTTGCCTGATGCTTTTCAATCGAATGTGAAATAAATAATTGATGCCGTATCAGCACCTACACCGACATCAGGGATGCTTTTTTAATAACTAAGCGCATTAAGGTGCCATTTTGGAGCTCATTTAAAGAACGTTGCGTTGCATCTTTTCAACAAGTCATTGTGAATTTCATGGTGCTTTTTGTTGTGATGCACAAGACATTAAGTTAATGAATGTAAAACATAGGTTTTCTCTTAAAACAAGTATATGTACAAATATAAATTACTAAAAAAAATGGTTAGTATTTTTAAAAATAAATTTTTCTGTCATTAAATGGGAAAAAAAAACTAGAACTAATACTGAAATTTTTTTAAATATTTAGATTTCACACACACATATATATATATATAATTTTTTTTTATGTCAGTTACTTGTCTCTAAAGTTAAAAGAAGAGCAATTTCCCACTAATTTAGAGGTGTGTTACTCAAGGGCAGGAGGTTGTGGAAAGCGAAAGGGGGTGAAAAAGTTGTGCTGTGTGCTTTAATTGCGACATGGTAAACATTTAACGTGTGTGATTGTTTTGAGGCAATGAACGGAAAGGAGCGACTGCCTCTTAATTAACTAGGCGGCAGATTAGTCCTTATTAAATTCAAACACGGGATCAGAGCAGAGTTCGGGCTCCCCAGTGCAATAGCAGCACAGATACGGCACTCACAATGAACTTACACACTCCACGCTCACATTTAATTGCTTCTGTAATGGTCCAAGCTCAAGCCCTATTCATGCTAACCCTTTGGGTAATCAGGTTTGCACTGCTGAGACCAAAGCTAATAACTAGCAGAAAAACAGTAATAAACAATGAACAGTGAAATCTGGACGGTAAAAAAGAGACAACAAATTCATGCTTGGTGGCTGGGTTGTTGTGTTTCCCATTTATTGGATAATTGCACCTTAAATAGACATCACATGTTGAGCAGATAATTCAATCGTTACAGAGAGTACTGGTATAAAAACATATTTACAATTCTATGCCCTGAACGATGTCCAAAAGATGTACGAAGATATTCTGTTTTTGACATTAGTCAACATGAAATCAAAACCACCCTATTTACTTTTTAAATGCACTTTCCTGGTGTTAAAGTGCATCACATTTACTACATTTACACAATTTGTGGGCGAATAAATTCAGACAATACCATTTGAATGAACATCAGAACGTATTTTATTTCAACCGTGGATAGACCGTTTTTCAAATTTAAAGCTGTCCAAGTTAATCTACTGATATGTTTGTCAGACAAGATGGAAGATTCAGTTTTATGATTGGTTAGATCGCCTGTCAATCAAGCTCTTTGCGACGGGTCAATAGGTTACAACTTTGCATGAGGTTGAAACTAGCCGCGTTTCGATAAAATATTGCAAAATGACGGTGTTCCCATTAAACAATGTAATGTGACTAAAACGTAATCTTTTGCTTTTCGTGATAAGTCGTGGCAACAGATTTTGTGAGATTTGACAAGATGTGTTTGTACAAAGGAGGCGTATGCGTGTATCTTTCCAGAAGCTGCATGGGAGCTACTGTAGAAACCTGCATGGCTAGGCTGGAATAAACACAAGCATCAACCAAGTTTCTTGTAGGTTATAGTACAGCGAAGATTGATCATTGGACTTCTTACAAACGCCATGTGACCTGTAAATGTGAAAAACCCATTTACATTGCAGTTTTGCTAATTATTCCCTTTATTGTATTGCCTGAAAAACCAACTCATGCGACCATATAAACTATTTTGTAATATTTGTTTTTTTTATTCGCAAAATTGACGCATTTCCATTAGGTGTATTTCCATTTTGAAATTTTAATGTGTGCAATTTGAAGGGTAATGGAAACGCGGGTACTGTTTCTACACGACTTTGCTCATGTTCAGATTGCTCACGCAAATTCACCACAATTGGAAACGATTTGAAATTGATTCAAGTGTGAGCTGTGCTTAACACACCGCTTCGGTTTTGAAAACAGACAATTGTGTATGATTTATCAGTGCACATCATTTCAAACGAAATAAAAAGTTACAAAATTCAACAAAATGTGATAACGTTCACCCTTTTAGGCTGACCTCACCAGTCTCTTTTATGTAATGGGCTCTTTTCAAGTTCCATACATTTATTGATGCATTTGTTTGTGATTAAATATCCTTTCTAAATTGGATATATGTCAAAACAAGGGTTTTGAAGGAAGTTTCTCGACTCGAAAATGCATAAATTGCTTTCGGGCGAAGCTTTCTCTCTGAGGTTAGATCTGAGAGAGGCAGGATATCCTGTGAGAAAATAGATGTCACTTCTGTTTTCAGGGGGCGAGAAAGCCACAGAGATACTGCAGAATCCACCAATGTCTGATATGAAGTCAGATATGAAGAAATGCTTCCATTGCTCTCAGCCCAAACTCGTTTTCCAAAGATATTTTTTTTTGTTTTAAAACATAAGTGCATCAAAGGAGGATTGTCTGGAGGATGTGGGTGAAGAGCTGTGATGAGAAGGACACTGGAGGGTAAACATTGAGAGGAGAATAGGAAGGGGCAACCTTCAGCAAACCTACGAAATATAAGATTGGTTAAACGGCATGTTTATGCTCTTTGAAAACACTTTAGTTATGGACTGCAGACAAAGACTAAACTCACGTTGTAATATGACCTTAAAGAATAAAATAAAACTCACTTTCTGATCTGGTAGCACTGGGTTGCTCTGCAGATGAGTATTAAGGAGTGCAGATCCTGGCCGGTCATGTTCACAAAATATGGTGCCGTTTACGTAGTGGAACCGGTCACCGGGGACCAGCTGGTTTCTGCACGTTGCGCAAGAGAAGCACTGGAACCGGAAAGAGAGAATGGAGTAAATTCGGCCTTGTGGCATGTTTGCAAGTGCTGAATTAATAGCCATTAAAGCTGCTAGTCAGGGTTAGCCTGAACTCACTGCCTCAATAAAATTATTTTTTAATCAGCAGCAACCAAGGTCAGTTTCGTTGTAAAAGCACAAGACTGAAAGAGGATAGCATTAGGGAAACATTATTATGAGAAGCCCAGAGAAATAAACGTACCATACTGTAATACAAATTAATGACAAATAATTAAATAAAGATTCACATGATTAATTCAGTTCTAACGAACATCTGCTATTTAGAAACCCATTAAATGTTGCACTCAAGTTAAAGGGAGGCACAGCAAAATCTGTCCGGACCTCCATGACTTTCTTTCTCCATGACTGTAAAGGTGATGTTTAAAAAATAAATAAATCACTCAAAAGGGTGTCATTTTGGATTTTTCTTTTTTGTAGAGACAAAAAAAATTATTCATTGTTTCAAGAAGAAAGTCAGTCATACAGGTTTGAAGAGACACAAAGGTTGCTTTTTGTAAAGCAGGAGTATTTTTTTATTTGTGTGTGAACTTTACAATGCTTTCATAGTTCATACTTCACATAACCAACCTTGAGGTGGTAGACATTGCCCTGTGCCCGCATGACCATTTCACTGGCTGGAATGGACTGACCACATGCACTGCAAGCCCCCGTGTGCCCAAACAACCTGGACAGAAAACACAGACATCACAAATGAAGCAGACCTGGCTTGGCTTTATTGCAGCTATGACTTCAGCAGTGTTATCTCCCACGGAGTTGACACAACAGGCTTAACATTCAATGATGCCGTGTGATGCATCTAAGACAGCATGCAGCGTCTCTGATGTTCTCTGTGGGAGCATGTGAGAATGCATCTGCAGAGATCATCAACACCCGGTGGATGCAAATGAGTCCAATGCAAATCAACACAAGAACAAAATGCTTGTCAGCATAGCATGACAACTACAGCTTCAGACAACTTTGGCTCGCCTATTTGAATTGCAAATGACTGTGGAGACTCTTTCCTCAAACGCTCTCATTATCGACTTGCGTCTTTGTTATAATAATTAAGATTTCGAATGTGGTCACTACTAAGTGTGTAGGTGAAAAAAATGGCTCTAAGATGTAAAAGCCTTTTCACACTCATTAGGAGTTGTTAAATCTAACTCACATCATGCATGGTATTTTAAGAGCGCAAGATGAGTTTTTCTATTTGTAATTTGCTCCCACGTTTTGTAGAGTATCTAAACGATTTATGGTTCACTCAGCAATTCAATGGTTTCTTAAAACACCAAACAGCACATGATTAGTGGAACTACTGTATATTTTCAACCCTGTTTAGGTCATAGCACACAGAGTCTGAATTTTTTGCATGTTAAAAAAATACGACCTTGCATGTCAATTACGTCCGCTAAAACTGGAATAAAAAAATAAATAAATTATTTCGCATCAAATACATTTTTTGCAGATAACAATCAAAACAGACGTATGCAAAAATTGGTCAAATGTAAACAGGGTTGAAAGTTTAAGCTGAATCAATCCATAACTCAGCAGGAAAATCTGGTCTGGGACCAAATGCTGGTTTGTAGTAACTGCTAAACCTATAAATCACATTTAACTGATCCTAGTGTGGAAGGGTTATGCTCAATACAATACTTTACAAAAGGTCCAAATGGGGTTACTCCCTGAGAGACACAAGTTTAGGAATTATTATTATTAGTAAAGGAGAAAAAATGGATTAGACTGCATTTTGTTCACTGGTAGATTTGTTTTAATGCTTAAAATTAATTGAAGAGTTCAATGAGTGGTTGAGAAGGTCATGAGAAGGTCCTCAGAGATCAGAGGTCATTTGTACATAATTTTTTCATTGTATCAGTCGATCTGCTGTGATACTTTTCACAACGCATCTAAACGTCTCAGGTTCTTTTGTGTTGCGTCTGACCTGATGTAGTCTGTTCTGCAGAGGATCATGCCTCCTTTGCTGTAGCAAGTGGTCCCGATCTCTCCCAGCTGAGCCTGACAGCACGAGCACTTGAGGCAGCGCGTGTGCCAGTAGCGCTCCATGGAGAAGAGCAGGAAGCGGTCAGCGATACGACCCCCACAGCCTGCACACGACCTGGACGCACACGAGCCGCCTGAGACCTGGCTGTTCACCATAGCTACGGCTGCAAGGAGGCAGATGAGAAAACCCGCTTTGTAACTTAATCTAACCACGTAGGATTATACACAAACTATATATGACCCTTGAACACAAAACCAATCAGAAGTAGCTCGGGTGTGTTTGTAGCAATAGCCAACAATACATTGTATGGGTTGAATCATTAGAATAATCAATAAAGATCATGTTACATGAAGATATTTTGTAACATTCCGACCATATAACAAAACTTTATTTAGTAAAAGGCAGTGCTAAAGAAATCATTAAGATCACCTTTAAAAGGTGTTTTGTTAATATTTAAAAAATGTTTGCACCCTTGGATTCCAAATGTTTATATATCTCAGCAAATTATGGTCCTATCCTAACAAACCATACATCAACAGAAAGCTTATTTATTCCATTTAAGGAGATGCGAAAATCTCACAAACAATAATGTACTCTTATAACAGGTTTTGTGGTCCAGGGTCACATATTATGTACAATTCTTTCTATAATAGATGTAGCAGTACAGCAGTGCAATGGCTCTGCCAGTTCAAAGTTTTCTCTAAATATAAGTTCTTTTTTCAGGACCTCAGATAAATGAATATTTGCTGGCTGTGCAACCAAATAAACAAACATTGAGATGACAAATTTATATAAAATATTAATGAATACTGCTAAAGTCAAGACTGAAAAATAAGTTTGTTTTTCTATATTGGAAATATATTTGGAAACAGTTAATATTTTGCAATATAAGCAAGAATAAAATTTTTTTTTTTTTAATTAAAAACTAGCATGCAAGGTCCCGAATAAACTATACTTAACACTGCGTGTGTGTGTGTGTGTGTGTATATGTATATATTTTTTATTTTTTATTTATTTATTTATTTATGATTTTCACCACAATGTCACTTAATGTAAGAATACCAAAATAATCTTGTTAATTCTTAAATCCTAATCCTTAAATCACTAGGTTTAGTATAATTACTTTCTCCTATAAGGGTAGTTGACAAATGAAAAGTGGACTGTGTCCATCATGTGAGATAGCAAAAATGCAGAACAAACAAACAAACAAATAACATGAGAATTACGTATCTTCATTCTTAGAGTTAGAAATAGCATTAGAGAGGTTCATCTTCAATGTTGTTGTTGTTGTTGTTTTTTTGTTGCGGTCACACCATAAAACATATTGATACGTCAGCTACCCATATATATTTAATACTTATAAGTAACAATAAGAAACAATTAGAAATGTTGCTTTGACAAAAGTTGTTTGTATCATTAATGTAAATATTTTAATTGCATTTAATTTGTGTTCTATGAATATCAAATTCCCTTTTCTACTTGTATATTTGTTTTTATTTGTTTTCCATCTAAAATAACTGTTATATCCTGCAATAATATTTGACATCTATTGCATCTAGCACAGAAGCAGCATTACCATACAGAACATTCTAAACTTTACATTTTCAGCTCATTGAAACGTAGTCTATATGAGTTTACAGACAAAATGTCTCGTATGTTGTGTACATACAGAAAGCGACTGACCTTGAAGAGTTTCGATACTCCGGTGAGTGTTTACACTGTATCAAGTTGAAGTTATCCACCTCGAGACTCTTGAGACGCTCCTCTTCACGCGCACATTGTACAGTAAGCTGCGACACGACTCACTCAATGGACGTCACTCCGCTGGACAGGGAATAGTTACCGGGTCCGTTGCATTGTGCTGCACTCCAGAAGAAGACCTCGAGACTGTGTACTTTATTCCGTGAGACGTTTCATCCAGCAGACGAGCATCGAGGGAAGCTCACTAACTGAAGGAGGCGTCGCGGATCGTTTTATTATCATAGGCGTGACGTCCCAGAGCTGTACACTTCACCTTGATAGGTTTGATCATTTAGGGGCGTGGCTTGTGACATCATAATCAATATAAGCCTAATAAATATTCACGGAAATTAGATTTCATATCGCATATTCAATTTCTTTATAAAAACATAAACCACATCCTCTTATTCTCAAATAAAACAGATTAAGTAAACGGAACACTAACGTTTGTGCGCATATTTATTCTCTCTGAGGGCAAACTCGAGTGTTGAGCAAATCATTGTGAAAATTGTAGAAGCATTTTTGAATGAACAGTTCGTTTCCAAGAATCGGTTTAAACACTGTGTTACGTCATTGCGTAGACCTTGACATTAGAATCGTGGTCCTGAGACTTTTTTGTTTATATATATATATATAATTCTTTGGATGTCTTGATATTTTTGTATATTTTGTTGTTGTTGTGTGTAGTTCTAATAAAATAAATAAATAAAATAAAATAAAATAAAAAACGTGATCCAGAGATTCTCTCTCCACAACTATATCGGAAGGCTTCCTAAATAATATAATATTAACATAACTATGACAAATTAAATATTTATTTTAAAATGACACATTAGCAATTTAGCTATTATAATAATTAAAATAATCCAGGGGTTTGCCTTATAATAAAATAATCATTGGGCCACCTTGGATGGTCGCTGAGATTATCTTTATTAGGGTAAAGGGTATTTATAAATAAATATGTTTACTGTAATTGCTTGTGTCTAAATTGCAGTCATGATTCAGCTAATAAAAACGATCATTTACATCCAAATAACATAATATAATTGCAGAATGCTTTATTTGTACTATTATCTGACACCCTACCGATCAATCAGCTCACTTAAAAGTTTTCGATTTTCTTGTAAGACTTAAAAGAATGATTCAAATCACAAACATAGAGCCACATGATCTGAATTCATAATCTCAGCAACAGCGTTTTACAGCGAAATCTGCACTTTTACTAACACTTTCTGCAGACAGGTTCTTAATGGTAACACTAGAGGTCAGTGTTGAAGAATGTAGAGAAGTCTAAAGCAGACGAGCCTAGGAGAACTGAAGCAGCCATCATCTGCCAGTGAATTTTTTTTACTTTAGCATTTTAGAAATTGATATTATTTTTTCTTTCTACTACTCAAACAAGACTTAATTTATATATAACAAAAATGGTTTGCATTAAAATGGTTTCCATTTTTGTAGTGTGTTTCGGGCATTTTTCCAATAGGATTTAACATCCCACTAATAGAATCCATCACATACCAGTAGACACCATTATAGTTTCCATTAAAACCAATACAATTTCCATTACAACCATTAAATTCATTCATGTTCTACTGTGTTTTAGGCAAGGTTCTATTGTTTTTTTGTTTGTTTGTTGTTTAGCAGGGTGATATGATATTAATGATATTTTTCTTGTTTAAGTATTAATATGTAGCTCACCTGAAGGTTCAGGTTTTATTTTTTGTTGTGAAAGTTAAGTGTATGTGTACTAGCCTTTAACCCTGTGGCCTTCTGTTCTGGTTTCGGACAAACTTGCAGTTCCTCTGTCAGATGCGTGTTGAACCTCACATCTCGCTGTTAGCCTGCAGCAGTCCTGGATCATCCTGGCCTTCCTTCACTCTCAGCCGCTGGAGCTTCTCTGGACTGAACGGAATTAATGCACCACAGATTCTCCTGTTATTTCCATGAGCACAAATTTGTGTAAGCACTTATTTACAGCCAACATTATTTATAAACTATTATATTTACAATATATAAACAATATTTAATATATATATTATTGATAAAATATTTAGTTATGTTTTAAATAAGCTTTTATTTTTAATTTGAGCTTTTATTTACATTTTAAATAAATTCTAACTTTAGCTTATTTGTAGTTATTTAACATAATTTAATTTAGTTTAGTTTATTCAGCAACTCTGCCAAGACGTTTTTTCCCACATTTGAGTTTGAGTTTTTAATGTGTAATATTTATATTCAGATATTACTGCCAATTTATTTCTATTAATAAAAACTGTTATATAAATAGTTATTAACAAGACCACTGGCCCAAGTCTTCTGTGTCCTATATTTTATGTTTTAAATGGAACAATCTTTAAACAGTGACACCCTGTTGTGAATATAACATAAAAATACAATAAAGCAGCTCATAAACCATGTAATTTAACCACCTGGGCTTAACAAACAACACTTTCTAAAGGTTAAGCCCCTTTTTTTCTCTGAATCTTTAAAAGATCCAACTGCTATTTTGACTCCTAACGTATGAATCCTTTACGGTGTCACATGACACCTGGGTTTAAACCCAAAGCTCCATACACTGCTATTTTGTACTATTGTACTACTATGGAGTCTTTTTTCTTTGCTGGGGGATTGTTGTTGTCAAGGGACATTTCTTAAAGTTTACAAAGGCTGAGCAGTCCGCACACAAGTGAACTAGAACAGGTACTCTGACTTGGCAAACAAGTTAAACAGTCTTTTGGGGATCTGTGAGGCCCTTATAGAGCAAACATCTCACAAACTGACACAGTTTACATCAGTGATGACGTCAGCTTGTCCCTGCCAATGGCAAGCAGTCCTATAAATGAACCTTATTTAATTTTACAACATATACTTAACAAAAGGGCAACGATAATTTTTTTTAAGACCAGAGATAGGCTACTAAAGTATTGAAATATTGTACATGCCTGGTTCTGCTCGTAATATAATAAACTGACTTCTAATTAACAAGCAGTTTCACACTTACTGTGGTTAAGGTTTGGGTTTGGTGATTTTCTAAACTGCATAAAGAGCTGATCAAGTGCAGTATGTATGGAGGAAGAACAGACAGGCACAGAAGAGTGGAATTTAAGATCCGACTGTGATGTTTGTACTGCAGACCTCAGCTGACAGTCATTCTCTCTTTGTCTCTTTCTCTCACGTGCATAGCTATGTAAAGTACAAGTTTAACAGGATAGTCCAAAAATGTCTTTATTTTATTTGAAAAATAATTTAGTCTGAAAAATGTTCACAAAAAAAGCAAGTCTTCAGAAACCGTGTAGTGTACAAAACTATCAACATGCTGAGACGTCCTAAAATCATATTAAAATAGGCGGCTTGTTAAAAATTGGCTAAAACATGCCAGTAACATGCTGAAAGAACCCTGAAAAGGTTCTGAAAGAAGAACCCTGTCCAAACCACAATAGAGAATGTAATGGATTTTATGATTGTGATGGGAATTGTTTTGTATTTAATGGAAACTATAATGGTGGTATGTGATGGATTTGTTGGTGGGATTTTAAATCCTATTGGAAAAATGCCCAAAACACACTACAAAAACTGAATATTGTAATGGTTTTATTGGAAAAAACTAATGGTTCATATGTATTTTAATAGAAATCGTTTAAATTTCTGTTATGGTTTCTATTTTTTTTTTTTAGCAAAGATATGTGAAAAACATGCTGCCAGTGTGCTAACAACTTGCTAAGAGCATAAAGTTAATTAAATCCCTTATAAAAATTGGCCATAGTAAAAAATAAAAACGGTAACACTTTACAATAAGGTGCCATTATTTGTTAACATTAGTTCATGGATTAACAAACAATGAACAATGACTCATTTATTACAATATTTCTTTGCTTTTTGTTTATTTTTTTATAAAAATGCAATCATTTTTAGTTCATGTTAGCTAACGAAGAACATTATTTTGTGTATTTGGTGTAATGCAGTGTGTTTATGTGGTTTAAGTATCAAAAAACAAATTATTTCCCAAATACTGTACATTTTTGTTTCTCCTCTATGCCCCTCCTCCTGAATCAGGTTGATTTGTACAAAGCTCATTGTTCTAAAAAAGAGAGGTGTGCTCTGATTGGCCAGCTATCCAGTTCACTGTGATTGGCCAAATACTGCAAGCGTGTGACAGACCTGTCAAGCCCCTTACCATAACATGATGCTGCGTCCGGCGCTTCGACACCAAAACACACTAAAAACCAGGTATTTGTTGATCCAGTGGAGACATAATTACTGATGAGAATGACTTAGGTCTGTCTTTGTACACGTGGTGTTGCATCACGCCTCGTAAACATAACACCATGTCTGCATTCGTGATCGGACAAAACAACAAACAACAAGCACTACCCTTCACTGCACAAAACTCACGTTTGAATAGTAAGTAGCACCTTCTTTTAATAAGAAAAGCTCACTATCTTAAAGGTCGTGCGTCGTCAGCAGCAGACTGTTCTTGCCTCTCTTTCTAGTCTCGGTGCACAGCCAGCATAGACTGCTCTGTCAGCTTCAGGAATCAGTCCTCCGTAAATGTGCTGAACACACTCCAATATTTGTGTTCAACTGTTCTGGAACAGTGTTGGAAACACAACTTAACACTGATTTCTAGTCGTGTCCTCTTTTGGAAGCACAAACAAAGAAGTTTGACTTTCACAACGACACTGTAATGAATGAAACTCGCAAAGACGGTTTAATCCATCTACAGGGTATTTAATAGGAAGACACAGAATCAAAACAGACAAGCGAGGTTGATAACGCCAGATACAATGGCGGAGGCAGAGACAGAGACAAATCCAGTAACAGTACAGAGGTCGAGCGATCAACGAACAGAGTCCATGAAATAGAGAGGCAGAAGAGGAAGTCAAATAACTGGCGAAGTCGGCAACGAAGAATCCAATACAAGAACGGAGACGAAGGAAATAACAGGGGGAAATTTTATTTTAATAGAAATCCACACAGTTATGGATTACACATGGGAGAGATTCCATCATGCTATCATTGCCAATTAACACTTGCTAAGAAATACTATTTAAAACATGCTAGAAATTTGAAAGTTTGTCATCATACTTCACTCTGTGTGTTCTTTTATTAAACGACAGTTGTTCAGCAGTGGAATTAAAAAAAAACAATGTAATTGTAATTTTATGCTTAATTTTATGTAAGTTATTCTACGGTCCTCTCAGAAAATGTTCTTGAGAAAAAAGAAAGAAGTCAAAAGGAAAGAAAGAAACAAGCATTTGAAAATGTTTATTTTTTTTGTAGCACAAACTGACCAGCAAAGTCATTTATATTCAATATCTTAACTATACAAATAGTCATTTTCTCCTATACAAGAGAGCGTCTAGAATTTAAAGCATGCCCCGAAAAATGAAGCAGTCTCAAAGAGTCACTCCACCTATAGTGAAGCCTGTACACTGTACAAAAGTCTCCAGCCATCCGCTCACACTCACCTGTGCTAAAAACACATCTCTATCCTGCTTTTCTCCAAACATTAACTCATGAACATTGTGAAAGACATCTGTACACCTTAATATACGAGTACACTGTAAAAATGCTTTTTTAGCCTAAACGTTTTGTCTTGTTTCCAGCCAAAATATATAAAGATTCTTAAATCAAGAAGGATTTTCTAGACAAGTAAAAACGGTCTTGTTTTCAGAAAAAACAAAGCAAAGTTACAGAAAACAGAAAACACTTAACCTTTCTATACACAAGGCAAATTTTACTTGTGTAGATATTTTGGCTAGAAACAAACAAAAAATATAGAAGAAGCTTGAAAAGGATTTTTTTTTTTTCAGTGCAAAAACTCTGGAGTGTGAAGGATGGACAGAATAATATTAGAAATAGTCTTTATTTTATCCCTAATTCAGGTAATATCTCACTGCCCTCATTACTAGTGCATTCTCTGACCCATCGACTGACAGGAAGTCATTGATCTGATGCCAAATTAATCACTTCTCCTTTGCAAGATACAATAAACAGATTTTCAGATTTTAAAATAACAGAATAAATAACAGCACAGTCAGTTAACAATGCCTTCTGACAAATCCTCAAGAAAAGTGACCTGGACATGTTTTCATGAGAATCAGGGCCTGTAGGTCAAAGCAAAGGAGGAACACATAAAGTGCAAAAACTATATACAATCTAGCACAGTTTACTATTCTATAGTTCTCCTTTGGAACATCCTTTGAGAGTGAAAAGCAAGTTTTAGCCATTGTATAGTGTGTGTGTGTGTGTTCAGTGAGAAAAGGTGTGTATGTCGTTATGAAGGCTGACGGAGGGTGAGGATCTCTCTCTCTGAGCCCCACAGAAGCTCTTGCTGCAGCGGCAGCGCTGTATCCACATGACGTTGCGCGTAATGCTCTCTCCGTCCGGGCAGTGGAAGCGCAGGCGCACTGTACGGGATGAGGAGGGCTGACAGCACCTGCCGTCCACACACGAGCCACAGCTGCGGGGCCGGTAACGGCGAGCCGTGGAGCAGCCTGCGAATGTGATCTGCTCCGGTTCCCGAGACCTCGTCGTTTTCCTGCACGTCTTCCCTTTCTACATAACATAAAAGCAGCAAGAAGTCATTCATGTGAGTGATAAGCTTTAGCCTTCAGCTTCTTCTGGAACAATGTTATTTTAAAAATATGAAGCAACCGGACACATTTTCCTAATCAAATATTAACTTATATTGTTTCATCAAAGCAACCAATGGTGTGTTAGTAAAATGTACTTGCTATTATAATAACAATAAATTACACATAATTACATGCATTGTACATAGTACATACACCATAGTAATGTAGTTAATTAAGGTTATTCTGTACTTAAATGTGTAATTACACTATAACAAGGACACATTAAAATAAAAAGTAACACTTTATTTTAAGGTTTAGGCAATTACCTAATTAGGTACTTAGTAGTAGTCATTGTACTTACGTGAAATAAAATGTACTCATCATGTAACTAGGTTTTGGAGCAGCCTGTTATTAGAGTTTGTAATTATGTACATGTAACAGGAAGCTACTGTTACACATTTGTTACAGACAAATGTCACTTCCTGTTACATCAACATAATTATAAACTATAATTACAAACTATACCATAACTTAGTTACACGGTAAGTATATTATGTAAGTACTGTATAACAGCTATTACTAAGTACTTACTAGGTAATTACCCTGTATTATGAACACATGAAAATAAAGTGTTACCATAATTGTTTTACTTTTTATGAAAAGTAATCCCTTACGTTACTTTTGTGTTATTTTTTTGTCACTTGGGATGGGCTCGCTTTTTTAATAGTTAACTTTGGACATTACTAGCTATAGGTAACTACATATCAACAAGCAGTCATTAGAGTATTAGACTATTATTAGAGTATTAAGTCTGCTTAATATGTAATCAAATATTGCATTACACCATAAAAAGTAGCTAATTGTGTTACTTTATGTCACTGGGCTTGCTTGTTTAGTTTTTTTTGTAACAAAAAACCCATAAGTTTTCGTTTTTTGTTTTTGGCGACTGTAAGGACCATTTACAACTAAAGTCTTATTCAGCCTCAGGCTGTGCATCAGATTATTATAAAGTTTCAACACAGTTTTTGCATTGTTTTAATTTGTTTTATTATAGCTGTGACGAACAAGACGGAGCCGCATGGATCTATATACAGCTTATTTTTTAGAGAGGTTGCACAGGCAGGGTAAAATATGGGCAAACAGAGCAATGGAGACAATGTCGAGGTATACAGGCAGATTCCGGGGCAGGCAGCAAACAATCGGAATCTAGGTAAACAGTCTACGGTAACAACAGGCAAATCAAACCTGGAAAGAACGCTCGTAAATGATAGCCAGGGCAAATCAAGACTTCGCAGAGAATGAAAGTTTGAGACTGGCTTTTGTGTGTGTAACTGGGGGTATGTGGGTGTGGTGATGAGGTGCAGGTGTGTGTGATCAGTCCCAGGAGTGAGGCATGATGGGTGGAGACAACAGAGGGAACTCCAGCTGGATATTGTGTCAATAGCATTATAATACTATGCATATTTTTACTTTTTTATTTAAAGACTAAATTAATCTGATGTATAGTTCACATTTTAGCTTTAATACTATAAAATAACAAAACTTTTTGCAGTTGTTTTTAGCTTATTTTCATCTAAAAATATGGCATGCAGATGCATCAAGCATCTTGATTGCAGCATGATTTGGTTTAATGGGGATCAAAAAAAGAGCAGTGGGTGGATTTTTATCATTGTTTGTGTGGTTGTGTTCACGCACTGCCACACATTTATGTCTAAACACCATGTAAAAGTGGATTTTGCATAATAGGTTTCCCTGTAAAAGTATTAATAGCAAAAGTATGCATTTATTTACTAGTTGAAAAAGTAATCTGATTATGTATACATTACTTGTAATGCATTACCCCATCACTGTTTAGATGACATGTAAAGTTACTTATAGTTAGTATTATCTCACCTTCACAGCTGGAGCGATGTCACACTCTCTGATCTGACAGAGGCGGGTCTCTCTAACAAGCTTGCACTGAGCATTGTTATTGGTCACACGACTCGAGATTCCAAACCCGCAGGAAACAGAACACCCGGACCAGTCCGTGGTCTGTGGGAAACATTCGGGAGATTGGAAGGGAATCCGAGACACCGGCAGGGATGCCCACTCTGTAGAACAAGGAGAACACATTTCAGCATGTGCAGGGTGATCTGCGTAGTTGTAAGGCAGCTGCTTACTAGTCCAAGTCAAAATAAACCAATCCAAGACTCGTTTAAAACGTTTTTCAAAATTAAAAATCTTATTATGTATGTTGTTTGACGTTATTCCTTGGGAATAAATGTGAAAACGAACTCAGTCTTAACAGTCCATGAAAACCAGAAAAATCTTTGAAATACACTGAAACTGTAATAAACTGAAATTAAATATTTTAGAAAAGGTAAATATAATATATATTTTCATATACATACATATATAAATATACATACACACACACACACACATATATATGTGTGTGTGTGTGTGTGTGTGTATTTTTTATCATAAATGTTTTAATATGATTTAACTAAAATGAAAACTGAAATATAAATTAATAAAAACTTAATAAAAAAAAAAAATATATATATATATATATTAACTTTTTAATTTTCTTTATAAAACATTTTATAGTTTTGCACACAACTAAATTACTGAAACCCTAACTGAAAAAAAAAAGATATTTGAAATATTAAAATAGATACTAATATAGCTCATAAAATAGTTACAAAATATATGATACCTTGAAAGTTTCCCCTGCGGGTCAGGACACTGTTAGGGCTCTGTATGAGTTTGCTGATGTGGTTGGATGGGCTGTGATTGGAACTGGGGTCCGGGGGGTCTTCCCTGATGCTGTTGTCATCGTCACACAGCCACTCCTCACAGCAGCGCCCCGGCAGCACCTCCAAACGCGGGTTGGAGCAGTGTTTGCGCGGCAGGGGGAATTGGTGTGGACACAGGGGCATACAGCCCACCACCCCATCCATACAACTGCACTGGTGCTGACAGCTAGGCTGGAAATCCTCCCCGTGCTGATACACTCGTCCCGCAAACTCACATAGACGACCCTGAGCCTCAGCTGACACACAACAAACATCACAGACACATAATCACATCACTTCTGAGTCACACGTGTGTCCTTGTAACAGTGTAACAGTGTAATAGTGCTAATCATTATTTACTCATATTAGCAAAATACTAACACAAGGACACATCAAATAAGTTATTACCCATTTTTGAAGTAAAACCTGAAAGGTCCTTGGACTAAACCTTTGAATTCATACCAATAATAATAAATACATTTTATCTTATTATAAACAAACAAAAACTGATTGTCTGGCAACCATATACAGATTATATATTTATATTTTAAGACAGGTTTTTCTCTACAATTTTTGGCATTCATTTATTTAGGTGTGATTATTTGTGGTTTTTTTTGTTTGTTTATTATTAATTATTGCAAATTTTACAGTCAAACAGGTCAAATGCCCTGATTATAAAATTTTCTATAAATACATTATACATTTATACAAGTTTATTTCATTGTGGCAATTTAAGAATATTATATAACATAAATGTATTTTAGAGTTACCCTATGGTTGGCAGATAATTAACTTAGTTTATATAAAAAAAATTAAAAAATTATTATTTAAAAACTGTTAATGTTTTAAAAAGATTCTGCTGAAATTACTGCAAAATATGGACATCAGGTGTGGTTCAAGGGGCTTAGACCAGATACATCCCTACCTGTCAAAATACACGTTGAATACAATGCGTTCCAAATTATTATGCAAATTGGATTTAAGCATAATAAACATTAAATTTTTTGTATTTTCAATTAAACTCATGGATGGTATTGTGTCTCAAAGCTCTTTGGATCTCTGAAATCAATCTCACCTGTGTTAATTCGTTTTCCAGGTGAGCCCAATTAAAGAAAAACTACTTAAGAAGGACATTACTCATTATTAAGAAGGCTGCAGGTGTCAAGAAATACGGGATAAGAAAAAAATGTCCTTGCAGCCGAAAAGTGTCATTTGGTGCAATGCCTTGGACAAGGCACGATAACATTAGCTATTTCACGAAAACATAAGTGTGATCATCGTACTGTGAAGAGATTTGCCGTTGTGGCCCCCCTAACCAATGCTTACAAGCATAAACGCTCGCAGTGGACCCAGGATGAAGACTAATTTTTAATCACTCCTGTTTACTGATAAATGCAGTGCATTCCTGGATGGTCCAGATGAATGGAGTAGTAGATGGCCACCATGTCCTAACAAGGCTGTGACATCAACAAGCGAATGGTGGAGTCATGTTTTGGGCTGGAATCATGGGGAAAGAGCTGGTAGGCCTCCTTTGGGTCCCCGAAGGTGATGAAATGACCTTGGCAAAGTACATAGAATTTCTGACTGACCACTTTTTTTCCATGGTACAAAGAGATGAACTGTGCCTTCCGTAGCAAGATCATCTCATCTCATGCTGCAAAGAATACCTCTGTGGCATTGGATGCTATGGGCATAAAAGGAGAGGAACTCATGGTGTGGCCTGACCTCAACCCTATTGAGAACCTTCGGAGCATCCCCAAGCAAAACATCTGAGGGTGGGAGGCAGTTAGCATCAAAATCTCCAAAAACTCAAACTTATAGATTTCAATAATTGAAATAGATTTTGATTTCGGTAGATCTGACCTTCTAATGCTGCAAACACACCAAATGACCATTTTCAGTTCTTTACAACCTATAAAATGTTATCAAACTGCGTTGTGCATAATAATTTGGAACAGCGCATTTTACTTTTTTATTTTTGAAATAAATACTGTTATCACTGGGAGGTTTGTTCAATAAAATTGGAATTATACCCTAACTGTTGATGACTTGAAAATTATACTGACTGTTCTTTGCATTGACTTAATAGGAAAGATATCATTTGCATAATTATTTGGAATGCAGTGTATATAAGTCACATTGGCTAATAAAATAATAATAATGAGTAATGTTGGGAGCTCTGAATGCTGCATGCACGCATCTCACGGTCAAGGTAATGTTTAACCCATCGCTCCCTTCACCGATGGAATTCTAAACACTTATATGAGACAGAAATGCACCCTTAAAACAACAAGGCTCTGCCCTTCGATGGGAGTAGGGCAGTGGTCTCAAATTCAATTCATGGAGGGCCACAGCTCTGCAGAGTTGTTTGGAAGTTTCTAGTGATCCTAAAGACCTTGATTAACTGGATCAGGTGTGTTTGATTAGGGTTGGAACAAACTGTGCAGAGCTGTGGCCCTCCAGGAATTGAGTTTGAGACCACTGCAGTACGGCATGGTGATGCTTACTTTTGTTTAGAATTGTCAACCATGTTTGGCTGACAAAATATTTATTTGTATTGAAACGACTGGGGAAATGCTACTCTTTTTTCTTCATATGATAGAAAGAAAAACTAAAATAACAAGATATAACCAAGTTATGTTGTTATTTTGGTTCTGTAGAGTGGCCTTAAAACATAAAAATATGCATATGCAAATATGCAAAATATGGAACAGTACGAATGTAACTATTATTTTGGACATCTCAAAACACATTAGCGAGTTGAAACTTTGCATGCATGTTTATGACCCTGAATTAGGAAAAGTCGCAAAATATAAGTTTTGCTGATAAGTTAACTGATATTTCTGACAACTCAAAAATCAAAAAGGGTCAAATTGACCCGGAACAGTACATGAGGGGTAACATTACTGTTAGAGCAGATCTGCCTCTGTAGCGGTGTGTTTTTCTCTACCTCTGCAGAGCCCCTGTCGAGGGTCCCCTCCGGCCCCTAGGTGGCAGCGCAGGCCTTTGATGTGGTCACAGGGTCGGTCCGGGCCACAGTCCTGGTTAAACTGCTGGGCACACACCTTACAGCAGCCGCAGTCGTCCAGCACCCAGCTCACTCCGAGGGGACAGGAGGGTGGAGACGGGGGGCAGGAGCAGGGACGGGAACAGCCTCTGGACGCCTGCAGCACACAGCTTCATTACATAAGGCTAGCAGTCAGAAACCAACGGTTTTCACCGAGATCAAGACAGTGTAGGAGTCAGGCCAATGTTTTTGTAAGTTTGTATGAGTGGGTTCGGCTGTGTTTATATAATACACTCACTTAGGTGTCTGTGTTTGAAATGGGACTGTAGAATTGAATCATAAATATACACTGTAAGATAAACTGTGCAGTTGTTACCATTAGGAGCTATTTCTACCTGATGGGATCTTCATAAACAAATAGTTGATGCAACCTATGGTCAAAAGGTCATGTTTATAAAATTAAAATGAAAACTGCATTAAAAATAAATGTATTTCACAAATATTTAGGAAAAAGTGTCTTATACTCACCAAGCCTGCATTTAAATGTTCAAAAGTACAGTGAAAACAATGATATTATACAGTATGTATTAAAAAATAAATGGTGTCTATTTTAATATTTGTAAAAATAGAATTTATTTCTGCAATATAATTTTCAACATTATTACTCCAGTCTTCAATGCCACATGATCCTTCAGAAATATTTTAATATGCTGCTCTACAAACATTTCTGAAATTATTTAAGTTGCTTAATATTTTTGTGATACATGTTTTTTAATATTCTCTAATAAATAGAATGCTTAAGAACAGCATTTTTTAAAATATAAATATTTTGTAACATTATAAAAATGTCTGTACTGTCACTTTTGATCAATCTGATGCATCCTTGTTGTATAAAAGGGTTCATTTCTAACATATATTTGATCTTTGTTTATAATTTATAAATGAAAAATACATTTAGTAACACAACAGTCAGCTGTTACCACATTGAACACATTTAAAAAAAATAATAATCTTCATGTGTCAAGAAAACAGTATCAGTTTGCTTCATTTATAGTTATAAATACAATAGAATAAATCATATGACTTGAGCTGAAATCAAACAAACATCTGCTTACATTTCAAAAATATTTAGGCAGTTTCAACAATAGAATGTTTGCAAGGAATAAGAACAAAAATGAGTTGAATAGATTTCTTCAGTGATGTGTGCAACACACTGGCTCAAATCTACTTACCTCTCCTTCAGCTGAACACACAGCAAACATCAACATGGTGCAAACAGCAGCCAGAGTCCTCTGATTCCTTCCAGAACACATTTCCAAGCTTTTCAAAAAATGAATCCCAATGGAAAAAACAAGTGAAAATCCCCAGTGCAAGAGCAGATTTATCCGCATTTAATCTAAATGACTCCAAAGACCTCAGAGGGCAAATGCTCCAAATCTAGTGCAGTTACAAAGTGCATCAGTCAGACTAGTTACTAAATCTAAAACTATAGCAAGACTCAAATACAGATGCCTTGTCAGAGCATTTCCAAAGAGGCTGGTCACCTTATAGAGAGAGAGAGAGAGAGAGAGAGAGAGCTCGTCTCTGACATCAGCATGGATCGGAGCAGTGGGAGTGTGTCTCCCATAATGAGGGGATCCCTTATTATGTGTGTTGCTGGAGCTCTAGGGAGCAGGGTGTGAATGCAGAACTGCACAACGAGACAGTAGTGTGGATTACAAACGACAGCTACAGTATATGAAACAAAACCACAGAGACACTTAATAAAGAGCTAACAAACGCGCTCAAGCAGGGTGTTCACCTGACCGCGGTTTAATTGGCTGTTTGTTGTGTGTTTTACAAAAGCCGCCCTGGAGTGCATAAAAACATAATAGTCATAATAGTGGAACAATTGAGAAGGGAACTCCAGCCGTTTTCCGTTTGTATGGGAAGTCCTGATGCAGATGCAAAGGAAAATCCCCATAAACAACTCAGTTCTCACACACACTTCCCGATGGTACGAGAACACACTAAACACTTTCTATCGTCCGTGGACAACGAGCGCTTCCTGTTGTGCTGTCTCACTTCCTCCGACCGTTTCCTACCAGGGGCCATATTCAGGAAGCTCCGGCCGTTCACACAGGTTCCCGTGTTTTTGTAGGAAAATCAAAGCATTCTCTTTGTCATCTTGTAAGGACATGAGAAGTGTTTTCTATTCAGTTGCAGGAAGAGCTCTCCACTGGGCCTCAGGTCAGTGTTATGAAACTCAGGAAGAGGAACATGGGAAGATCTCCAGTGACCTCCAGAGACTGTGTTCATATAACTCCTTTAAAAGCTTTCAGGCACTTCAGCACCGTTTCTGCAGTTTTTTTTCTGAGAATAACCCACCTGATTTCAAATTTTAAATAAAAAAAGTACACTGTAAAAATGACAGTGGTTTTAATGGTAAAAACTGTGAAAATGCTGCGGTAAAACCTGTTAAATGCACTGTAAAAAATGGCCGTAAATTTAACTGTAAAAAACAGTGAAAATGCTACGGTAAAAACCTGTTAAATGGTTA
>JAUMHG010000045.1:16106813-16120049 GCA_032359395.1 Enteromius anoplus | reverse complement strand
TCCTTTCTGGACCCACGAGGACACCAGCGTGCATGCACGGGGAAAGAGACCGGTCTCTCGAGGGGAGGCACCGACGAACCTATAAGGGCGGCGGTGATGAGGCTTAACTCCGTCCACGTGTGCCCTCATCACACGCCGCCAGCGGTGACCAGTGACGTGCCTCCCCTCTCTCCCGCCCACTCACGTCGGGAACCTGGTGAAGGGCTGCGCTTGAGAGACGGGGGAAGGCGGTGATTCATCAGCGAGGCACCCGCCTCGCCACAATATATATATTTATTTATCATATCTATGAGTTAGAGTGCGGACCGGGCCGCATTTTTCTGTCCGAGCCCGGCTCAGGTCCGACAGGCATTAAGATATTTATGTCCGAGCCCGATTCCAGCCCGACACAGTTAAATCAAATTTTTTAATCATACACATGGGCTTTTTTGTGTGGAAAGCCTGCTTTTATTAAGCAACTGTAGGAAGGCAATCGGAAATGTCAACAGATGAGAGCATCAGCGCACGCGGAGCAAAAATCGCCATTTATAACACAGGCGCATATTCGCGCTGATGTGACGAACCTGAGCATCCTTTCTAAATATCTGTCTGAACCCGACCGGGTCGGGTATCCACCCTCTACTGTGAGTCAGTTCTGTGAGTTTCGGTTTATGAAACGCTCCTGTTCTAGACAGAGACAGCAGGAGCCGTATCATCTGTTCCTTGTTATTTTATTTAAAGCACTTTTGTTGATATTGTAAATGTACAGAAATAAAAGCAGATCCTACCGTTCCTAATTATGTATTACTTTCACCTTTATGAGCAAAAATTACGGTGTATTTAAGTTTCTACTGACAAAATAATATGCAAATGATCACAATGGTGCCTCCGTTAGGCGTCTAACAGCGCACATTTAGGTTAAACATTTAAACTAACATGTTTTTGTGCTTGCCCTGAACTGTTTTATATCTGTAGATTTTTAACAGGTAGAGATGATTTAAGAGGGCTAAAGTATTTAAACATTGGCTGTGATCAACTCGCTGCCGCTGGCCGCAAAAAGATTGTGCACACACAGTGCACAATCTGTGGGGGGGGGGGGGGGTCAATTGCATTTTCAAATAAACTTTTCTGTTCAGAACGATTAAAAATATATTTTGTTTTCGTTTTTGTTCCAGTTAAATGTCATTTGTTTCCGGTTTTCGTTTTCGTTCCTTGAACCGGTTCAGAGCCCTGGTGTCCATAATACAGAGTAATTACCTAGTAAGTACTTCCGCCCACTTTGACGCTCTCGCCGCCGGCGGTGTGAACGCACAGTTACTGTACACCTCTTCTAGCTACACCTTAGTTTGATTTAACCCAGTAGTACACAGCTAAACAGCTACTTAGTAAAGTGTATAAGATTGTACTTAAGTGTGCGTATCTGTGTAACAGTCTCACTCTGTAACATATGTGTAACAGTAGCTGTCTTCTACATAATTACAAACTTTAATTACAGGCTGTTCCATAACTTAGTTAAATGATAAGTACATTTTATGTCACATAAGTAAAATGGCCTAAAAGTACCTAATAAGTATTGTAACGTGTTCAGAATGTTCTTGTGTTGTGGGAAACAATGTGTTTAATGTTAATGTTGTACTTTATTCCCTTTTGAGTTTGGGAAGTGTGTTGAATGTTCAGGGGTATTGGGAGGGAGGCTCCACCCCCTAGGGTGTGTACAAGGGGAAACTGGGTCAGAGAGTGCTTCAAGTGCGGTTCTCTCTTAAGTCGGGGTGTATACGGCGTGGGTTGTGGCCGACAACAGCCCGAATAAACACCCCCTTTGCATCAAAACGTTTCCTCATTGTCTGAGAATGCTACAGTATATAGAAATAGAAGTACAAATGTCATCTTTAATCTTCTCTTGATCAGTGGATGTCACTTGTTGTAACAAACATTCTAAGGTGATTAAGTACCGTAATAATAACCAATGCAGTAATACTATCTCTAATACATTTTATGGTCCTTGGAGCCGGATCCTTTAACCACTTTAGCTATATTTCTAGACCAAGAGAGGAGTTGTTAGATCCAGAGATAAATCCCTTCTTACAATCCGCGGTTGTGAACAAGATCTCATTGAGGAACTGACAAACAGTCTAAAGAGAGTAGACAGGTGGCGCAATAGTCAACTTAATTCAGGTACGTCAACTCCTTCATATACCTCACCACATTTTTGCAAGAATGATTATCCAGATACTGTTGGATCATCTTAAGTTGGAAGATGCATTGCTTATCACTGACTCCTATAGTCACAGTCATACATTCAGTGATACAATGAGAGCACTCACTGACATCTATAGGCAGCCACATCGGCTGGCTTTGCAAAGGATTACTAACCTTATGGACGGACCCAATATCAGGAGTGGAGATATAAAGTCATTCAAGGGATTTGCCCTTCACGTCCGAGCACTGTTGGTGATGTTAAATCAATTAGGTAGCACCGGTTGGACTGAGTTGAAGTGTGGCTCACATGTTTCTCGCTAATTTGCCACATTACCTAAGAACTAATTTTAAAAGATTCGTTAACCCTCTTTATACTTCTATCCCAACACTGCTGGATTTCGCAGACTGGCTTGAGTGTGTGTGCAGGTTGAGGGAACCCAGTATGGACCCTATCCTAATCAGGAGAGAAATTGTGCTCGTGAAGACAGGCGAACTGGCTTTGTGCCCGAAAACCAACAACTGTTCTTCTTGGTGGAGATCGGAAAGTAGGACCTGTGGAGAATCTGAAGGCTGGATATGCAGATACAGACAGGACACAGGAGAAGCAGAAGTATTGTCCATTCTGTGACACAACTCAGCACTACATGAGTCAGTGCTCCAACTCAAACTTTTAACTAAAGAAAAAATTGAAAGTTGGATCAAGACTAACAACCTCCAAATCCTCCAAATGAGCATTGAAGGCAAAGTGCAAACGATGTGAGAAAAAACACCTCGATGTTCTCCATGATGTCAATGCCAGCACAGATATCCAGAGTAGAGGCAACATCAAGATGTCAGAAAAAACTACAAGCACATTTAATCCCACCTCTCAGACCTTATATTTGGATAGGCCTACAAGTAGCAAACAAGTGCTGCTTAAGTTGAGTCAATTCATCCTTCAGAATGGTGACAAGTCACTAGAAACCTATACTGTGCTTGACGATGGATCTGAGCCGGTGGAGCCAGTCAGATTGGGGCCCCTGGAGGTCAAGCAACAGTTCACACAAAGCTTGGATGGACATTACAAGGTCCAATGAGGCTATTTTAGCCTCACTTGCAGCCTCAAAAATGTCTTTTAGTTTCTTGTGTTTCTCCTCAGTCTGAGCTTTTTGGACAAGTGGAAAGGCTTTGGCAACTGGATACGCTTCCTTATCGATCTGAGAAGGTAGCCATTTGGTTTCAACAAGATGCAGAGGTGATTCGTATTCTAGATGTCAGGATTGAGGTATAGGCGGCGTAAAGCGCTATGCCACCCCCTTACTCTGGAGAGAGTCGATTCCTCCTTTGAATGCCCCCAAAGAAGCAGTTCTTGCTCTGTTACTCAGTACTGAACAGAAACTAGCTGGAGATCCTAAGAGAGCTTCATCTTATGGGTCAGAGATCCAAAAACTGCTGCAGGCAGGTTACGTCACTCCTTTGTCATCTGCAGAGTGTGATTTGAGTTGCAGATCATGGTACATACGACATCATATGGTCCACCACAACAACAAGGGCCGCATTGTTTTCAAAAGCTCTTTCATGTATCAGGGTCATTCCCTGAATGAGCAGCTTTTGCCAGGCCCTACTTTAAGCTCGAGCTTAATGGGAGTTCTTTTCCGCTTTCGAGAATATCCCGTGGCCTTGTACAGTGATTGATGAAGACAAACGCTTCCTCCGATTTCTGTGGCATCATGGTAAAACCAATGAACCAGCAGTAGTATATCAGTGGGAAGTTTTGCCATTTGGTACTACTAGTAGCCCCTGTTGTGCTACTTACACACTGCAGACACATGCGCGAAGAAACCTTGAGGCCACCGATGAAGTATGTAAAACAGCTTTTATGTAGACAATTGTCTTAAGAGTGTCCCAACTGAAGCTCAAGCCAGCAAGCTGGTAAAAAGGCTGCAATATCATCTCATGGAGGGCGGATTCGATTTGAGGCAGTGGGCCAGTAACATTGCAAAAGTTATTCACCACTTTCCTGCAGAGTTGAAGTCTAACAATGGTGAGATTTGGCTCACCCAATAAAAGGCAAATCCTTAGGAGAATGCACTGGGACTAATATGGCAATGTAGACCTGACACTTTGGTGTATCAGCCTTACCAGAGAGAGGAAGGTGATGTCACTATGCGAAAGATTTATTGCACTTTGGCCAAGATCTTTGACCCCCTGGGGTACCCCATTCCGTATACTACGAGAGCAAAAATCATTGTCCAGTTGCTATGGGGGCAAAAGACGAGAATAGGATGATCCCAATTTACCCACAAATCTGTCAGCCAGTTGGCATCAATGGGAGAATGAACTCCCACACTCGTCTCAAATCTGTTTGCTATGTTACAGTTCCAGCCTTCAGTACCCAGTCAATGTTCATGTGTTTTGTGACGCTTCTGAGAGAGTTTATGGTTCTGTAGCGTATCTGTGTTCTGAAGAAGAACAGGGCAATGTTCAGGTAGCCTTCGTGGCTGCAAGATCGAGAGTTGCTCCGAAGAAACAGATCTCCATTGCTCGTTTGGAGCTCTGTGCTGCATTAACGGGAGCGCAGCTAGGCGATGTTATGAAGAAAGAACTGACTGTAGACATCCATCAATTCGTTTACTTGTCTGACTCGACTACTGTTCTGGCTTGGTTGCATTCTGATTCTTGCAGATGCAGAGTATTCGTAGGAGTCAGAGTCACGGAAATTCAGGAATGGTCAGACCCTGGATCTTGGCGTTACATTTACTCCGCAGCCAATCCTGCTGATGATATCACGCGCGGTTTGTCATTAGCTCAGCTAGCTAGCTAGCTGGAGACGCCTTCTTGATGCAATCCAGTAGTTGTTGGGCTAAGACAACAAAAGGTCAAGTCCCTAAAGGAGTTCCTGAAGAACTTAAGAAATCCGCATTTTGTGGATCACTAAATGAGACTGAAGCCGTACTTGATGCCCTTCAATTCAGTAGCTATCGTGAGTATCTATAGGCTACAGCGCGATCCCTTCATGGGGCGGCCGATTGCACAGATTCGCCTGCTCTGCCCTGGAGTGCTGCATATGAACTCTGTCATTTGAATCTGCAAGTCCCTGTCTCTCACTATGCAACAGACAGATGTGTGAAGCACATGCATGGCTCTCTTAATCTAATAGCGGTGATGAAAGCTCCTCTGAGTTCACCTCCTTCATCACTGCTGATGCCCAACAATAACTCACCTTTCTTTCAGCCAGCAGAACAGGTGTGCTAAGAGCTGTGTGTAAGTGGACAAAAATGCAAAGCACCTTGTCCCCTACACACAGATATTTCTCCAGTTTCTCTGAATCTTTTGATGATGTTATACAATGTAGATGATGAGATTTGCAAAGCCTTTGCAATTTGACGTTGAGGAATATTGTTTTTACACACTCTATCGCAGATTAGAGAGCCTCTGTCCATCTTTACTGCTGAGAGTAGCAAGCATCAAATCTGAAATTAGCTCATTTAGTGGAAACAAACCTTTGTTGTGTTCTTTATGTCTTATCGTGAATAAAATATTGGCTCATGTGGTTTGAAATTTTTGTTTTTATTTTATTGATATATAAAAAAATCGTCCCAACATTTCCTTACTTCAGGTTCTATAAAGCCCAAAGTATAAAGTACTCCTCTTTTCCACATCTCGCTCTGGAGTTAAAAACCTGTAAGACCTTTGCTCATCTTCAGAAAACAAATTAAGATCAGATTTACAGAGTTTCAATGGAATGGTCACAATCCACCAGCATTACCAAGCTTGGAAAAGCCAGGATAAATATTTTGATAAATGATTATGGTCTAATTTAAATTTTTGGGTGAACTATTCATTTAACCTCAAACCTTAACAAATGCTAATTGTTGCAGAAAAAAAACTGGCCAGCCAATCAGACTACAACTTGATAGTTTGTCACGTCTTGCCATTTTGTTGCCAAATATGTGTAAATGGTCCATGGGTTTGTCCTTAGCCATCCATCTCACAAGTTAATTACAAGATGATTATTATGAGAAGCCTGTGTCCAAAAACTCAGTTCATTATTCTGCTGGTGAATCTGAGGTGGCTTCTTATGTAGTGCTGAGCACACAGAAAATAAGGTAAACAGTGTTTTCAAAGCGGGTAAAGTGTTGGGGTTTGTGAGGCAACGTGCTCTCACACAGGCTTGGCTGTTTGCGGAGGAGTGGAGCGGGGAAAACCACTCTGCTGGTTTCTCTTACATAGCCCAGCCTGTTGATTTCATGAGGAAAAATGTTATCACAGAGCGTTCCAGAACTACCTGCAAACAAACACTGCTGAGCACACATCCTCACACAGGATACCCTGAAAGCATGCTTGTGAAGGTTGACCTTATGGCTACGTCTTATCAAACTATCCTAGTTCACAGGGCCCTTTCGAGGCCCAATGAGTAGTCTGTATGATAGAGGACCATATTTATTTTACCCCTAAAATAATTAAAACTACAGGAGAAAACATGCAATGATCAAGAAATGCAAGAAACCGATTCACATCACCGCTATGGCACTTTTACAACCCACAAGCGGTTATTTATTTCACTTTAATGACTCAGGTTGCTGCTTGACCCATCAGATCATCTATTTACTCAAACGGCTTGGTGCTTACGCTAATTTAACTGAATGAAATCTGTTTGCCTGCGGAGGCTCTCAGACTTTCCCTGAGTCACCGGCCATCAAAAGAAGTCTTTATCCTCCGCAAAGTCAGAGCAAACCTGCTGCTATTAGGTCAACACATATAATCATACACACACACATTTTAAATGCTTAATGAAGGAGCTTCCCCTCACATGAATTTGTAATGGAGCACCAGTGTGCTGCTGAAATGCAGTATGCACAGAATATTGCCTACTAAAGTAAAACAGTATGAATGCAATGGTAATTATTTTAAGAGTTGGAAATATAAATGGATTTTTAATTTTGTATAAGAAGGTCTTTAACTTTGGGAGTTAGATCAAATCAATGTGTCAAACAAACAAAGAAAACAGAAACGGTTTCTACTGCTTTTTTTTTTTTTTTTTAATTTGGACCACCCATTAAAACTGAAATTGATTAGGACTTCATAATGTTTGCAATAGCAGAAAGTACTTCTTATTAGTATGGTAAATTCAGTGCCTGATTAGAAATCCTATATAACCACTATTCATGTTCTTATGTTTCATTTTACAAAATATAATTTTCAACCAAATCTTTAAACTCTGGCATGAATTTATTTTTTATTTTTTTAGTTTAGGTTTTGCAAGAGCAAAACAATGATCAATGAACAATGGTCTTACAGGTCTGAAACAACATGATGGTGAGCAATTATGACAGAATTTGCATGTGTGTGATTAGTGGTTTTACACTGAAAATTTCAAAAAGTAAAAGTGCACTTCAAATGTCAGTAGAAAAAAAAATAAACATGTCTATAAATCTTACTTTGGAAGTATGCATCCAAGTATTGCATACTGCTGGCATATTAATAGAGTGCATATGATACACTTGCACAATGCTGATAAAGAAATCCATGCCACACACTGCAGACATACCATTGAGCATGTGTATTTGTGTATATCAATGTGTACAATGTGCAATTTCTACAATTTAGTCTATGCAAATTACAGTAAAATGTACACAAAATGTACAGCATTATGTACAGTTCCCTCCACTAATATTGGCACCCTTGGTAAATTTGAGCAAAGGTGGCTGTGAAAATAAATCTGCATTGTTAATCCTTTAGATTTTTCATAAATAAAAATTCACAAAATTCTAACCTATCACTGAAGTAAAACAATTGAAAATGGGGAGAAATAAATGATTTTCTCCAATACATGTTGGCCACAATTATTGCTACGTTCTTTCCCCAAGATAACAGCTCTGAGTTTTCTCCTGTAATGCCTGAGGAGTTTGGAGAACACCTGATGAATCACTCCAGACCCTTTAGATTACCAGCTCTATGATGCTTCTCCTCTTTAGTTTCCCTCACTCAGGGTTTAGGTCAGAGGACTGGGACAGCCATGGCAAAAAGCTTCATTTTGTGCTCGGTGACTAAATCTTGTGTATATTTTGATGTTTGTGTTTGGATTATTGTCTCAGTGGAAGACCCAACCACGGCCCATTAAAAGATTTCTAACAGAGTCGATCAGTTTTAGATTTGTTATCTGCTGGTATCTGATAGAATCCATGATGCCATGTGTCTAAACAAGATGTCCAGGACCTCCAGCAGCAATATAGACACACAACATCATTAGATGAGTGAGGAGAATTTTTCTTAAACCCTCCTGAACAACATGTGCTGATTTAGGGGCTGTTTGACTATTTTTTTAAGGTTTTCTGACCTTGAGACTCAACTATTCTCCAGCTGCGATTCTTGTCTTTAGTCACTCAAACTCTACTCCTCTCCATGTATAAGGATGATAGAGACACTCGTCCTCTTCCAGGCAGCTTCCTAACATTGTATGTTGATTGGAAATTCTTCATAAATACATTCTTTGGTTTTTCTCATTGTGTTGATGATGAAGGGATCTTTGGGCTTTGTCTTCCCTCCTATATATATTTGTGTGAAACAGGAAGCCAGGGCTGGATAATTTCATGTCCATAATCATGCCGATTTATTTGCACAGCCACCTTTGCTCAGATTTACCAAGTGTCCAATATTAGTGGATGGCACTGTATATAACAACTTCCTTTCACATCTGATTCAGCAGAAGAACCCAATTGTTTGTAACACTGGTGTATTTATCATATTGGAAATGACAAATTTACACTAGTATGGTCACCTGACGACTGGTAAAGTGTACGGCAGAAATAGTAACGGTAGAATGGCAGCTTTATACATAACCAGAGATGTCAGGTCCTCTTCTAAGCAACCATACAAATCTGTCTGGTATTGTCATTTTATCACATTTCTCTTTTAAGTGTGTGTTTGAAGGTCAGGATCTTGTGGTCAGTCCCATGGCTGAGAGCGTCTGTTCTGAACAAACACTGGCAGTCAATGACGTGTCTGGGCCGTTATGTGCGTAACGCTTCACTACAGTTCTATTCAGAAACGCCTCAATTTGTCTTTGTGAGTTGTGTTTGTTCCAGTCATGCGTTACCAAATAAACTACCACACTTACTATTTTTGCACTTTATTCAAATGTCTTGTACGCATCAAAAACCCAGATAACATACATCTGGTAATATGTGAACACACGACATGCAATATTTTACCCCACCATGCAATGCAATCTACCTGACCTTCCAATGTCCAGTGTGACAAAAGAATTATTAGAGTTATTATTATCTGATTGGTCTGTAAAATGACAAGACATTTATACAAAATGTAATTCAAATGCAAGATGACAACTGGATGCTACTGACAGAATAAAATTGATGAGGTCAATGAAGTAAAATCATCCCTGATACGAAAAAGGCAGGATATATTTTGAAGCTGGGATGATCCGTTTATGGTCCTTTTGCTAATTTATGCTGGTTTTAAGGAGGCCATTTGGCTGGTTTGACTAGTCTTTTGCTGGTTTATGCTGGTTTGCACATGACCAGCATAAACCAGCATCAAAACATACCTAACCACCATATGCTGTTATTTTCAGCAGGGATGTGACCACAATTTAGTGTTAAAATTCCTATTTCAAGTTTAGATGTGCTCTTTGAGTGCTTTTGATGTGAAATTTTACATTTACATCACATTACAAAGATACTTGAAAACGTAGCAAATAGGGTGTAGTAAATTTTGTTTTATTTACAATTTCAAAATACTGTTCAACAAATTATATAATTCTTAAATATTAAACAGAGCCATAATAAATGATATGATTCAGAGTAAAGGAAGCACCTGCACACTTGGGAGGAACCTCAATGACAAATGAATTTCATGCTAACCATGGGGTTAATGACCTATTCATTTGGGTGGATATGGCATGTCAGCCTGAGTTGTATTCAGTGTGCAGTTTTTGGGTCACACCTGGTGCATCGCAAGCGTTACAGTGTTTACAGTGTCCCAGCATCTGTGAGCGGTGAGGAACAAACCGTATCCTCTCCTGGACGTCAGCTGTGGAAATCCCAGGGCACAGAACTCACTTTCTCTGTGTTTTTGCCCATTCTCTCCGACATAAACTCGCTCAAAGTCTCTGTACTAATGGAAAAACAAGTGCAATGGGTGTGTGGACATGAGAGTGCGGTGAGACGGGAGGTTACCTGGAACAGAGACAGGCGCTGGGTGTGAGAACCGACCCAGGGTGGACACCGCAGCTGTGTGTGTGCTTGTACTGAAGGGTCAAGGTTTGGCTTGTTAGCATGACCCTGTTAGCCTCTGCTGAGTAGACGGTTCATTGGTTCCCAGAGGACAGTACTTATGTATTCAGATAAATTACATTTGTTTTGCAAGCTATTCCACATGATACTGATAAAATGATATTCCACATTACATTCCACTAACTATAAGTAGCTTTACTTTGCAAAATGTCAACTAGCAGCCAATAAGAGTAGTAGGCTGTCTGCATTTCATCTGCTGCCGTGCACCAGTCTACGATATTGTCTGTTTAGTATGGAAGCCTGTTTCCACCAATGAATTAAAAAAAAATCTTGCAATTGTGAGATTTAAAGTCAGAATTGTGTGATATAAAGTCGACTCAATATTCTAAGAAAAACAAAGTCTGAATTGTGTGTTTGTGTCATGCAATTCTGAGAAAAAAATGCAAGTCTGCTTATTTTTAAACAAGGTTTTATGAATTATTGGAATATCTTGATTTAAAATAGATTTAACCTTATTCTTGTTTGTGCGAAAAAGACAATTAAAAAATGTCCTTCTGTTCACAAACATGCAGTATTTTAAACTATAGATACTGTTTTAAAACAGCTGTTTTTTATTTTTATAGATGTATTCTAAATCTGTATTTTTATACATTATAAACTGTGTATAAAGTATACAATGTATAAGTGTAAAAAGCAGGGATCACAGGTTTATCTACACACTGGTTTTTGTACATAAGTATTGATTTATTGAAGTATTGAAAACATAAAATACATGTGAACAATAGTGCATGTTTTGTTTGTTGATAATTGTCAACTGCATTTATATTCATATAGCATATATCATCAGAACTCTCACTACATATAAAGTAGTCACTTTGAAAGATTTAAATCCCTCTGATCTGCTCTGCCACCTGCTGTTTATCATCATAATGCACATTTGTGAATAAATGAATTGTTCAGGCAGCAAAAAAACTATCCATATAGGTTATATTTTAAATTACTTGTTGAAACTGGTCTATGTTTAAAATAGGAATACACTTGTGCACTGAATCACTGCATATGACAAACTACTCATGGCACAGACTTCCGTTTTCAATCAAGTTTGTCTTAGTGTGATCTGTTTAGGTCTGTTTCAGAGGCATCTCCAGCACTTCACTGATCCTAAACTCAGGCTCAAGGCTGGACTGACACTACTGCTCTTTCGGTGTGCTGTGGTTAGGCTTGGCAGTTTCTGATCCAATGATCCCCATCCACTGTCTGTGGACAGATGAGTGGGAGAGTTAGAAAGAAAAAGGAGAAAGAAATAGACACACTGAAATACAATATGCATACCATATTATATATATGAAATATTATACTCACCCTTGTGTCGTCCCAAACCTGTATGACTTTCTGCTGAACACAAAAGAAGATATTTTGAAGAATGTAGGTGAAGTAACCAAACTGTTTATAGTCCAATTACAGAACTGAGAAATTCCTTCATTTATTATACAGTGTAGGTCAGCTAGTGTAAAGTGTAACTTTATGCCTATAAACATGTGTTTGCCCACCTTTGTTGGAGAGGTGATGTTTGGTGGTTTTGGGAGTGGGATTAAAGCCGATGCCCACCCACCTCGGGCTGCCAGCGCCCTCTTGTGTGGAGTTAGTTCCTCTTTTCCCTCTCCTTTCACGACCATTACACTTCTTCCGCTGGCTGTCCTGAAACAAACACAAACGGCAGAATTATGCTGGACAGATGCACAGATGCTTTAAGAGACTAAGAGTTTCATAAATAATTAATAATAATTAATAATATTAATATGTATTTAACAATAAAAAGGTAAATAAATAACTTGCAGTCAAACCAAAATGTATTCAGACCCCTTCAGCATTTCTCATATTGTCACAGTTAATTCATTATAGTTTAGAAAATGGTAATAAAATATGTCTAGAATTTAGAGTTAAACTGTGTCAGAACAAATTCATCTTGATCATGTCAGATAACTTTGATAGAAACCTATGTAATGATAAATTTGATTGAACAGCTGTTAAATTTAAGTACACAATTTGATAATACCAATTTAACCCATTTCCAAACAAAGCTTAATTTTGTTGAGTCTGTGGTGGAAAAGGTTTGCATTAGGGATTAGACTATATTTTTTAAATAGGTACATCTTTTCTATGTATAAACATAATAGACTTGCACATATCCAAAATGTATTCATACTAATAATACTTATTTGAAATAACATAAAATATATATAAAGCTTTGTAAATATATATGAGGTTTTGCCATCTACCAACTACTTTTATTTTCTAAACTGTAATGATGCCCTCAAATTATTATGGCTGCATAATAACACTCACCACTGTGGACGGCTTTGTCATTTGACAAGATGGAAGGCAGACTAACTCTTTTATAGTGATGCTTGGAGATTTAGACCTTTACAGAGAAAAGCAGAAGGCATGCTGGATAGCAATAGCTCACAAAGGTGGTTTAAAAATACTATAATATGCAGTGCTGCTTAAATGATTTATAAAACCCATGTTGATACTATAGGAAGCGATTATTGTGAGGTCAGGCCTACTTGTTTTGAACGAGCCTCCGAGGCTTGTGGTGTGGGTTGGGAATCCACATAACCACTGGACACTCTGGCAACTCAGAGAGGTTCATCAAAGCACTGATGTCAACTGTGTTTAACTGCAATCACAAGTAAAAAAAAATACAATTTATTTAAATGAGTCTGTAATGATCTGCTGTAAGGATCTAGCACTTCCAGCCTCTCTGTTGAATGTTGTATTTTTCCACTCCATGTATGTTCTGTCACCTGTGCTCCCTGTCTCC
>JAUMHG010000045.1:16094879-16106713 GCA_032359395.1 Enteromius anoplus | reverse complement strand
TTATATATGTTGTCTGTCCTAAGATGAACCATGTCATAAGAAGGCGTTTTGGGGCTAAATTTATGGAATGGGGGGGTTGGGGGAGGGTTACATAGTGTACTTTACGTGTAACTTTGTTACAGTAAAATAAATATCTAAGTGATTCATATCTGCATAAAATAGAAATGGTACCACATATGGGGTTATTGGTGCATGCAAAGGGTTAAAAATTCAAGGCACAACTTGAATGTAATTCAAGCCGCAGAGTTTAAGAGGTTAATAAAAGTTATCACTTGTACACACCCTCCTAAAACGACTCGTATAAACACGTCCTCACTTTTCTACGTCACAGCGTGGGTTTATTTTCAAACACCACTCAAATGTTTCCACAAAGAAAGAAGGCGGAGCTATTATTCTGGCTGTTGTGTTGCTGCGGGCGCCATGTTCTGGAGACGCTGTGTGTCGTTGTGAACGTGAAACTGAAGTGAAGCTTCTGACTCACAACCTTTAAAATAGTTAGCTTTTCTTACTAAAAGAAGCTGCTACTTACTATTCAAACGTGAGTTTTGAGCAGTGAAGGGTAGTGCTTGTTGTTTGTTGTTTCTCCGATCACGAATGCGGACATGGTGTGATGTTTACGAAGCGCGATGCAACACCACGCGTAAAAAGACAGAACTAAGTCATGATAATCAGTAATTATGGTAAGTTGCGTAACATTTCCACCAAACGCTTGAGGTATTCGGCCAATCACAGTGCACTAGATAGCTGGCCAATCAGAGCACACCTCGCTTTTTTAGAACCATGAGCTTTTTACAAATCGACATGTTTAAGGAGGCGGCGCTTAGAGGAGAAACAATAATGCACAGTATATGACAAATAATGTGTTTTTTACTTAAACTGCATAAACACACTGCATTACACCAAATACACAAAATAATTTTCATATGACCCTTTTAATTCAGAAATGATTATTCATATTTTGGAAGTCAAGTGTAACCTCTACAAACCTTGACTGTATTGTTTGGATTATCGCTGGGCAACATGATGTCTGGGAAAGAAAGATTTGCCCTGCCAAACAATAACCAGAGACTGTGAGTAATGGCATAAAAAAGAGTAATAGATCTGATTGCGGTCATGTATTAGCCTTACCTCTTAATCATCCAAGTGTCTTTAGTCTGTTTGCTGAGAGAAACACAAGAGACGTCATTCAAAGGCACCTCTGTGTTAGCACCGTTCAGTGGCCTTTCTTTAAACGATCTCCTCGGTCCGGCCCATTCGGAGACGTCAACTATACTCAGAGATGGAAAGTCTTCTGCTGGTATTACAAGAGACCAGAATAACAATATGGCATAATACAAAAAAATCTAATGAATAAGGCACTGGATGTAATTGACACAAAGAAATGATGCAATATCCAGACATCTGGATATGGAAACACACGGTTTTTGAGAGCGTGTTTGCTCAGGAGTGCTGGAGTGTGTCGTTTGATTCCTCTGGTGCTGCGGCGCTCGGTGTCCCAGCAGCACGGGTGCGAACACAGCACCCTGAAACAATGAGCTCCATCCACACTGGCCTCGAAGTCCCTGAAAAATGAAAATAAAAAGGGAAAATAAATAAACTACACCGAACCTGGTCAGACTTGTGAGCGGAAAGACTTAAAGCAATTGTTCACCAAAAAAGAAAACATGCTTTGTTTCTTAATATTAACAGATTTGGAGAAACTTAAAATTCCATCACTTGCTCTGCATTCCTCTGCAGTGAATGGGCACCCATTCACTGCAGAGGTGAGCAGGTGATGAAATGCTAAATTTCTCCAAAACTATTTCAATGAAAAACAGACTTGTCTAAATATTATATGGCATACGTGTGAGTAAATCCTTGGCAAATTTTAATTTTCAGGTGAAATATAAGGCCCTTATATTCTAGCATATAGTGAGAAACGCTCAAAATAACCCACAGGTTTTTATTTATTTATTGCATAAAACGACAATGTGACAATAAAAACAGAACAATTCTGTTATGATAATCGTTCATTTCATAGCATTTAAAATCGCTGACGTTTTATTCGAAATGGATTCGTTCTAAAATGTTGTGTAATAGCGTTGTAACACTTCTAAATATACATATGCAGTATAATATTTATATAAAACTCACCTCATTTGTTAAAACAAACATTAGAGTACATCCTCGCAAGCGTTAACAAACTCATGCCTTCGCTTGTGTAAAGTTTGGTTGCTTAGCAGCAGGACACTGTAAAAGCGCTAACGCAAATCAAACTCTGATTTTAGATCATATCTGTATTACAAATAAAATAGATTCTGAAAAATAGATCATGAAATATTTTCGCCAAACTTATATGAGCTTTGATCTATATAATGATCTATAATCTTTTATAGATCAGAGGTTTTACAAAAGTTTTACACCAGTTGACGCATCATGAAATAAATATAATAATATAAAATATAGTAGAATAAATAATAATTAGGTAGGTATTGGGTATAAAATGAAACAAACGATGAATACATTAAAATAAATCTATTATAACTGATCATTTATTTATTTTGATTTTTGTATCATTAAAAACTAAGCACATTAACTATAACCACATGAAAACATATTTTAGATATTCCAGATGTGTTTTAATTACTTTTTCATTTCGCGCCAGTTTGAATAAACGTGCCGAGTGACGTAAGCGCGTGTAGTCAGGTGACGGGTCAGCTGACACTAGCGAAACCAGGAAGCGCCTGAAGAGAGTTATTACACGTTAATATTTACTCACCGCATGTAGGGGAAAATTACTGCATATCTGGAATACACGTTAATCTGGCGCTTCTGTTCGCCTCGCGGTGTGAAGATCAATCAGGGCCATGTTTGCAGCAGACGACGAGGACGGAGACTTTCTGTCTCCCACAGGAGGGTGAGTTCCTGACGGACAAAGACGCTATCATGCAGGCAAAAGTCATCAGACACACGACAGTCACTCTTTAATTAAAGTTTGGGGAGAAGTGTAATCCGAAACTAAAATGCAGCGACGGTGTGGGGAAGAAAAACATGTCTGGTGCCAGAGAGAAGAGAAGTGTCACTCATTGGTTCATAACGTAGCAGACAGTTCAGCTTTTATATGGCTGACAGATTAACGTTAACCTGAAGAAACATTTGTTGCGACAAAGTACATGAACGGACGAGTGAGTCGTTTAATGGGTTGTTTTCAGCATTCACCACCTGAATGTTCTCGCATGACGTCCACGGTCATATGATGTCTGGTCATTAACAGTCATGCTGAAGAGACCTCTCAGTGTGATCAGTTCCACTAAAATTATCTCAGCCTATGAAGTATTTCTAATGCCATTCACATTATTTCTACTCTAAAATCCCACTGAAGGACCACCGGTGACCCCAAAGCTTTAGAACATTAAAAAGCATTACAGTTTCTCTGTTTTATGTAATAAATATATGCAATAATCGTCCTTGTGTGTACAAGCCTTCTGACATTTTTAAGTGTTGTTTAAGTCAGGGTTGTTTTTTTTCTATAGATGTCATCAACCCTCAAATATTAGGATTCTCATGCTTGCAATCCTAAAATTTAAAGTTAATATTATAAATTTGTCAAAATATTATTTTGATTTTTTTTAGTTTCTTTATATGATTTTAATAATAGCCGTACTGTATCATATTTGATACAAACATTTCTAAATTATCAATATGATCAAAACTGTGGTCTGTTATAGCCTACTGTTAAAATATCTACATTACCAACTATCAATATTCATTTGCATACATTTACATTTTTCAAATTTTATTTCAAATACTATGTTTTAATAAAGTGTTGTCATTCTCATTTTCATTTAATCCGTTTATTATGTCCCCTAAGGGGAATTTGGTTTACAGCAAGGCAAGCATACAAAAAACAAGACAATTTTATTATGTTATTTCAAATGTCAGACTTTATTAATCTATGTATTAATAACTAATTTCTGTTATATATACAGTGGGGCAAAAAAGTATTTAGTCAGCCACCAACTGTGCAAGTTCTCCCGCTTAAAAAAAAAAGATGAGAGAGGCCTGTCATTTTCATCATAGCTATACCTCAACTACGAGAAAAATCCAGAAAATCACGCTGTAGGATTTTTAATGAATTCATTTGTAAATTCCTTGATAAAATAAATATTTGGTCACCTACAAACAAGCAAGGCTTCTGGTTCTCACAGACCTGTAACTACTGTACTTCTTTAAGAGGCTCCCCTGTCCTCCACTCGTTACCTGTATCAATGTATTAATGGCATCTGTTTGAACTCATTATCAGTATAAAAGACACCTGTCCACAACCTCAAACAGTCACACTCCAAACTCCACTATGGCCGAGACCAAAGAGCTGTCAAAGGACACCAGAAACAAAATTGTAGACCTGCACCAGGCTGGGAGAACTGAATCTGCAATAGGTATGCAATAGAAATCAACTGTGGGAGCAATTATTAAAAGATGGAGGACATACAAGACCTCTTATAATCTCCCTCGATCTGGGGATCCGCTCAAGATCTCACCCTGTGGGGTCAAAATGATCACAAGAACTAAGAGCCACAATCCCAGAAGCAGCCGGGGGGACCTTGTGAATGACCTGCAAAGAGCTGGGACCAAAGTTAAAAAAACTACCATCAGTAACACACTGCGCCGCCAGAGACTCAAATCCTGCAGTGCCAGACTGTGTCCCCCAGCTTAAACTAGTACATGTCCAGACCCGTCTGAAGTTTGCTGGAGAGCATCTGGATGATCCAGAAGAGGACTGGGAGAATGTCATCTGGTCAGATGAAACCAAAATACAACTTTTTGGTAAAAACTCAACTTGTCGTGTTTGGAGGAGAAGGAATGCTGGGTAGCATCCAAACAACACCATACCTACTGTGAACTTTGGGGGGGGAAACATCACGCTTTGGGGCTGTTTTTCTGCAGAGGGACCAGGACGACTAATCCGTGTAAATAAAAGAATGATGGGGCATGTATCGCTTCCATCAGCAAGGGCACTGAAGAAACATGGCTGGGTCTTTCAGCATGACAATGATCTCAAACACACACCCCAGGACACGTAGGAGTATTTTAAGGCCCTGGAGTGGCCTAGCCAGTCTCCAGATCTCAACCCCATAGAAAATCTTTGGAGGGAGTTGAAAGTTCGTGTTGCCCAGTGACAGCCCCGAAACATCACCGCTCTAGAGGAGATCTGCTGGAGGAATGGGCCAAAATACCAGCAACAGTGTGTGAACACCCAGTGAAGACTTACAGGAAACCTTTGGCCCCTGTCATTGCTAACAAAGGGTATATAACACCGTATTAAGATGAAACTTTGTTATCAACCAAATACTTATTTTCAACAATAATTTGCAAATAAATTCTTTAAAAATGTGATTTTCTGGATTTTTCTCGTACTTGAGGTATAGCTATGATGAAAATTACAGGCCTCTCTCCTCTTTTAAAGTGGGAGAACTTAAACAATTAGTGGCTGACTAAATACTTTTTTGCCCCACTGTATTACTTCAAATGATAAGCTATCATTATATTTAATGATAAAAGAAATTATGATGATTTAATGATAGCAAATTACATTCAAATATACCCATTATATTTACACATGCTCTCGAACACACTTTTTCTTGGCCCCCTAATTGTCCCCAGACCCCATTTTTAAACCATTACATTTCTTCTCTCTGGTGTTATCTGAGGTTATATCCATAAATTAAACTCTACTCTGGCATCCCCGTGTGTTAATGGGTAATATGAAGAGGAATACTGAGAAGGATTGTAGAGAGGTGGAGAGTCGGCGGGTTAATGCCGCTCACATGCTGGTAGTTAGACGTCCCGGATCAGAGCAGGGCCTCAGTCTGGGATCGGGGCACCAACAGTCACGCGGAGCTGCTGTGTGGTTGTAGTCCCTTCCAGACCCGCTAAAGAGATCCGGTATTACATGGAATAGGAAATGTGGCATGAAGCTGAAGAGTGATTGACTGGTTATCACTGCTGAGCTTCCAGCTCAGGCGAGCGGGTCAGAAACCTGTCAGCTGAGCATGGCACGACAGCAGGACAATGACTACAAGTGGAGGCAGATCCAGGGGTCAGTGCCGTTTAATAAGTAGCTTCTCACGATATCGCAGTAGTCATACCTTTTTGGTTCCAGTTGTTGTTGCAGGTGTGAAAAAAGTTTCACCAAAAAGTCATGCAAAGTCAAAATTAGGGCAGGTTTGATTTGAGATTTGAGCGTCGTTCAGAGACTCATGTGATCTCACTCAAGTGCAGCTTACTTTCTGCTTTTCTGTGATTCCAGAGCAAAGTTAGCCTCTCTGTTTGGACTGGATCAGGCAACAAGCCAGGGGAACGAGTCTTTCCAGTACACGGCTCCCAAACAGCCCCGCAAGAACCCTGCCAGCTCAGGTAAGAGGGTGCACTGACACTTAAAAGTGGAGAGCAGTTAGAAGCTGCATTAATACTGCATTTATAATTACAAACTATATCTAACACATCAGCAAATCTGCAAGCACAGCACCCAAAACCTTCCATAGGATAGTTTCTGTAGGCTTAAAAGGAGAAAAACACACCTGTGAATTTAGCACTGATATCAAAATAACTGTGACACAAACGTACAAATCAATTGTTTGATAGGAATGAAAGCACAACACTGTAAGAATTAATTTCATGAGTGAAAGTGCATTTCATTTATATATTTATAAATCATATAGTAAAACATCACTATTAAAAAAACTAAATATAAAAATACAGTACTACTTTTAAATCCAGATTTATGTTGTTTTACAGGACCCCCAACCCAAAAGGGTGCACCTACTCCAAACCCTCCTGCTGTTCTCTTTGCTACTGCAGTACATGCTTACAGATAGTAAGTTGGAAAAGCATAGAAAATATACATATCTGTAGTGCCGCACATTTGAAATCTGATAAAGAAATGTCATATGCATGGTATTGTATTGTTAAACTAAAACTATAATAAAAACAATGGAAAAACCCGTAAGATAAGCTGAAGAAAGAAAAACATTTTAAAGGGTTAGGCAAACCCAAAGACCTTTGTTCATCTCCAGAACACAAATGAAGATATTTTTGATGAAATCAGAGAGCCTTCTGTCCCTCCATAGACAGCAACACAACTGAAATGACGTATGTGTTGTGATACTCTACAAAATGGTGAGAGACGTAACTTGGGGAAGAAGAACGGTTGAGTAAATTGTTATTTTTTGTTTTCGTTGCACAACTAAAAACATATTCTCGTAGCGTCGCAAAACTGAAGTTGAGCCACAGATGTCATGCGAAGTGTGAGAGAGAGAGGGGGCGGGATTGGGAAACACTGCATGTCACCGCATTGCCCACAAGGCTAACGATGCTGACTTCACCAATATTTTTACTGTGTTCCTGAATGAACGAAGGTCTTATGGGTTTGGAATGGCATGAGGGTGAATAATGAAATTTTGCGGGGAACTAACCCTGTAAGCACTCAGATTAGCAAAAGTGGACTTTGAGCGATTACTGCCTTTTTGAATGATTGCGTAGTTGTGGCATCCATAATTGTAATTGCGTTTAGAAATTCGATTTATTGTGCAGCCCTTAATGCAACAGAGATATGTCAGGCAGTTTGTACAGATTTTATGAGGTGGCTAATTTGCACGAATTTGTACAAATCTATATGATTTTTACAAAATCATACGTATTTTACAATTTGCAGAATTAGTATGAATTTGTAGACATATTCAACACCTTACCCTACCTGTCACTCAAACCGTATAAGTGACGGTGTATGAATTCGTACAAATTAGCCACCTTATAAAATGCGTACGAATTGGCCGTGATCTCTGGTGTTTCTGTGCAGTGTTAACGGACAGTATGTCAAACAAGGCAAGCTTGGAGCTGCGGTCGTTGGAAATCATTCAACTAAAGAGGTTAGAATGAGCACATTTTTAGTCATGAGTCTTAAATGAAATCGATGTTGTTTTTTTAAACATTTGCATGTCTGCACTCATTTCAGTATAAGATCCTGCTGTATGTCAGTCAACAGAAGCAGGTGACGGCCGCCAGGATCCACGCCAGCTTCATTCTCACGGTGAGCTCTTATTCACCTAACTCAAGTCGGACAACTCTGGTTTGTTTGTTTTCTAACTGTCTCTCTCACATCCAGGTCCAGCCCAGTAACTACTGCACGTTTTATGATGACCAGAGACAGAATTGGTCACTGATGTTTGAATCTGAGAAAGCAGCTACAGACTTTTGTAAAGAGGTTTGTGTTTTATGGGTTCTTAGTCATGTCTCCTCAACATGCTTGAGGAGCTTCTTATGCAGCAATAATGTTGTTTCAGGTTTGTCTTGCCCAAGTCAACTGCAGCAGTGCGTTCGACTCGGTTCTGATCCAGGATCTTGTTCTGGGTGAGGGTCAGTCTGTGGAGAACGGAGACTCTTTGGAAGTGGCCTACTCTGGCTGGCTACTGCAAAACCACACCATCGGACAGGTAAAGATGTTTGGTCAATAACCACATTTATTTGCATCCAAAGTTTTGGTTTGCATGTTATATGTGGGTGTTCTGTGTATATTTATTATGTATATTTAAATGCACGCACACGCATGAATATTTTTCAGAAAAATGTTCATATATTCAATGTTTGTATTATAATTTATATTATATTAAATTATATATAGACATGTAAATATTTGTACTGTATGCATTTATATTTATATATCAATAGTAAATATACACAGAGAAAGTTTAATATTCTTTTTTTTCTTCTCCAGATGTTTGATTCAAATCTGAATAAAGACAAACTGCTGAGACTGAAGCTCGGGGCTGGGAAAGTCATTAAGGTGAGGAGGAAGTTGGCTGGGCTGCATTACATGTGTCATTATCACCCATATGGCAGTTTAAAGCTCTCTCTGTCTCTCAGGGCTGGGAGGAGGGGATGCTGAATATGCGTAAAGGCGGGAAACGGCTCATGGTGATTCCCCCCAGTCTCGCCTACGGGTCTCAGGGCGTTGCCAACCGCGTCCCACCAGACAGCACACTAATCTTTGAAGCTGAGATTCGTAGGGTACGGCATTCTCACATCCAGAGCTTCCTTTTACTTCCTCGTGTTTGACTGTATCCTGTTAATACATACTCCGAAGCAGTGTTGGGGTAATGCACTTCAAGTAACCTGAGTTATGTAATCTGATTGCTTTTTTTCAAGTAAAGTAATGCATTGATTTAGCTGATTTAACGATATATATTGTTTGCCATTGTACATCGTAGTTTTTTGTTAACGATACGTGATTTGACATTATGCAGTATTTTGCAAATAACATTTAAAACACCTCTACAGAGAGTGTGCATGCATTATGTGAAGTCTAGACTAGTGCACGTCTGCGTTTAGAGTGTTTTCCTTCACTGCATGATACTTTAAATTAATTACAAATTCAAGACAAGGGGGCAAAACATTTATACACAATGCTCAAAAAATAAAGGGAACACTTAAACAACACAATGTATCTCCAAGTCAATCACACTTCTGTGAAATCAAACTGCTCACTTAGGAAGCAGAACTGATTGAGAATCATGTTCACCTGCTGTTGTGTGAATGGAAGAGACAACAGGTGGAGATTTTGGGCAATTAGCAAGACACCCCCAATAAAGGAGTACTTCTGCAGGTGCTGACCACAGACCACTTCTCAGTTCCTGTGCTTTCTGGCTGATGTTTTGGTCTCTTCTGAATGCTGGCGGTGCTTTTACTCTAGTGCTAGGATGAGACGGAGTCTACAACCCACACAAGTGGCTCAGGTAGTGCAGCTCATCCAGAATGGCACATCAATGCGAGCTGTGGCAAGAAGGTTTGCTGTGTCTGTCAGCGTAGTGTCCAGAGCATGGAGGCGTTACCGGGAGACAGGCCAGTACATCAGGAGACGTGGAGGAGACCGTAGGAAAATAACAACCCTGCAGCAGGACCGCTACCTCCACCTTTGTGCAAGGAGGAACAGGAGAAGCACTGCCTTAGCCCTGCAAAATGACCTCCAGCAGGCCACAAATGTGCATGTGTCTGCTCAAACTATGAGAAACAGACTGACGTCCACGAGGTGGGGGTTGTGCTTACAGCCCAACACCGCACAGGACGTTTGGCATTTCCCAGAGAACACCAAGATTGGCAAATTCACCACTGGACCCCTGTGCTCTTCACAGATGAAAGCAGGTTCACACATGTGACAGAGTCTGGAGACAGCGTGGAGTTACTTTTTCAGGGAGTAATGGAATATTGTAATGCATTTCTCTTAAAAGTAACTTTCCCCAACACTGCTCAGAAGTATGTGCCTTTACATCTTTGACACAGTTTATTACATGTAGATTGAGATCCAGTCCTGCTCTCTTCATCCGTATTCTCACAGGTTAAGTTTGCAAAAGATGGGAGTTCAAGAGATTCGGCGGCCCCGTCTCCCGCTCCCAGCGTGGAGAGTCTGACCCCCTCCGAGCTCAGCCAGCCCCTCAGCACTGCCCCACAAACCAGCAAACCAAGGTGAGCCCTGCAGACCTCCCGCTGATGCCTGACCGGAGATCATTGTTTACATTACTAATATTTGATTGAAGTTTGACGTTTCCTCTTTGTTTACAGCGAGCCGCCTCTTCGAGCAAAATCAAACTCCCTCAGTGAACAGCTCAACGTAAGAATTGGCTCTTTTCAGCTAAACCACACATTTATTTTCAGCATGTTGTTTTCTTAATGCAGATTTATAGTATAAATAAATATATTAGGTGCTGTGGCTTAGTGGATAGTGCAGAACATATGTATATATAACAAACAGGCGTGAAGTATATCAGGAATATAATGATTATTGGTGCTTTATTAGCAATCAGTCATAATATGAAAATAATTATCGACTAGAATTTTAATATCAGTGCTCACTTATAATAAACCTTCTGTATAGTAAATATGTCTGCGTGTTTTGCAGTGTCTTCAGAATCCTGATGCCACTAAAGCTAAACTGATTTCACGCATGGCCAAAATGGGTCAGCCCATGCTGCCCTTCATCACCGGCCAGCCCTCATCGCCCTCACAGCCAGACTCTAGTGACTCCGAACTTGAGGCAAGCTTTATTTTTGTGAGGACTTCATTGCAGTGGTTTTACTCTTTCTTCTAACCAGACACATCCCAAACCTCTGCCACTGTAATCTGCATCTTTGTCCTTTAATAAATATACGCAGTGTAAATGTGAGCGATAGTCCTCAAGCGCTCTGTTATTGCTGCAGGACCCGAGCGTGTCCAGACGCAAGGACCATAGCAGTGCACCTTCACCACAGCCTATGTACATCTCCTCCGGCCCGCCACCTTCAATGCAGGGTAGCACCTACATCTAATCACAGTCTGATCAAGGCCTTAGTTTAAAATAATATGATTTTTAGAAGATATAATAGCAATGTTTTCTATGAAGCTTGTATTCATAATACAGAGTACTCTTAAGGCACTATAATAACTGCATAATGCATTATAAAAAACCTTATAATGTGTTATGACATCTCATCAATAATCATAAAAACAATTATAATGTATTTGTGATTATAACTTCCAAGTTTATAACACACAATGAACACCATATTAAATCTGCTTCATTTATAATGGATTATATCATATCTTGAGACTGTTTATTTAGGATCTGCTCAGTACCTTACCTTACAAGAACTACTTGAGGATGAGTAAATGATAACAGAACTTTTAGTTTTGGGTAAACTATTCCTTTAAGAATGCTCTTATAATTTATTATAAATACAGGCTTCATACAATGTGTTACCGATATAATTGTTCAGAATAGGGGTCCAGAATAATGCATTAGTTAAGCATTAATTAATGGTTAATTT
>JAUMHG010000045.1:16079718-16090150 GCA_032359395.1 Enteromius anoplus | reverse complement strand
TGTCAGTCGTCTTTTGCAAACACTTGATTTATATAAGAAGTAGGAAACAATGGTGTTTGAGACTCACAGTATGTTATCTCCATGTACTGAACTCTTATTATTCAACCATGCCAAGGTACATTCAGTTTTCCATTCTATGGCACCTTTAAGGAGTAAGGATATACAAAAGCTCAATTCCTGTGAGATCTGTCTTGACAAATCCCAAACACCAGTACAGTAATTAATAGCCTAACTATTTTACATTTTGACAAATTGGTGATAATTCATATGAATTTGTACAACCTGCTCACACCGCACTGACAATTTGGATGTTTTTTTTAAATGGCAAAATTTTATTCAATCATGTCATACATATTTGAAATCACCTCCTTATTAAACAGTTACATTTTCTCATGAGATCAGGTTGGAGTTTACATATTTTTGTCATTTTTCCTAGTTAACCTGGAAATTACAGCATCACCCTGGTTTCCTCGTTAAAAATCCATAATGACTTATTTTAACTGAGCCGATTAGGCAGTGGTTAACTAGTAACCGGTTAACTAGACTAGAGAAAAAATATATATATTATTAAAGTTAATCACATTGATTGATTTTATGACAAATTATGACATATTTTCTGACATTTCTAAAAATATCCATACATTATTTATAAGTTATTTAAATATAAAAAATAAAATAAAAAATAAAAATAAAAAAACTTTAAAAACCCATTGACTTGAGGACAGTACAACTAAAGAAGTGCTCAAATTCTTATAGATTTCCTGGTTTTGTCCTACAAAAATACATCACCCCTGCAGCATTATATTGCTTATAATATGACAATTAATTATTAGGGACAGTCTACGCATTTTTTTTAATCTCCAACCTCCTTAATTAATGAATTAATTATTTGTCTACTAATACCTCTATAACTAAACAATTGAGTAATCAGTCTTTAACTTATTAGATCTTTCTCCAACATATGAATGCATATGTTGCAGGTGGAATAATATTTCAATACAATCTGATGGCACTGCTACTAATTAACATTTTAGTGAACTGGTGGCCAATTCCTAAGTTTTTCTGCAATCTGCTTACACTGGTTAGGTTATGGGTGGACCTTCATGCTTACTTTTTTGTCCTAAAAGAACATTTTTGCACAATTCACATCAAATTGATTCATCCACCTCATAAAATAGTTAGATGTTTTTATGAAATCAGGTTGTATAGTTGTATTTAAAGGCACATGGGCAATTTTTTTCTGAGCTACCATAAAAGCAAGAATAGGTTAAGAATAGTGTAAATCCTCCAGTCCTGGGTGCTAATAAAAGGCATAATAGACTACAAATTGCATAAATGTCAGTGGTCTTCTGCACACTGTTATTTTTCTTGTGGACATTTTCTTTATCAAATATAAATATGATCAGCCCACAGTGTGTAAGAACTCATCTGCTGGTACAAATCGCTCATTTTTTGTTGTTTATATTACGCATACAGTTTACAGCAACATTTACTGAGGCTTCTCCAGTAAAATGTTTAGGATTTTCTCCGTGGGCTGGAGTCGCTCGCTCCTGGTCCCTCAACCTGTGCAACCATAAAAGTCAATGAGGAGAAACAACACACAGTAGATACTGATACTCACACTTCAGCCTATCAGTCTGAATAAACACTGAGAAAGCCACGGCAGATAATACAAGCACAAACTGATTGGAAGAGTGTTTACGCTATGATAACTCTACAAATACCAGACAGTGAATAATGTCCTCTGACGCAGTGATAGTCGAGCGGATGAGAAAGAAGCTCGGCTGATATCAACAGAATACACTTTTTGATCAGTAGACACTTTTATATGTAAATGTACGGTGTTATATTTTCTGATCAATAATAGAAACACCTTTTTTCTATGGAGCATGTAATTGCATTGATTTTAGGTTTTAGTGTGTAATAATTCCACTAGGTGTAAAATCAAATTATATGAAGAACCATAAAACTGTATTTGGGGAAGCGGAGTGGTATTCAGAATGGACATGACAGAATAAACAGATTAGAACAGGAACATAACATAAAGTTTGTTTATAGCTTTATAATTTGCATTATTCATAAAAATAGTGTGATACATCTTTTCCTTTTGCTCTGACTGAATCTTTTGACTCTAAAACATAAATTAAACATGTCAAACATGTTTTATGAATATGTTTGATTAAACAGTTTAATTACATATGAATGTAAACAGTTTACACCATAATGTATTTGAACATTTTCTTATAGATTTCTAATTTTATGCAGTTGTTTTACTTCATGAATCAAATCTATATGTATTATTTGTTATGTGAAAATGCTAAATCTTAATAAAATAAGGCACAAACGCTGTATATTAATAAATTAGTATTGTATAATAGATTCCATTCTAAGGATATTAGTTTCATTGTCATGTCTTTTAAAAAGGTTACAACAGTAAACTAGATTTTCCCATCAGATACAAACAACCAGGGCCATAATAACCACTGAGAAATCACAATATAAGACAAATTCACGCCAATATTCTGTAAATATTATGTAAAAAAAAAAACTTTTATTTTGGATGTGATTAATCATTTGACAGCATTAATATATATGTGTGTGTGTGTGTTTCAGTGAAGTGTCAAGTGTGTTCAAACCCTTAACATCTCTGTAAAATTTACAACACACTTGTGTAAAATCAATACAAATTAAGTAAAACCACATTGATGGTAAACGTTCAGCTGTGTTAAAATCTTTGTAAAGTGAACATGTATTAAGCCATATTTGGCCACGGCTATGTTTGTGTAGCAAAGACATGGTAAACAGACACACACAGACAGAGGCAAGACAGCAATCTCTCAGACAGAAAGGAGCCAAAGGCAAGAACTCTACAGAAAAAAGCCATTTATGACCATTTATGAAAAGGTGCAATCGTTCATTGTTGTAACTTTGCTACCGTGCATCTTCCACTTACGCACACAAAACCCTGAAACGTCCTGCATTTATGGCTGTCCTCCTGTCTCAGGGATAATGTTACAGGGAATCAGAGGAAAACATGGAATTATTATCAGTCTTATCATGTGTTATGGCCTCGCTAATGTGAGCAGAGTGCTTTGGTAGCAGCCTGGCATGTTTGCATGAGCTGATTCAGTTCAGAGAGACGACCTGAAAGAGACAACGTATAAGACTGATAGCATAATGTCTTTGAATAAGACATTAGAGCCGGTGCTTTAAATGACTTTAATGGACATTTTAGATATGTGAAACTTAACTTCAGTAGGACTTCAGTGAGTGGTCGAGTTGTAACATAGGCTGCTAAAAATGGTAAGGCCGTGGTGAAAATTGATATTGCTTTAATGATGTAACTTTATAAACCCATTAGAGTATACTGTAGTCCTGCATTGATTTGATTTCCTCTTTAATAAGTTCAAATAATAAACTCCATTCTCAAGATGTTTAATTGTAATTGCTTTTGAAAGAGTTACTGCAACACTCATCTTTTCTAATCTCATATAAAAACTATAAAGGCCATAACCACCATCAAGGGAGCACAATATAGGACACATCAAATGAAAAACTCAAATTAGCAGTTTTTTTTTCAGGAACTGAATATTAAAATATTAATTTTAACTGTTGTTACAGATTATCAAATTATTATTTTATATAAATGTTTTTTGTTATTGTATGCTATAATTTGGAATTTATTTAGTTTAGACAACACTAATATACAGGTAAACTTTGCAAGACAAACTAACCTTTGTTTGAAACATGATATCACATCTGCAAATATGAGGTCATAATGATAAAACCTTTTCTTTTCTTTTTTTTATAATTATATTGTTTGTTTACAGGTTGAATAGAAAGTGCAGAGACAAATTTGTACTTTTAATACTAACATATTTCAATGTACATAAAGGTTTTCATTAATTACATGATTTACACTACATATCGCAATAAAATGTTATATGGATAAATTGGGACTTTTCATTTGAAATCAATTTTCATCCATTACATATCAAATAAAGACAAGCAGTATTAGTTTTTTTTTTTTTTTAATCTAATAGTTTAGTAGTAATCATGGGGAAATGATTACTGCACAGTGGTAAGCCCAACAGTATTTGTAAGACTTTGTACGATTTGTCTAAAACCCCAGGGCATGGTTAGAATGGTAAATAAACACTTCTAAATGCTTGCTATCGTGTAGCTGTTTATGACATGATACATCTTAATTCTTCAGTTAACAACAAATCTGCTGTGTACGGAGTCAAATGCATATAAATGAAATAACCCATCATGCAACACAACTAATTTCCCGTGAGAATCATCCACAGGTAACAGAACCATGTAACTCTTTCTTCTTCAGTTAGCATCTAATTAAAACAAATAAATACCAAAGATTCACAGGTTAAATGTGTTTTTGTGACTGGTCCAGGATCAATAAGTTTTTGCCATTAAATAATTATAAGGTGGCTGCCACCACTTGTTTGTTTTCATATTGTTTTCCTGTTTTCTATACATAATCAGTCTTTTATTGCTTTATTTATAGATTCATTGCAGTTTAGTTAAAGCTTTTTCTGGCTTGCTGTTTGCCGTACAAGATAAGACCGAAGAAAAGACCTTTTAACAAAGTTCAATACACAAATGTCAGACACCTTTTTGGTTTATTTAGAACACAAACCAACTGTCAACTTAATATATTTACTTTTACTTGGCTCACAAATGGTCATGATTCAAAGCATAACATGCATTCAAATCTTGAGAGAGAGAGAAAAAGATCTGAAAACACTACACTTTAAATATGCATTTTTTTAAATATATATATTTTAATAGAAACAGATGTTCAATTACTTGTTTTATTTAATATTTAAATATTAGTTAATTTATTTGAGGGATCTACTTTAATCAGATATTTCAATCTGTTTATTTAAAACTCTGATAGTCTTTTTCCTAAATGGACCCTAATGGACCACCATGAAAAAGCAGAATGCACGTATATACATGCTCAGTACCATTAAAAAACATCCCACACTCTTTTCCAGTAATACAAATTTTTAAAAAATGAAATGCTTATTTTTTCTTTCTTAATTACTTTTGCATGTGCACCAGATTGCATGAAATAAGGCAGGATGTGTGCTGTTCATTTGTGACTAATCCTCTAGTGTCATATACAGCAGCTGTAATGAAGCAGCATGCCTCATTGTGTAATTACACTCATTTATCTCTTCACACGCCTCTTATTTCTCATTCCAGGGCACTGATAGCCTTTACATTCTAAGTATGTCTTACGGCCATAATGTCCACCATGTGGACAGCAGGCTGATAGGAAAAACAGGGCCTGAACATATACATGAAAAGGAAGCTGCAAAAAGTAATTAAGAGGAAAGGCCACATACTATGCATTATTGATTTTACCACAGGTGAGTCATTTCAAACATTTCACACTGCTAAGGCAGCATTTTATACCATATTTGCCATATGCCATTTCCCTATTCTAACATATATATATATATATATATATATATATATATATACAGTGGAGGAAATCATTATTTGACCCCTCGCTTATTTTGTAAGTTTGTCCAATGACAAAGAAATTAAAAGTCTCAGAACAGTATAATTTTAATGGTAGGTTTATTTTAACAGTGACAGATAGCACATCAAAAGAAAAATTGAAAAAATAATTTGCATTTGCATTTCATTGAGTGAAATAAGTATTTGAACCCTCTAACAAAAAAACACTTACTTAGTGGCAAAATTTGCACACATTTTAGGAGGAAATTTGGTCCACTCCTCTTTGCAGATCATCTCTAAATCACTAAGGTTTCGAGGCCGTCTCTGTACAACTTTGAGCTTCAGCTCCCTCCATAGGTTTCTATTGGATTAAGGTCCGGAGACTGTCTAGGCCACTCCATGACCTTAATGTGCTTTTTCTTGAGCCACTCCTATGTTGTCTTTGCTGTATGTTTGGGTCATTGTCGTGCTGGAACACCCATCCACGACCCATTTTCAGTTTCCTAGCAGAGGGAAGGAGGTTGTCATTTACGATACATGGCTCCGTCCATTTTCCCATGAGATGAGATCTTGCGTGGAGCCCCAGACCGAGGTCGATTGATGGTCATTTTGTGCTCCTTCCATTTTCAAACAATTGCACCAACAGTTGTCACCTTCTCTCCCAGCTTCTTGCTAATGGTTTTGTAGCCTTTTCCAGCCTTGTGCAGGTCTACAATTTTGTCACTGACATCCTTGGACAGCTCTTTGGTCTTTCCCATGTTGGAGAGTTTGGAGTCTGCTTGATGGATTGATTCTGTGGACAGGTGTATTTTATACAGGTGACTAGTTAAGACGGGTGTCTTTAATGAGGGTGACTAATTGAACAGGAGTGTCTCCTAAGTGTCTTAGGAGTGTCTAAGTGGTAGGGGTTCAAATACTTATTTCACTCAATGAAATGCAAATGAGTTTCTATCTTTTATTTAAAGTTATTTTTTCAATTTTCCTTTTGATGTGCCATCTGTCACTGTTAAAATAAACCTACCATTAAAATGCTACTGTTCTGAGACTTTTCATTTCTTTGTCATTGGATAAACTTACAAAATCAATATGTTAAATGTGCATGTCCATTTGTTAAAATATGCTTTGAAATGAGCAGCAGAGAAATAAGTGATTCAACATATATTACCATTTTTCTTATTGTGACAAAGTTATTAAAACATTCGAATTGTTGCATGGGTTGAACCTTTAGCAACAAAAACAAGCTTTTTTAAGAATTGCTTGCAATGCAACGTGCTATCCAGACAGAGCATCATTTTGGATGATGCAAGTATTGTCACATGACTGAACCTGGGTGTTGATTAAATGTCACTTAGGCACTTCCAGATTTAAAACGTGAGGGATGATGCTTTAAAAAGACCTTTCTAGATAATCCGCAGTGTTTGTGACACTATAAGCAGCCTCAATTCTGTGTGTGCAGCTGTCTCAGCTGCAGGCTGATCTGGAGCAGGAGTGGCAGGTGAAGTGTGATCAGGCTCTGGCAGCGGCACGTGAACAGCAGAGGAGAGAGATGACTGAACTCACAGAGCACAGAGACACACTGCAGAGCAAACTCGCACAGCTCCAGGACAAGGTACACCATGTGCTGAATCAAATCCAACACTACGTTCTTGCTCATTTTGCGGAGCTAATTCCAAAATGAGTGGCTGTTTTGCTTGAGCATATCAAACTTCCTCGCGAGACATGCTGTGTTTTGTAGCATTTTTACTTCTGGCAACCATTAGTTAGGAAGAAGTCTACAAAAACAAAACTCCACAAAACATGATTCCTGTCTCTTTCTGTTTACAAGTTTACAAATAATTAAATTGCATTGAACTAAATAAAAAAATAAAAAACATATTGAACATATTAAACATGCCTTGAACATATTACATGTTTCTGACTTTGCATGTGGCCAAACATTAAAATTAAATGGATGCATTAATTAACTAGTTGGTTTTAATACTTTATGCGAGCCAGATATTATGAACTCACATTGGTTTATATATAAATAAATGTTTGTCAGCTCATGATTTTCCATGGTACGGTTTTTCTTTCTTCAGGTCAATCATATAATAATGAAAAAAAATAGTTTGAATATGGAAAGCAATAACTTTGGCATAGTATCCTTTCAAACGGTAAAGTTGCCACAGTCACACTTGCGTTCTTTGTGTATGCAGCACTTTATTCGTACCATTTTGATCAAAGGAAAATAATTTTCAAATGATGTCTATTTGTTTGTTCCCAAAATAACCCTGTTTATGCGTCCACCCCCGCAACCCTCAGAAAAAAAACCCTGCTTTTTGCTCTAACCCCTGTATTAGGTGTTTTTGTTGTTGTTGGGAAATCAGACAGTCCATATCTGCTTACGTTAAGACAAGTCTTCTTAAACTCATTGGTATTGTCGTTTTCTTAGCCGGTTGAACCGACAGTCCCTTACTCGCTGTAACACAATTTTTTTATATCCTGTCTATAGTTTAATACGCTCAAACAGTCCCGTGAATCAGAGGAACAGCTTTTACTTCAGCAGCAAGACCAGAAAGAAGAGCTACAGGCCTTGAGAGAAAAGGTAAAACATTGAGGAATTCACCAGAAGTTTGCAGCGTTACTGTGTTCGTTGTGTAATGTTAGTTTTCTTGTCATTTAGTAACAATTTACATTAAGGTGTTATTTGTTTAACGTTAGTCAATGTATTCGCTAACATGAACAAACAGTGAACAATACATTTATTAACTAACACAGCTGGTGATTTTAATAATGCATTAGTGAATGCTGAAATTAGCATTAAGGACGATGTATAAATGCTGTAGAAGTATTGTTCGTTATTAGTTCATGTTAACTAATCAACCTTATTGGAAAGTGTAACATGTGTGTAACATGTTGGTGTTGCGTGTGTTTCAGTGCTCTGCGCTGGAGCAGAGAGCGGTGTTGCTGAAGCAGCAGGGAGAGATGCAGGTTTCTGAGCTGGAGAGGAAAGTGACGGCGCAGCAGCAGCAGACGGACACAGCAGAGGAGGTGAGACTTCTACCGCTCCAACTCCAACTGTATTACATCAATAAACCAATTAATTAGGTCTAAGTATAATTGGTAGGGGAGCAACGGATCGTAGATGATCCGAGATCCATATGGGCCAGTCCCCACGGTTCGGCGTGCAAGTGATTCACGGATGGTCTTACTTTTCTTATTTTATTTTTAAAATGCATGAAAATGTGAGCAGCTGACGAGTGCTTTTAATGCTTGCACACTGCCAGCATCTTTGCTATATTTGATCACATCACTTCATAATTTATTCGGTATTTCCTGTCGCCAAACATTCGGTGCATTCAGTAAGCATAGTCTGGATGAATCACACTTTTTGAGCGCAGCTGTGTTTATTTTCAGGTGAAGCGTGTGATGAATGGAGTGTTTCAGTCTCTCAGAGGGGAGTTTGATCTGAACGAGACCTACACAGGAAGTGCTGTACTCCGAGTGCTGGTCAGCACTATCAAGGTCTGGCAAATCACAATATTAGCTTTGTGCTCCGAATCTGAAAACACTCCATTCTGTCGATAAAACGTGCCACGAAGTGTGTTTTTCTCCTCCAATCACAGAATGTCACGCTGCAGCTGCTCAACAAAAAGGAGAGATCTTCATCTGAACACAGTGAAAAAGAAGAGGAAGAGGAGGAGAACGAGGAGGAGAGACGTGAGGTGCATATAAACGGCCAGAGAGAGGAGGAGGAGCAGAGAGAGGGAGATTCTGCAGGCCAGGATGAAGATGGACCGCAGGAAGTGGAGAAGAAAGATGTTTCATTGGCAGAGGAGAAGAATGAAGAAACCGAGGAACTCGAAAGAGAAGACGACATGAGTGAACAGGAAGTTGTAGAAGAAAAGAGCGAAGAGAAAGTTGTGGAAGAGAAGAAAGTGGAAGTCACAGAATGCAGTTTGCCAGATCAGGAGATCAGCGAGAGCGGCGCAGAAACCAAACACAAAGAAGAGACTGAAAGTGACGTCACGTCCAAACAGGAAGCGTCCACAGAGCCGCCTGAGGACATTAGTCCCACACAGGAAGCGAAGGTATTGGATGAGAGTGTTTCAGGGCCTTTAGAGGAACCAGAGAGCACACACATGACAATAGGTGGACCTCCCAAGAACCCGCCACCACCTCCTCCCGCTCTCCAGGACGAGTCCAGCGATACGTCTCCTCTGCTCTCCAGGTACATGATCAGTGTTTTCCCAGGTTGTTTAACCCCTTAACTGTCACTCACAGTTTTCAACATGGATATTAAGGAGCACCATCCAAACTTTAATTTTTATAATCTATGGATGAAAACATTTTGTAATATGATTTTGATGTACCGTTTCCATGTTAATGGTCTGACTTTAAACTGGGTTTCAAAGGATGAATTTTGAAATTTTAAGTTTTCAAGTGATTTACTACGATTACTTTTTTATTATTTCTAAAAAGTGGAAAAAGGCAACTAGATTTTTTAGGTGCACTCTTGTCATAAATGATTCTATTATTTTACCTACATAACAAAAATCATAAAAGGTAAAATATTTATTTTGGATTCTTATGCTGCGTTCACACCAGACGCGAATGAAGCATTCAATGCAAAGATGCGATTAGACATCCTGCAGCGCAATACGCACAAATTAAGCCAAGTAGTTATCGCTGCATCCTGGAGGATTAGACATGGATATCCATGTCGGCCATCTTGGTCCGGTCACATCTGGTTAGATAACCAAGTCTTCCATCCTGGTCCGGTTTGATACCTTAGATACCCATCCTCAAGTCTGCAATATAGATTAAGTTATGACGGTTTGCTTTGCTAAATATAACTTTTGATAATAACGTTACGTGCTTTTTACCACGGAGACGGCTTAATTATCGACCGTTTAAAAGTGAGAAAATTCTATTCAGCAACTAATTTGAATAACTTGAATGT
>JAUMHG010000045.1:16062125-16073210 GCA_032359395.1 Enteromius anoplus | reverse complement strand
ATTTTCTCAGTTTAAACTTTTGTTCAGTGATTTATGTTCTATTCTGAATAAAATATTGACATTTGCCATCTCCACATCATTGCATTCGATTTTAATTCACTATTTGTTTAGTGTCCCAACTTTTTTGGAATCGGGTTTGTATATCTTTTATTAAATAAATATTTAAACTAGTTATAGTATATACTTTAATGATTCTAAATTTAATAATAATGTATTTATAATAACAGATATGGTTGAGAAACGAGGTAGAGTCTGTAGAGGGCAGTGTAAGACAGAAAAAGCTTTTTATTGACTGGATTATGTGTAATTCTGTCTAAATTACATCAGCTTGTTTTCCAGGGCATCTCTCCCTTTTCCTTTTTCCTCTCGGTCTCTTAAGAATAAACCCCTTTCATTTAGGCTTCAAATTCATCAAAAACTATAAATGTGATCTGTCAATGAATTTTAATGAATCCTCTCATTCTTCACTAAAGTGAACACAATGTTAGAGAGAGGGAAATGTTTTGGAGACTGATTGAAGTTCAGCTCAGAACTGGGAGCGTGCATTGACAGGACTCTCTAGAGACGGACCGGAGCTCCTCCTTCAGGAGAACAGAACAGACTCTGAATCTAGAATGAACCGAGCGAGGGCCAGACTCACGCCAAATTCACAAACACAGCTTGAACGGGTTCCTGAGAAGAACGCAAACCCAAATCAGACCGGTCCAGCAGATTTATCATGCTTTCTAGTGTCTCTTTCGCAGCAGATGTCCTCTTTAATTTTAATAACAAAACTCAGCGCTTAATGTTTCTCCAAGTCTGGGTTCTTAAAGGAGCAGCTCAGCCAAAATGAAACTTCTCTCATGGTTTGCTCACCCTCATGCTGTTTCAAACCCGCATCTCTCTCTCTCTTGGCCTTCTGTGAAGCACAAAGATTTAGCAGATTTCTCATGTTTTGCTTTTGTTATGTGGGAAAATTTTATTTTGTGCTCCTCGCTGAAAGCCATGCGGGTTTGTTACACCATAAGGACTTTGTTTTTTGGCAAAACTGGCTCCAATTGATTAAAAACGCCTTTGTTTTTTTTGTCAGACCACATGCAGGAGATTATCTTTCCAATGTAAATATGTTCGTATCTACAGCGAAACGATTGGCCCAATCTTTATCTTGTATGACCTTAACTACTGCCATGAATAATTTGTTACGCCGGCCAAAGATCTTGCACAACATGCAAATCATGTTAATGTTAATCAATGTTTTACTCCTCAGCTGGAGACAAAACCCCTGCAGCCTCAAATAGTCCACCAGGCCTAATTATAGGCCTGACATTTAGGGCTGAAAATGATCCCTCTTATTCTTCATCTGCATTTCCTTCTTTAAGGTCAAATGGTCGTAAATAAAACATTAAGAGGTGGTTTTGGTGATACCTGTCTTCACGAAGAGCTGCCAGCTGAGACGCTGCCAAATGTAATGAGAGTGTTGATCAAACCATCAATGAATATGTTAGCAGGAACACACACACTGTAAGTGTCCATCACTGAGCACCTCAAAAAACTTTTTACCTGTAGTGGAACAACTTATGGGTGATTCTATAACCGCGGGTACATTTACTTTTTCTGCTTTTTATTATTATTTACTAATTGTTATGAATATCAAGATGGTACAGTCCTTAACAATATAATAATTTTTTTTTAAAGTGTCTTAAATAGCTGAAAAACCTGAAAACCCTGTGTATTTTTTCCAACATGTACCAATGTGCAATAAAAAAAATTATTGTACTTTTCTTTTGGCAACTTTTTAACGTATAAAATCCCTAAATAGTTGATTAATTCTGCAACATTACATTTTTTAAAATATTTTTTTTTCTTAGAAAAATGCTTGTCCATAAATCTCGAGTCAACTCTGTTACCAAACCATATTTTGCCTTTAAATTGGTGGAATCATCTCAGATATGTGTAAGTTACAGGAAATGATGTCACTTTCCCTCACTGATAAGATCTGATGCACTGAAAAGTATCTGTGCTCTCTGTGAGAAAAACATTTTCATCTAAAAACGTCTTACAGCAAGAGTATTACGTCAACTCTGTTACCACAATATCAAAAGGAAAACAGTATTTATTACTGATCTCACACTGGGTTATTTTAATCATGTTTTCATTAGTTTCATGTGTTCTTAGCGTTTATGCCAGCAAGTGGAGATTTTAACTCAATTCTGTTACACTACTGTCAGTGCTGTTACTGTACCTAGTTTGATGATGACTTTGGACACCAGATATACCAATTATAGAGTCACCCATATGGAAACGTGCTGATCTCCTTTGTTTGGAAGTCTTAAATAACTAGATCCAGCCACCTACGGGTGGAACAACTTATGGAAAGGCTTTTAAGGTCAATGAGCAATATGTATGATTTTACACTTCTGAAAACCCCCCTACCAAAATAATAAGGGCAGCTATATTTTAATTTATACTGTGTAAAATATATACGATACCATAAATATTTAATTTATAATTATTTTTACTAAATGTTATTTATATATAATAATTCATAGTATTATTATTACAGAGTAATTACCTTGTAATTATTTGGTAGTAGCCGTTGTACTTACATAAAATAAAGTGTACTTATCATGTAACTAAAACCGTTTGTACTTACAGTTTATTGTTATGTAGATGTAACGGGAAGCTACTGTTACACATTTGTTAAAGACCGAGTCTGTTACACAGATACTTATGTAACCAAAAGATTGTCACATATGTGTTGTAGACTTTATACAAGTACACAGATTTTACTTAAGTGTAAAAAAATAAAATAAATGTAACCTAATTCTAAATATTATTAAAGAATATAAAAATATCCCTAAATGAGTGATTTTATTTTTGTAAAATGCATTTCACTATAGTTAATTTTAGTTTTCTAAAGCAATGTCATGAAATGAGTACATGTCATGGATTGATAGATTTTTTTTTAGATTTTTGTTAACACATCAACATTGGCAGACAGGCCTTAAAGCAAGTTATTACCCATTATATTGATATTTGATGTGGATTATTATTACAGTTCATATACATTACCAGTCAAATGTTGTTAGGAAAGGAGAGGAAAGGAAAAGCAGCAACAAATGTGCACTGCTCTATGAATCAAGTTCAAGCATTCCGTTTCCAGCCTCACTTTTAGAAAATTATTGATGAAGACATGAAAGACTACAAACGCTCCCCTCGCAGAACCTGAAGTCTTATTCATGTTCTCTCTTCAGTTCCCATCATGACACAACACAGCCGTTTTCATCATCAAATCCATCTCAGATTCATACATCTGCATTAATCACATATGACTGGACTGCTCCAGCAATCAGCAAACTGAAGACGACGTCGTTCCTCCTCCTTCAGAGGCCGCCGCTCTATTAATTTGGCATTGCACTCGAGAGCTACTCAAGCTGATTTATGTATTCTTTTGTCTTAATATTGATTGTCGGAGTAGAGGAATGTAAACACAATGTCAAGTGATTCAGACACATCAAAGGCCGAACCTGGCACGAATTCAAGATCAAAGCCGGGCCCACCGGCAGACGCTTGGCCAGGGGCCAGTGCGCTCTAATGAGCTGAATTAACATGTATTAATTCTGACCTTGTGAGGAGCAGACAGATGTCTCTTATGAGAGAGAGTTCAGCGTACGCTTCTTTGTTCAGTACACTCCTTTAAAGAGGAAGGTCTCCCGCCGGCCGCTTCTGATTGGGAAAGATGCACTCCTTCAAATAAAGGAGTTCAGAACAAGAGCAGGGTGTGTGAGGCGTTAAATATTAGAGCATCTTTAACAAACAGCAACACAAAAATCAATTGTTTTTAACCAAAGCATTCAGCAATTAATTAATCAGCAAATGGTTCCACCTAACTCTGATTGTAACACTTCCTCTGGTCAAGTGTTATCTTTATCTGGTGTTTCTACCATTAAACTACCTTCTGTAGAAGAAGTATGTTATATAGTAGAAAAATCGAAATGTGTCACAACTGGACCCATTACCGACTCACTTGGTTAAAGTTGGCTTACCTTTCCTCTCTTCTGTAATTACAGACATCAAGCATGCTTCACTTCTTTCTGGTATTGGTTTTAAAACTGCAGTGATAACACCTATTCTTAAGAAAACAGGACTTGACTCATTTTGACAATTATCATACTATTTCCAATTTGCTGTTTTTGTCTAAAATTCTTGAAAAGATTGTTGCATCCCAGCTTCGTGGTCATCATTCCAGTAATAGTTTATTTGAGCGGTTCCAATCTGGGTTTTGTTCTCAGCATAGTGTTGAGACCGCACTAGTAATGATTTCAAATGGTTTATTACTAGCTGCAGATTCTGGACTTTTATTGATTTGTATACTTCTTGATCTTAGCGCAGCATTCATACTGTCTCACACATCATACTATTACACAGATTGAAATCTATTGGAATTGCTGGTACAGCCCTTTCTTGGTTTCATTCCTATTTGACAGACTGCTCACAATTTGTACAACTTAAAGAGTTTCAATCAACCACTACTCCAGTTGTCACTGGTGTTCCACAAGGCTCTATTTTGGGACCCCTTTTCTTCTTATTTATCTTCTTCCAATAGATACCATCTTAAGGAAACATGGCATTCAATTTCATTGTTACGCAGATGAAACCCAACTTTATCTCTCCTCTAAGCCTTTTTCAACGTTTTCCCCTTCTGCTCTTGTTGAGTGCCTCGAAGAATTAAAAGTTTGGTTTTCAAGTAATTTTCTCAAACTGAATAATAGTAAAACATAAATTCTTCTTGTTGGTACAAAAACTACATTAGGTAAGTCAAATATTGCTTCTGTTTTAATTGATATTTTTAATGTTCCATTGTCCAACCAGGTTAAAAGTTTGGGAGTTATTTCTGATCAAACATCAAACGTCTTTTGAAGTTCATATTAATAGCGTTTCCCGTTCTGCATTCTTTCATATTATGAATATCGTCGCGCCTTCTTCAGGGAACGAGGGTTACAATACGTAACCGAGACGAAACCTAAGGTTCCCTCGGTTAGAGCGTAAAACAACTGGCAATGAGAGGTTTCTGGGGAGGCAAACAGGTCTACCTGTTCAAGCAGGTCAGCACAGACTCTGCGAGGCGCGCTGTCCGGGTGACTGAGTCCAACTCCATAATGAGAAAAGAGATCCTCTGCACCGGACAGAGTTTGCTCTTTTCCCAGTTGACCCGAAGGCCCAGCAGGCTGAAGTGTTGTAACACCAAGTCCCTGTGTTCGCACAACTGAGCTCTGAATTGTGCTAGCATCAGCCAATCGTCGAGGTAGTTGAGTATGCAAACCCCTTTCTCCCTGAGGGGAGTCAGGGCAGCCTCCACCACTTTGGTGAACACACGGGGCGACACGGATAGCCCAAGGGCAGGACGCGGTACTGATATGCTTGGCCTTCGAACGTGAACCTCAGGAATGGCCTGTGGCGCGGGAGGAATGACACATGAAAGTACGCGTCCTTCCGGTCTATAGCTGCAAACCAATCCTGGGGACGTACACATTCAAAAATGCGCTTCGGCGTCAACATCTTGAACGGCAGCGTGTGAAGCGCTCGATTCAAGACTTGCAGATCCAGGATCGGTCGTAACCCACCACCTTTATGGGCACTATGAAGTATGGGCTGTAAAACCCTGTCCTCTTGTCGGCAGGAGGGACCGGCTCTATTGCTCTCTTCATCAGAAGAGTAGCAATCTCTGCACGCAGGATAGGGGCATAGTCTGCATTCACCATTTTGAAGTGAATGCCCCTGAACCTGGGAGGTCACCAGGCAAAATGAATCGCATAGCCGAGCCGGAGCCATCGAGACAGTTTGAGCCCTATCCAGGCATCTAAGAACCGAGCTAGAGGCACCATAGGGACCACGGGGGGCCGGTGGTGGGGCAGCGAGGGGGAGCGTAGGGACCCCGTCCAAGCGTCTCTGTGCTGGTTCGGAGCGGGGTCTGAGTGTGTGTGCATGTTACCTGCATTACCCAGAGATAGAGAAAACCACTCTTGTTGTCGAGATTTTGGAATTTTCACCCGACCCTCCACCGGGAGAGGTGCAGAGCTCTCAGTGCCTTGGCCTGATGCATCTGCAACAACGCCATGGCGTGTACGGAAGTAGCAGCCTCTCCACAAGCTGTATAGGCATCATCGACGAGAGCCAACGAATGCCTACAAGCCCGGGAGGGGAGCGACGGGTTACCCTGCCAAGAGGTAAAAGCCTGCGGACACAGTTGCATCGCAACAGACCTCTCCACCCGGGGGACCCCCGTATAGCCCCTAGCTGCGCCACCGTCAAGGGTGGTGAAGGAGGACGAGCCACTCGATCGCTTCCTGGCAGTGAAAGGTGTCTTCCACGACTTCCACTTCCGGGAAGAAAGGCACCGGAGTGGGTCCCTGTGTGCCAGCACGGGCCACACCCAAGTACCAATCATCCAGCCTAGAAGGCTCAGGACGTTGTGGAGGGTTCCACTCGATCCCAACCCCCCGTGGCGGCCCGGGAAAGCATAGCCACGAGTTCCGGATGAGGATCAGGCACAGTTGAGCATCCATCGCCATATGATCGTCGGGGGGAGCTCCAAAAGTAACATCTGGCAACCGTTTCCGGTTCACCGGAGTGCGAGGGAAAGGAGGCGCTCCCCTGGGAGAGTTCCTGAATGTCACTGAAGACCAGCCCTCTCCGGCGCGAGCTCCAGAACGCGGAAGAGGAATGGGGATTGCACCACCGGTCATGTAGGTGAGTCTGGTCCGCAACTCCTAGACAATCATCTTCCCACACGAGGAACATGAACTATCCACGAACACCACTCTAGCGTGACTACCCGCCGGCCACATCCAACCACGCAAAGATGGTAAGACATCCTCGAAAGGAGCGTCTTTAAAAAAGACGTACCACCCATGAGCTAGTCTCTCTAGCTTAGTTCACTTTGTATAAAAGCTGAAGCAAACAAACAAATGCAGATAGTGCAATACAAATATCACCACCACGCGACTGGAACCACCGTTATTGCAACGCCGCAAACCAGCCTTTCTCCGTCGATCGCAAAGTAGAATGGCTCAGGAACGTTTGCATGAACTGCTCGGCTCTGAAGTGAGAAGCTAATGAACGTTATATCTGCTGACCTACTTATACTCGCGCTGTGATTAGGTTCAGCTGATCCTAATCAGCGTATGCCAATGAAACTCATTGGCATGTTTTCATACACGCAGAGTAGATTGGACATCTCGAGGCGAGATTCCTATTCGTCGGTCACCGACGTGACTTCAGAGTGACCGACTGAAAGGGAACAATCGTTTATGTCCCATCCTTTCAATGAAGAGTACGGCTACTCTTGTGAAAGGAGCCTTTAAATAAAATGTATTATTATTTAATAGGTTAACAAAAGTAGTATGCATTTAATTTTGAAGTTTTATTACTATATGGCATTCTGAGAATGCTGATATTTCATATAACAGCACTTGTTTTATATTACAGCCACTGATCTATGTATATGATATATATAAATCAGTGATTAAAGCTCAAAAATCAACAAGCTGGCTATATTTTGTTTGAAGTGTACTCCATCTTTCAAAAATCCATGGTCAGTATTTTTGACTTTTCCATTCATGAAATAATGTATAACGCTTTCCTCAAAAATATGAAGCTGTTTTTAACATTGATGATAATAATAAATATTTCTTGAGTTCAAATGAATTAGAATATTAGAATGATTTCTAAAGTGTCATGTGACACTGAAGACTGAAATACCGAAAATTCAGTTTTGCATCATAGGAATAAAGGAAAAATATATAAAAATAATGTTAAAAGAAATTATAAGTATTCATTAAAAAGAATATTACCAACCCAAAACTTCTGAATGGTAAAGTTATTTAGAATTAACTAAGAATCATATTTTCTAATATTAAATATCAGATACTGAATAAGGTACTGATTATCTGAAATGAATGTGATTTTAACGATTAAAAAATGTAAAAAGAAAAAAAATATTTTCCATTTAAAATGGGTTTTTTTTTTACGGTCAAATTCTGCTAACTACAGCAGCCTTTTTGTTTTTTTTACTGTAAATTTTATGGAATTTATATATATCGATATAAAACTGTCTAAAATGTAATTTTTTTATATTTTTATATTACATTTGAACATTTTACAATTAAATGTTTTATTTCAGAATTGAATATTCATAAACTTAATTATAATTAAATACTTTAAATATTTTGGATTTTAGAATTAAATAAATAATTTAATATTTATATAAATGTATAAATTATATTGGTATCAATTATACCCATTTTTAGCACAATAAAATATGGAATGTACAGTTAAATTATAAACTCCCAAATGTCAGCAATGTGTATTCAAGATACAGTAGGAGATCAAATGCTAATGCAACGAAGTGCAACACAATTAAATAATGTCTGAACTCATCAGGTAAACACAAAATTGTGCTGTGCCTGCAACTCCACTGGAGTTAACAAGTACTTTTCCAAGAATTGACTTGGAGAAAACAAGCTTGGGAGAATAATCACAGATATCTTTCTCCAGCCAATCTCTCTAACAGGCCAGTCATATTAAAGTCACTCAGCTCAGCTCGCTGTGGGTCGCATGTGAGCGCTCATATGTGTGTGTGTCGGTGGGCGTATGGAGAATAGGCCAGCGCTTCAGAGTCCTAGCCTTAAGGAGCCAGGCTTTCTCTGTTGTCTGACAACTCATTACCTTTAATTTGGTTGATGGGTCTAGAGCTAAGGGTACACACAGAGACACGGGGCCCCAGAGAGCATTGCAGGGCCCGGGATGATGCAAGCCATATTTCTCGCTTCTCTAATGACTGCAGAGCAAAATAAAATATAAGCTTTTGTGTGCATGTGTGTGTGTGACTGACAGGTCTGTACCTCACCTGAGGGCAGAGAGGGAAATGAGCACTCAACGTGTGTCAACCTGTCTGTCTGCATGCTCACGCATACACACACACACACACAGTGTGTCACACCGATACATCTGACAGAGGGGGCAGCGCAACCGTATGCTGTTAAAACCGCTCATAGTTGAATCATATGGGAACCAGCACACACCGCAAGACGTCATTAAGCAATTAGTGATAATGATGAGTTGCGTTTCCTCAAACTTGACTTGATTGGCTGTTGCTGGAAGTGTGAGGCGCGTCGTTTACAGCTCTGGATGGAGCGAGTCTGAATCTTGTTATGGCACATTACTGCAGCTCAATATTATTCATCCGGTGGACACACACAGATACGTTCATGGGAGAACGGCTGTACCTGCCATTGAGGTCTCGTTTTTTCCCCAATGTTTATATAATCATAATTGTGAGATAACTGCATAATATTAAATCTAGACGCTTGTTTCCACTACAGGATTAAACAAAAGAGAGAAAAAAAAGTACGAATTCACAGTTTTTTAGTTTTTTATTCTGTGGCGAAAAAAAAAGGATTGCAGGATAGAAACTCTTTGAGAAAAAAGTCAGAAGGTGGTGGAGGTGTAAACTTAGAATTCTGAGAAGTAAAATCAGAACTGTCAGATGTAAACCGAGAATAAAAAAACAAATAAAAAATAAAAAGTTGCAATCACATTTTTTTTTTACTCTGTGGTGGGGAAAAGAAAGAATTGGAAGATGTTAACTTAGAGGAAAATTAAAATTAACACAACTCGCAATTTTGAGGTAAAAAGAACAAATTCTATGGCTCACAATGGCAAAAAAAATTAAAATTAAAAAAAAATTTGAATAACAAGATGTAAACTGAAGAGTGGAGATGAGATAGTACTTGAGATGACCAAACATATCAAAGTAAACAGACTGTTTGTTCACAGCAGGGTTGCAAATTCCCAAGTTTTGAAAAAAATTTTGAAAAATTTTACATTAATGCTAAAATTGCGCAAGATGGTAGCCTACGTTTTGCATATGAGGGCTACTAGTAGGGAGCCTTTGAGTTGTGTTTATGATCGCTGCAATTTCAATGTAACTGTAAAATGTAAATGCAAATATATTTTGTTAGGCTATTTGGAATGTGGCCACTTTTGGCTACGGTTGTGCTAGCAACCCTGGCTCACCGAGGCTGCTGAGAAAGAGCTCCGGAGTTTCAGTTGACAGTTATTTGATAGCTGTTTTAGAAGAAAAGCATCTATATCTCGACTGAAATACTAAGGCATGCACATTTTGAAGTGAAAATAAATCATTTACATGTTTGCTGTAATGTAGCCTAACTCGCAAGCAAGCTCAAGTTTGGGACCTTGGTCAGTATTAATAAAGGCACGAGTGCGGTTGTTGTGAATAACTGAGCATCTGTGGGTCGCACCGACTGACTCCGGGGCCTCGAGTTTGTTGAAATGTAAATTTTATGAGCGGGATTCCTTGGACTTTAAGATTTAAGTGTCATTGTGGTCTCAGGACCCTCAGGAGCATGCGAGGTCTGTCAAAGGTGTCACCTCCGCCCTGTTTCCCAGCTTAGGGGAAAGCGAAAGGGGCCGTTCTTGGCATCTCTGCCCATTCCTAAAGTCCTTAAAAAGCAGAGGACTCTACCTTGTGTATTTTTCACTAATTGAAAAGCCTAATGAGCTCCCTGGAGCTCCATCCTATTACCGCGCACTTAATTACTGCGCCAGCCGCGGCTCGCCAAGCCACAAATAAAGACGCAACGCGAGAAAGTGAGAGAAAAAAAGAGAAGGCAGGGTTTGACCTGCTTTTTGTCGTTGTTTTGGGACTTTGCATTCCAGGAAGGAACAGATGTCTATTCTTTTTTTTAAACCCGTGTTTATTTTTGGCAGAAATTTTTGTTGCTCTGGCTCGTCTGTTTATTTTCCAGTGCGGTTTGCCTAAATTCCGCCTATTAAAGATTTAACTCTAATTCCTCTTATATCAGCAGGGTTTCTCGAGAAGATTATTATGCTATCATTTTGTGCTCTAGATGTTGTTTTTGAGGAGTGTTAAAAAAAGCCCTGCATTTTGAGGTAACACTGTGCCGTTTCCCACGAATACAGCAGGCCATCATTTGTGTAACACTGTTAGAACTAATCACATATTTTTTGTTGTGAAATATTTATTTATTACTGATGAAACATCTCAGTTTCACAATTTAATTA
>JAUMHG010000045.1:16042795-16062025 GCA_032359395.1 Enteromius anoplus | reverse complement strand
TTTCACAATTCAATTATATACGTATATCTCATTTCAAAACAACTACATAGCAATTATAGAAATAAACAAACAAGTACAAATATACAAAAACATACATGTAATAAAAATATTAAAAATAAAAGTGATAAGAACAGTTATATGGAGTATTTCAGCTTAATGCATGACAAAAATTTTAAATCATCCCAGAAGAATTTTGTTATTAAATATTAGGTGCACTTTTAAATTATCTAATAAACAAAAAAAAAATCATTGTCCTGTCTATTTGGGAAGTTTTTACTTCCTTTTGACTCTACCCACATTCAAACATTGATATGCATGAAACAACAGATATGTATGCTACTCAGCTAGTTTTATTTTTAATTGTTATTTTATTGGTTTAATTACCAAATAAATATTCAGCAGTCTCCCATATTACTGTCTGATTTGCCACATTACAAAAACGTGGTTAAAAGACATGAAAAAAAAGCAAAGCTTATATTATGTCAAGAGATTTAGGTATAAATTTGCAGTTTTGAAAAAAATATAGCAATTTTCACAAAAATACTAAGAAATATAACTGTTTAAAGACTGATCATTATATAAAATGTTTCTTGAGCATCAGATCAGCATATTAAAATAAATTCTGAAGGATCATGTGACGCTGAAGACTGAAGTAATGTGTGAATAATTCAGCTTTGCATCATAGGAATAAAATATATTTTAAAGTATATTTCAATAGAAAACAGTTATTTTAAATTGTAATAATATTTTATATTTTTTGATCAAATATGCCATGTTGAGAAGCAACGATTTCTTTCAAAAACATTTAGATACCTTATTAAACCCGAAATGAGTATTTTTTTTTTTACATTTCAATTATGGAAAGAAATGTTTGACAATCATTACATGTCAACATTTGATCTCAAACTAGCTCACCCTAGGAAGGGTACATTTTTAACCACTTTTCATAAAGTTTTTTTTTTCTTCGTATTTGTTGATATAAAGAATCTAAGATTTGTTCATTTTCATGAATTATTGCTGCACAATAAAAAAAAAGAAATGAAAAGACACATAAAATGACCCCAATAAGACAATGACATCCATTTTTAGAAACAATTTACAAGTTTTATTTATCAAGTTCACACACTTCAAAACTGGGATAGAGGGGGTCATTGCAAAGAGGTCTAATAAATTGCCAGTACTATGAATTAAACTCCAAAACTACCATTAATTACAGGCAAGCTTAATTTTTTTTTTGTTCCTTCTTGTCTTTTAAAAGTAGTTTTAATACATGTATTCTTTATACAAGTTTACTGAATAAATGCATCAAATAAGAAACCAGTTCCAAAGTAGACATTACAAAAAATACATTGTTTTATACAGACACAGAAAAGCAGATGATCAAATATTGACCAATAATATGTATTTCCTTTTTACTTATCAAAAAAGTTAACCTGACATCTATTTCTCCAAAAGGTAAAAAGCAATATACAGCATTATGTAAAAGACATTAAGAGAGAATTGCTTTTGAAGAGTCAGTCAGCTGATTTGGTTACCAAAGAGAGCGGCTGGGACTGGAACAATGCATGATGGGAGTGAAGATGAAACGGGGAGGGGGGAGACAGGAGCGAGGCATGCAGGGAAGCCAAGGGGAGTGGCCGAGACAGAAGGGGCGGAGTTGACTGTCTGCCCGAGACGCTGGTTGGCTGAGAGGAGGAGGATGTTGAAGAGGATGAAGAGGAGGAGGGTTTGGAGAGCAGAGGGAAGTGATGGTGGCGGTCGGGTTTGGTGGTGAGTGACAGCGGCTGGGCCTGCTCTGAGTGAGTGGGGGCGGGAGCGGCGGGCGAGGCCAGGGCCGCAGAGGGTGTGGCTGGAGAGTCCAGCATGCTGCCATGAGAGGAGGCCGGGCTGTCAATCATCTTCTCCTGAGAGAGGTACTGCACACACGGCTTCTTGTTCCGTGCCAAGAAATCTGAAAGAAGACAGAAATCACACGATGTGAATGGCGAGGACTTTCAGAGTTAACGTTTCCGTCAAACAAGAGCGGAGATGAGAGCAGAAACATTTACCCAGAAACAAGGGTCACGATACCCTCCACTGAGATTCTTGATTATTTATAAATCTAGAGACATTTTCAGGAAAGAGAAGGAATAGTTCACTCAAAAAACTTTTACTCATCCTCGAGTAGTTCCAAACCTGTGTCTTTGTTCTGTCGAACACAAACGTTTGTGACCAGGATGTTTTGGGTCACCGTTGACTTCCATAGTGGGAAAAAAAAAAAACACTACGGAAGTCAGTAGTGACCCAAACCATCCTGGTTACAATCATTCTTCAAGATATCTCACATAGATATAAAACCTGAGATATAGCCGTAGGTCCTTACATATGGTGACCCATAGAAACAGTCACTAACGAGGCATCTATGTATACTGACGTCACACGCTGGATGCTGTGAATCTGTGCAGGACAGTTGGAGACTGTCCAAGCGGTCAGTTTATTCATTAATATTAATATTGACTTGATTTAATAACTCCAAGCCTCCTGAACGATTGACCAAAGGTGATTCACACTGGTTGGACACTTCTGACAGACATCACGGTCCAGTTACTTTAATGTACAGTATTTGCACCGAAAACTGATTTATGCTGATATCATTAAAAACCACACTTTGCCACGGGTGTTTCTAGAGTGTACATCTTGGATGCTCTGGGGGTATGCATATAAACACCATATTTCATTTTTGGGTGAACTATCCCTTTAATTGTCATGTTGCTTCATTATCCTTATTCAAAATATTAGATTTTGGGGTGAAATATGAACTAGACATGTTCTTCTTCGCAGCTTTAAATGAGATTCACCCATACAATACTCAACACAAAATGGAAATGGCGTTGTGTTATTTTATTGACGTCACGGTGCTCGAATGGTGGACGTAGTTGTGGATGAGATCACAATGAAGAGTGGGCTGATTTCTACAGCTCTGACACTGGCTGTCTAAGAGGACGTTCACACAGGACACGCTCTTCCTTTAAAAACACCTAAAAGGGCACACTAACACAGACCCGTCACAATAAACACTTAGCATGCCTATATCTCGCTCCCACATTCATCAGACCAGCTTTAAACAGACACTGATCCACTGAACTGACATGGCCTTTCATTGCTGATGGTGCAAGATGATGAAAATACAGCAAGATGTGGCGCAACTGCCAAAGATATCCATTTGTTGCATGTGCATGTAAACCAATGATTAAACAATAGAAGAGCGTATCCTGTGTGAGCGTCTCCTGAGCCTGCAGACATACTGTACCTGCCTGTGCTAGCAATGGACCTCATAAGCTGCATGTTAGCAAGGAGGAGAGAGCGCGGTTAGAAATGGACAAGGCGAGAGAGAAAAGGCTGTGCGAATGTGTGTGTGTGTGTGTGTGTGTGTCCTCACCCTCTGGTGTTGAGTCTGTCTTATTATCTCTCTTCCTCTTCTTCCGCTTGCCCTGAAGAAAAAAAAAAAGAGAAAGAGAAATAGAGTTAGAGTGATAAATACAGAATGAAGTAAAATAATAATACAGAACGGACAAAAGCATAAAAGAAGTGCAGTTAGATAATATATAAAAAAAAAATTATAATTGGCACTTTCCATGAGCAGGGTTTAAAATGATAGGCCTAATATTCCTAATGTAATAAAAGCGGTAGTAAAAACATCTCAACTTCAGGTGATTAAAACAAATATTAGTTTATTTTTTATTATGTTTGGGACAAAAAAAACATTAAATAACCATCCAAACTAACTAACAAGTTATAATAGAACAATAAAAAAAATAGACAATTTATCAGGGTAAGTGTAACAACTGTGAATTAAATCTAAAACCATTTTTTTTACTGAAATAGTCAACCATTTCTAATTTAATTTAGTACTAAAATAACTAAAAACCGAAATAAAAAAATGAATGTTAAAAAAGACAACATAATTACAAATAAAAACAAAATCCCTTAACATTTAAAATCCCAATGAAATTGAAAAAACAAAAAAACAGAACTGTAATAGTATACTAAAACAGCACTGCTTATAAATACACTAAGCATGCTATCAGAGCAGAGGCTAGGAAGTTTGGGAAAAAAGTAACAGATTTAAAATACATTTATATTAAATATTTACATAAACATTTGAAGGAAACTTCCTTGTGCACAATTCATATTTCTTATTAATCAGCCTAAAATACGTGTTTATATCTCTTTTAATGAGGATTGTGTTATATTGCCCTTTAAATGCTGAATATTTCAAGTGTACCTAAAGTGCAGTTCCACTTTAACACGATCAGATATACTAAGTATGTGTTTAATTTGTACAAAATGAGTATTAAGTATGCCAGTTTAGTACAATTGCAAAGTACATAAATATAAAAATGTATTTGTAGTGTACTGAGCATGAAACAAATGTAATTCAAATACATTGAAGTATATTTATTTTTTCACTACAGCAGATTTCTTTAAATTTGAATGTATGATTTAGGACCAATAACTGTTCTTACATGATGGTGGTGTATAGATTTTTCAGATTAAAAATCATGGGATTTGTTTCTCCGCTGCTTTGCCAAAACAGCATGTGAAGCCCAACTGTACCCTATTGACGGAAAGTGGCATTTAACAGCATGCAAATGTGAGCGTTAGGCTGTGTGTGTGCACGTGTGCTGAAATGCCTGACTCACATAGTTATCTCGCGCGGACCAGCCAGGGTAGAGTTGAGAGTGCAGCTGCCTCTCTTTCCTGGCCAGCTCGTAGTATTTGGCCTGTTCCTCTCGTGATAGAGAATGCCACTGGAAACAAAAACACAAACAGCACAGTCAGCCTCGAGCCAAAAACACACACATATACTGTACATACACACACACACTCAATTTCCACAACACATGCACCACATTCATGAACATTCAAAAATAGCTACACGCTAATGTTCAAAGATATATCAATGTTTTTGTAAGTCTTGTGTCAAGGCTGCATTTATTTGATAAAAACACAATGCAAACATGTGAATATATAATCAAATTAAATGTATTCCTGTGATCATCATTACTCTTCAGTGTCACATGATGCTGCTAAATAAACATTTATTATTATTATCAATGTTGAAAACCGTAGCACTGCTTCGTATTTTTGTGGAAACATTGATTATAAATGCCTTTATTGTCATTTTAATGCAGCTTTGTTGAATAAAAGTATTCATTTCTTTAAAAAAACTCATTAACATTAGAACAGTTGTGCATATAAAAATATTAAGGAAGTGTGTTGTATTTATAATTTTAATACACACACACACATATATATTTAAGGATGATAAGGAAATATAATTATAAGGAAATAAGGAATTCGATCGGAAATAGAGGATAATTTAAAGAACCAGCAGCACAATGGTTGATTTACAGGCGAGTGGGCGATATGTTGATGTTGTGGAACACCTTAGCATTTACACAACAAAGGTATGTTTTTGACATTTACCCCAGCATTTATTTCTGACCACTTGGTTGGCTCAATATGGGTGTTCATATGAGGACTAAGTGGTTTACTCACCCTGCGGCCGAGGATCTGGTTGATGGCAGCGCTTTCTTTCAGTGTGCACTCGGCCACCACTTTAGCCCTCATCTCTTTCATATAGAGCATGAAGGCGTTTAGGGGCTTCTTTATGTGAGGTTTCTTGTCCTCCTCCTTCTTACTCGGGACTGGAGACTTTCTGCAAACACACACGACAGGTGGGTCAGCCTTTGTAATGAATGTGTCTGTGTCTGCAGTGAGAAAGACGGATATGGAGGAGTGTGTGTATAATAGTGGCAAGCTGGTAGACAAAACAGCGATAAACGTATCTCCTCCAAAATATCACCGAGACATTTGGAGGTGAGAGTGTGAGGCTAAACCAAAAAGCTCTGAAAAATAAACAAGAGGGAAGTGTCTTGTATGCATGTGCTTACGTGTTAGCCGCTGGGCTGAGATCTCCGTTGGGCTCTTGTTTAATAGCCGGTGAGACTATGGCTGGGTGAGGGATGCCTGTCTGATGAAGGCCGTGAGGATGATGAGGAACGATATGAGGAGAAAAGCGACTGGATACCAAACTGCAAAGAAAGAAAGCCAGGAATAAGCCTTACAGCCTTCTGATATCAAGGAAAGCACATCTGCGGCCTCCAATCGTACAGGATTTGCTAGACTTGAATGTGTATTTCCCAAATGAGCGCCAAGGTTAAACATGTATGAACTACTAAACCATTGCTCAGACTGCATTTACACCAGGTATGACCAGAAATCAAGCGTGCACACCGCTTTAGTTCCAGAACTAAAAGTACAGTACTAAAGTACTGGAACGATTTTGCGCAAACTATTTCCCTGTACCATTTAAAGGTTGCATGCTATGGTGGTTACTACGAAGTGAAGTAATCCGGTCGACAGTGATGTCATTTGTGCGTGGGTATTAGTTTGGGTACTACAAAGTTGTTCATGTGGTGCGAAAGATCAGATAGCGCTCAGATGTCATCAAAAATATCTTAATTTGTGTACTGAAGCTAAACGAAGGTCTTGCGGGAGTAATTAATGATAATAATACTATGATTCAAACATCCCATAATAATACTAATAGTCAATGATAGGTCAACTGATAGTTCCCCAAAAATGAGAAAAAGTTTTTTCTTCTGTAGCACATCAAATATTTTGGTGAACGCTGGTAACTGAACCTTCTCTGGGACCCGTGGGCTTTTATAGTTCGGAAATTAGTACTATGGAAGTCCAGAAACGGAAACATTTAAAACATCTCCTCTGTTTTTAGCAGACGAAGGAAGCTCATACAGATTTGGAACGACCTGAGGGTGAATAAATGAGGACAGATTTTTCATTTTTGGGGGAACTATGCTGTGTCTAGACTAAAGCACACTCCTGTTTTTATTCACGTGTCATATTCAGCACCAGCTGAAAAGCTCCTTTTACAGGTGAAGCATGGGGTTACTCTGGTAACGCAAGAAGCACGACACTCCAGACCGAATTCCAAAGAAAACCACTTCCTACAACGACTGAATGGGACACGGTTCGGATCCCAGCGCCTAGAGCTTTAACTGAGGCGAATGTACAACGAAGGCCTGTCATCCTCCAGAACCAGAAAACTGACCAATATTCCTCTTTGACTCTTATTAAATGAAAAAAACTCTTCATTTCAGTTGGCATCGGCACATGAATACCAGGAAGAGACTTCATTAACTGCATGTGTAGTTTCCACATGAGCTTTTGCACACTAAAAGCAGTCTCACCTTTAAAGGAGAAATTGGGCTCAAAGTAGAAATGTGATCGGGAACTTCATGAGAGAAGCCCCTGGGCTTAAAAGCGATTTGTTTGAGCTGTGCTTCACACATTTCTACCCTATTGGCATCACACAATGGATCTTTTATTGATGGTGAGATTTAAGTCATGTTAAATCACATGGCTGTCTTTACTGTAAAGCAGATATTGCTTTTCGGTTCAGGAACATGGAAGGAAAGGTTGAATCAAACACACTTGATACATCAAAGTAACTACAGAAAGTGTAGTCCTTCTGTATCACAGAGATACCAATGGAGAAGCGAGCAGGGATGGGCTTGCACTCGCGTGTACTGACAATGGTTGCAAAGGTCTAGAGGAGGACGGGGTATCGATCGCTATGAACTCTGTATGAATAATTCAAGAATCCCTCACACAACAGCAGAAGCTCCGTACAGGTCATTCTTATTTAATCCAGTGCTGCCACTAAATTAAGAGCAGTTCTTGTCGATTCAGATCCATTTCATCTTGAGCGTGTACGATTGTGAAATAAACTCCAAACAGACGCATGTGTCTTGGTTTAGAAGCAGTAGCATAAATGGCCCGGCTGATGTACAGAGGAAAAATAGAAGACTACAGTAAATGTTAAATGGGAAAAAAAAACCTTTTAAGGTTACACGACCATCCAAAAGAGAAAAGTGTATTACAGCAATCAGAAGAGAGCAGCTACTGTATTACTTATCAATAGCAGTGAAAACAAACGATTCTGTAATTAACATGCATTTCTCACACCAGTTTAAAAATAAGGCTACAGATTCTTTCAACTACAGATTGAAAGGCTACAGATTCTTAGCACTTTATTTTTTTAGGTGTAATTTATTGTACATTTATTGAGCAATGTTAATTAACTACATGTACTTACTACTACATTCCAACTTCATATAGTCAGCTTTCATATAAGATCAAAACCTAAAAAAGGTCAAATTTCCCCATGTGCTGGGTTTTCCTAGGACGCATCACATAGCTATTTTGTCCAGCCAGTTTACTTTATCAACATCTGTTTGATCTGTTTGGACGTGCTTCACAAAAGAGAATAACAGATCTGTTGAAACTTCCATAACCTAAATAATTATTACATAAATAAAATTTTAATTTAAATGGAAATAATCAACAACTCTCCAAATCGACGTGCGACGGGAGAATAAATCTGCAAAACACACACGACTGACCTGGACATGGAAGCGTTCATGGCAAGAGCTGGGTAAGGGTGACGGAAAGCCCCGGCGGTGATGGGATACATGGGCTGACCCTGCCTGAGGTGCACAGAGAGAGACGGTCAATCAGTATGAATCAGGGTTTGAGGACAGCATCTATTCAGATCGTGGGATACTCACTGTGGGACGAGCCACCCTAATGGGTGAGGGATCTGCCCCATGGCCCCAGGGGACAGAGGATAGTAGGGGGACAGCTCTGAGGGGTGAGGGGTCCGAGGAATACCTGAACCAGAAGTACACAGTCAGTCAGTCACACCACAAACGAAAAACATAAAGTCCAGTTAAAAGGGGGCATATGATGCGATTTAAAGTTTGCCTTTCCCTTCCGAGTGTAACAAGCTGTTAGTTTTAAATCCAAAGAGATCTTCTTTGTAAAAGTTATGAGTTGTCCATCCTCCCCTAAAACGGCTTGTTTAAACGCACCCCCATTGTTAATAACACCGCCGCTATTATTCTGTCTGTAGTGTTGTTGCGGGCGCCATGTTCTGGAGACGCTGTGTGTCGTTGTGAAAGTGCTTCCAAAAGAGCACACGACTAGAAATCAGTGTTAAGTTGTGTTTCCAACACTGTTCCAGAACAGTCCAGAACACAAATATTAGAGTGTGTTCAGCACATTTACTGAGGACTGATTCCTGAAGCTGACAGAGCAGTCTATGCTGGCTGTGCACAGAGACTAGAAAGAGAGGCAAGAACAGTCTGCTGCTGACGACTCACGACCTTTAAGATAGTGAGCTTTTCTTATTAAAGAAGATGATCAAATCGACCCGTTTCAGGAGGCGGGGCTTATAAGAGGAACAGTAATATACAGCAGTGTGTTTTTTGAAACTTTAACAACATAAACACATCCCATTACACCAAATACACCAAATAATGTTCTTTTTAGAAATACATATGACCCCTTTAAAACAAAGTAGAGTGTGCAGTACCTGTCTTGGGGTCCAGGATCTCTGGCGAGAGGTGGGCTGGAGGAGTTCCTGGAGAAAAGTGTTCATTGCTGTAAGTGATGAGGGGGGTCAGGGGGTGCATGTGAGCATGCTGGACCACCGGTACCTTATTAGACTGAAAGAGAGAACGAGAGTGGGTCAGGTCCAAACTCTTTTATTATAGACAGGAAATCAGAACAGATCCTCTTTATCAGCATTGATTGCAAGCGGATGAATTACTATTGCTTCCACGTAGGGTTAGTGAGTTGAACGGTTTGAAATAATAATAAATAATTAAAGACTAAGTAATTCTATAGGGTGCAAACGTGCCTGTCCACTTTTGCTGTTGGCTTGGTTCCAGAAGAACTTTTCCCATTCATTTTTCCCATTGGGATTGAAAAAAAATATCTTTCAAGACTTATAAGCCATGAACCAAACCATCCAGCTACAAGGTCAACCACAACACCACACACTTTTATTTGAAGCATTAGATATAGGAATGCTGGGAAAGCTCAGCTTCACACCCAATGCCACACCAAAGCCCTGTGTACACAGCATGTAACAATCACTCAACACAAAATGACACATTACACATCAGTAGTGCATGACACACACCTACAGCATGTCATTATTGGTGTAATGAAACCCCAGATCTAGAGGAATGACTGAAGTTGCACAAACTAGTTCACGTTTGTCTGTTTGTTAGCAGAAGCGAGCGAGAGATGTTGTGGTTCGGGCAGCACATCTGTAGGACTGAGGAATGACTGCATCAATATTTCATCATCCTGAAAACATTGCTGAAACCACAGCGATGTGATTCTGGAGTTTGCTTTATAAGGTGAGGAAAGAATATATAGACCCTCTCACTCGTCACTCGTCTCATTTCCAAGACAATCTGGCGGCCGAGATAATGTCGAACACTGGCAAAATGGTACAACAGTTTGGTGTCGTACAGAAAACTACTTTGGTTGTTTAATGGTAAAAGTACAATGTGATTTTTTCCCAATGTTACAGCGCGGAAATAATAAAGTAAGCTATTTTTATAACACAAAACACCAATATTGAAGTCAATAATTACTTTAATATAGTATATTATACCCTAGAACGAATAGGTTTTAATATCGAATATACTGTGGAAATACATTTTTAATTTAGGAATATGTGTAACAGTGGTTCTCTACTTCCAAGGGGGCCCGCAAGATTATTTAAAAGGATTAAAACAACAAGCATTTACATAAAATAAAAATAATTGACTTTTTAAAATCTCAGTTTTCCCCATGATTCCCATGGTCTTGGAAAATAGGAGCTAACCTCATTTCAAGAGTGTGATTTGTAAAAGTCATACAATAAATCAAATCTTAAAACTCCATGGGCATTTCTAATAATATATTCTAGTTATGCCCAGCTTCAAATGACTTTATTTGGAAAAACGGCAAAACCTTATCCCTAAACTTTGCCCAGGAAATCCTAAAAACGGGAAAAATCATAGGGCCTTTGATTATAGCTGTACACAATGGATCTTTAGAGTCAAAAATGTTGAAAACTACTTCTCCAATTGACAACAAATGCAACCTAAAAATGCCAAAATGAGTGTGCGCGATTACACAATACTGGCCAGTATTTTTAAATAAATAAGACGCTACACCTTTAGCAAATGCAACCTTTAGTTACGACGCAAATGCATTTGACTTAACAACATGCTCAATACATGTTCAATAAAATATTTCAATGGTTGATAAAAAATGACGGGTGCTTGGCAGAGAGACGGTCTACAACATTGATTAATACGCTGAATGTCTTAATTTCATTGTTGTCTGATGATGTGATCACAATTCTGTCAACAGGGGGCAGACTACAGTGGTGATGGTCAATCTGCGGCGCTGAAAGACCAGCAGCTTTAAAAATCACTAACAAGCTGTCAACTATTTCCCAGCAGCCACTGCCAAGTTGAGGGCATTTTGGTATTTACTATCTACAGGGCATGAGTGTGAGAGTATGTGAAAAATCAGAGCAGCAGAAAGGCAAGCTAAACGCCGTTAGTGTGTGTCTGGAGCTGGCGGAGGTCTGTGGCGGTCTGGCCAAGAGGGCAGAGAAGAGCGGCCTGCTGCTGGCCGTGGAGGCCATGTTCAAGAGGGTAGGAGGATTTCCCTCAGCCAAACATGATTCTCAATCCTTCACATCTGAGATAAATTACTAGGCAAACAGCCCCTGGGTACAAGAGTAACCAACAAACCAAACAACCTCCTGAGCCCTCTGTGTGTGTGTGTGTGTGTGTGCGCGCGCTGCTCTCTCCTTTCCAGTGGGAGGTTCTGAGTCTTTGAGGAGTCTTTTCAAAAAAGGAGGAAAGAAAAAAATAAAGGACAGAAAAAGAAAAGAAGGAAAAAAGGAGAATGCATGGCATGCTGGGATAGCTGAGCCTTGTTTGTCACTGAGGCAGGAAGCGGATGTAAGAGTGGGCAGAACATGACATCAGCATTTAGACACACACACACACACAGAGGCAAAGACACAAAAGCTTAGGTAGACTCTTAGTATTTTTTGTATTACAGCAGCTATACACACAAACGTAATTTGAAACAATATTCACTAGAAGAACAAAAATGAAAAACAAGCAAAAATATCTACTCATAAATATCATGAGATTCTGGATTCAGCCATTTTTGAGCATCACGGCTCAAAGTTTTCCTTGAAAAAAAAATTATGAATGACATCTGTTATTTGCTGCCAAATTAATGCCTATTTAATAAAAAATCATCAAATGTATACAACAATTTATTTATTTTAAGGTTAAAACTAAAATATATTTTCTATATAATATATATACCCTATTTATTTTTAACAATTCTTTTTCCATTTTCCATTTGATTTTCTAAGTTCGGGTTAAAATAAATATTAACGATCAGAAATAGTGTTTTGCTCTTGACAGAAATTCTGTTTTGTAATTTTTTTTCTAGTAATCAAAAGACATAAAAATTAAAAATAAAAATGAAATCTTATTTTTTGCAATACAAAGTGTTAGGACAACAAAAAAAAAAACGTGATAACAGCTATTACTGTTATATTTATTGAGGTACGACAGTGCTATATTTTATCATTACTATCAGAATTATTTCAAGTTAAAGTGAAGTCTTATTATGGCAGGCTGTATTGGCGAGCAATACGAAAAAGAGCTTCAGTATGCCAAAACGGGTCAATATGAGCACAAAAGAGCACACACATATTATAGTTTAGATATTACATGCTCATCGTCTTTTTTGTGTGCATGGGACTCTGGGTTGTTTAGTGGCTTATGCAACAAATCTCAAAAGTTCAAGGGAAAACGAGTGAGGAAAAAAAACAAAGGATCGTGGAAATGTACGGCTGTTGCTTTCTTTAAGAGCCACAATTCTCCACTGTGTTGTACTGAAAACCTCCCACACAACCGCTGCTTGGTTGTGTACAATATGGGTCTCATTCCTCAAGCCACAAAGCTTTCCCATCTGAGGCCTCGTCGCTAGGCTAACTTAATCAACTGACCTAGCTTATCACATGCTGACACACAGTAAAACAGTGAGAGCTCCATTGCATTCACACACACACAGCAGAATATCAAGCAAACCTGTCTCCTGAATTATTGAACATTCAGGAGTGAACAGAATAACACATTAGCACAGCGACTTTATATGCTCAATCTGACAAAGCTCAGCGTGCGAGTGTGTTTGTGGGAGGACGAATACTAACAGCGGACTGTCCTGTTTGTTTAATCCAGCTCTGTTGTTTTGTACAGCTGTCAGAATGTGGAGGTCAAATGTAAAATATTCCACTTTAATTGACTGGGATTGTAAAGGTAGAACATAACTGGGAAATGATGCGCAATGTCTGAGGTCCACAACTAAAAGAAAGAAATGTGGTAATGATGAGTTTAAAACCGGCCTCATTATGAGATCATGTCACAATTATGAAAAAGCTTATACAAGAAAACGTGATTTTAACCGTTTCCTGTGATCAAATTTTACTTGTAAATTGCAAGAAAATTCAGAGAAAAACTTTCCTGAGGGGCAAATGCAAATGAGATAAGCCACAATTATGAGAAATAAAGCCGCTGCTCTGATAAAAAGTGGCGTGATATGAGGTAGAAGTTATGAGAAATTGTTTGCATTTCCGAGAAGTTGATGCAATGGTGCGATATAAAGTTGAGATGAGACACAAACCGAAAAATTAAGTTACATGAATTGTCTCTCATGATTACAATGATAACTTCCAGCTGGGACGAGATTATATTCTAATGTGGGTTTTGATTTCAACAATAGAAGGACGTCTACGGTCCCCGCATTGGCACCGGTCTCCATCTTTAGTATCAGGCGTGTGATATTTTTCAGGTGTGCTGTGGTCACTTGTTGTTTGGTGATAGTTTTGGCTGCCCTCATGGCCATATTCATGGCGCCGGTCTCCTCCATAAATAAAATGCCTTAAATAAAGAAACACCTGAGCTCACCCTTCAGTAACCCTCTTCACGCCCCGACGCAAATTCCCCTCATCGAGGTCTGACGTTCAAGATCAGATGTTTTCTCAAACAATCCTCCAGCCAACGCCAAGGTTAAGCAAATCTCTTCGCTCCAGCTGAGGGCCATAAAAAGGGCGAAAGAGGGGTGTTCGGGCGGGGAAAGGCACTGGAAGGAAGACTGCGCTCTCATCAAATCCTCAATACTCGTTCTTCAAGTACAGCTAATTCGATTGCCATCACTCGACTACACGTCGCATTTTCTGCTGATCTGGTAATGCGAGTGCATGCTTTTTATAACGTTGTATTAAGCAAATACAATAAAGGCCTAATGGCCAGGCTGGGCGGTGAGACAAGGCTCTCTGTGTCTTTTAAGGACAATCTCATGGTGTGTTTAGAGGTTACAGAGAGTTCAGGGGTTACTGTGACAAAGTGAGTCTGAGCCGGATAGAGGAGACTGAAACACACACACACACGCAACTGAATGCCCTTTAGCTGCCAAAGACTCAATGATGACATTGTCAGTCATCCGTCTGTATTTATTATGTCACAATTTATTATGTCTCCATGTCACAGGGACATTTCAGACTGAGTAAGAGCAACAAATCAACCATTAAAACCACTAATAGCTGCTCAGTAGCTGAACTGTTCTTTAAAGACTGGGAATAACCGCTAATGAGGTAACGCTTTCATAATTTATTGTTCTGATTAGTCATAAGACTTGATCATATTTATTGTCCGATTAAGGGAAGATCTAATGGTTTACAATGTCATGAGAGGCGGATTCACTTATTTTACACTTGTATTTGGACACGAACAACACACTTCAATTACAATATCAATAAATTAGTTCAAAAATAAGAAATAAAACACGTTTTACAAATGTTTTAAGTAAAAAAACAAACAAACAAACAAAAAAAGAAAAGTGACGGCAATGAAATTAAATGTAGACAATTTAAAGAGTAACATAAAAATCCAATATTTCCCAAATAAAAACAATAATCTGACTTTTTTTAAATTTCAACCATTTTTTATAAATTGTATAATTTCCCATATTTTATATTCTTATCTTTTACAATAAATAAAAACTGAATGTGAATTGAATCCATTTTATGTTTGTTATTTAAAATTAATTTATGTATTTATTTTTGTTTACAACATACATTATTTTTACAATTAAAAAAAGTACAACTTCACATTAAACAAGCGCTTTTGTATTCTCCATGTGGATCATACACTTTGTATGTTTTTTTACAATAAATTTTACATTAAACAACACTTCAATTCTTAAATTCAGTGTATAATCCACTTTATAATGTTTTTTACAATACATTTCATTAAAGTACACTTTTCTGTTCCTCAATTCTATGTGAACTATGCATTTTATTATAGTTTTTTTTTTTGCTACAATAAATATTTAAAAAAAAACTTGTTAACTCTGTATATATTATCTATTGTGCAAGGTTTGATCTAAAATGTATTGTAAAAAAAAAAATCATTACAAAAAAGTAATAAATCATGTATCAGAGATGTTTTGAGGATCATATCTGCGTGCAGAAAAGTCACCTTTTTCACCTACTCGTCTTTTAAACCGGTTTAGTACTGGTCAGTCTGCCTCATGTCGTTTGTATTTTCATGTTTCATCCTGACACACACACACACTTCACCACAGCAAGAATGTAACGCTCTGGTTAAATTTATCACCTCTCATCAGTTTACCAGAGGTGAATCAAACCACACAGGTCTGCTGAGGACACAAACCACCATCCTGACCTCCAACCTGCCTGACTGGAATTCAACAGCTCTTATCCAGCAGCGATCACTGCACACCAAGGAGTGGCATATATATACATATATACACCACACATTCTGGTTTGGAGACAGAATTATTATCAGAAAACAGCTTTCAACAGTTGGTATTTACCTACTGGCAACCAAAACCGGATTATAAGTGACCATGTACAGTATAAAATAAATTATATCTAATAAATATATAATCTCAAGTTAGTTGTAGGCAGGCAACACTTCATGATCCTCTTCAGAAAAGCTGTTCTCATTGCACACCAAACAAAAGGCTGTCCCCATCAATTAAACTATTTAATAAAAGCTCAGGTAGCCTTTGTGTGCATCAATAAAGATTACCTGCTTCATCCATTAAAAACACATCTGAATGTGATTTGCTTAAATTTAGTGTGGCCTTAATTAATTCGCTATACAACTAAAACACATGGGATTGCTTTTAAGTGCTGACTTTTAAGAGAAAAATGGAAATTCTGCCCTTCCAAACCACAAGACTTACATTTATCTCCAGAACAAAAACAGTGACTTACTGTAAACTCCATTTAAACACTGATCATCGCACATATTCATACATTTATCTGTTCAACAAGGTAATTGTGTCTCTTCAGAAGAAAATGCTTGGATTACAATGATGTACTAAAAAAATGTCGGTAGCATTAATAATGGACGCATAAAAATGGGAGAAAATGAAAAGTGTTGACTTTCTAAATATGAATGAAAGTGTTGGAATGACATAAGGGAAGTAAAGCTACTAGAAAGCCACAAGAAAATTTGGATGTCATGAATTGTCTGCATACTTATAGTGGCCATTGTGTGTGTGTGGGGGTTGGTATTTGTGGTTTATGGGGAAACAAATTGGTTTTAATGATGTGTATGACAGAGGACGGTGCTTTATGAGGACTACTGCCAATGTCCCCATAGTTCAAATGGCTTAAAAAACATACTAAATGGTGTTTTTTTGAAAATGCACAAAGTTTCCTGTAAGGGGTGTGTGTTAGAGATACTCACTAATTGTCCTGGAGTAGGTGATCGCGCGTCTCTGAGGGCTGCTGCGCCTGGAACGTCCAGAAGAGGCCATTTCATCTGCAGATACTGTCAAACACAACGACAAAACACACATGAGCCGCTGACGCCACACATCTCTCCAAAAGTCAACGGAAAAGCTCATGCGCAAAACAGGTGCAGAAACTTCACCTCAGTGGGTGGCAAAGTCAACCAACACGTTTTGTCAGACCTGTTTACAATAGCACCTTTAAAACGGAGGAGATTGTGTGCGCGTGTGTGTGTCTAGACAGGCCTCGCTGATGACTAACCGCGGATGAATGAGTGAAACAAACGTCGAACTGAAAAGAGACTCAACAGAATCTTCTAGCATGAGATCTGCTTCTCAGAGGCTCATAAATAAAGCGAGTGGTCAGCAGAGAGCAGTTCAGCTTGCAAAACACCTGTGTGTATATAAGGGAGAGAGAGTGAGAGTGTGAAATCTGTGTTCCTCCCAGAGCCCAGCTGTGGGCAACTATCGAGGGAGTGTGTGTGTGTGTGTGTGTGTGTGTTAGGGGACAGCTGAGAGGAAATCCCATGGAGAGAGGTGGGAAAACTGGACCGTGGTAAAAACACAGGCACACATCTATAAAGCTCAAGTGAATAGCCCTGCACTTTTGACCTCTGCCTGTATCACTTCAGCGAGCAAACAGAGCCAACTTCACATGTCCTGGGCCGCATGTGCTCCACCGAGGGCCAAACAGGTGCACTGATACTCGCTAACGCACAATGCACTTTTTAAAAAAATGCAGAGGTTGTGTTCAGATCGTTTTGTTTTGCTCTATTTGGTCTTATGGTCATAGCTGAAGTCTCAGAGGAGCTCACTTCAGACATCTGGTTTGTATATCTGCCGGATACAGCCGATTCATGCGCATGGATTTCTGAAGGCTTCTCGAGATTTTAAAATTCATTAAAAGACGTTTAGTTTGAGCTAATATTCTCATAGTAGTATTTGAGCAGAGCGCATTAAAGTCAGCAGGAAATCAAAACTGACCCGGATCATGTTCTTAATGCACTGGAACAACTAAACACTGGTGTAGTCTTTACTTTACTCAGAAATGGATAGCAATTTAAAAACATTCATTATCTATATAAAATGCATGTTATATAATATTATATAATAACGAAAATTTTAACATTGAATTAAACGTGAAAATTGAATTCAAGTATTTTACTCCTTTAACTAAAGTAATCAATGAAATGAAATCTATTTATAAATACATTTAATATGAATATTTTATATCATATTAATTTTTTGTTTTATTAATTAATTGCATGTGGTTATATGTACAATTCAAATGAATACATTTGCACACTGATTGGATGATGGCCTCTCTAAAATCAAACCAATGGTTTCTTAATGCTTATAGGCTAATGACGAACATTGTTAGTGCAATCAACATCTGACTGAGTGTCAATCACACTAGAAGCACAAATATATTAATAGTCATTGGCTTTGGCCAAATGTTGTCATTTCCCTTTAATAAACATGATAATTGGATTTAATCAGTTGGCGTTTATATTAAGACTTGGATGTGGCTCATGACTGGAATTCAGCCGGAAAATGTGAGGCTTCGATTGAATTAACGTGGGGTCCGGTCCGCTTTTGAACCTTTACATCTTCGACCTTGCTTTCAAGCACAGCGTTCAGAGGAAGGAAGTTTACACGGCTACGGTTAAAAATGGAAAAGACATTATAGCACAAAAGGAGGAGGGGAGGGAGCGGGAGGACCGAGAAAAAAAAAAAAAACACTTTCAGGAATGAGTTTTGTCTGAACAGGCCAAGGGTATTGTTTCCTGACAGCTGGGGGACTCGGGGGGGGCAGAGCGGGCCCCTCGTTCCCATCCAAAAGAGAGGAAATTCTTCGGGTTGACATCAGTCATCTCCCCCTACTATCCCTGCCACACACACACACACACACAAGTATATCCCGAAAGCTGATGTTAGGGAAGGAATCCTGGGCCCACACAACTGCTAAAGAGAAACAGAAGGCAGCCATTCTTTCTCTCTTTAGCTGCTCATGTTTTATCCCATGATAGAAACCCAGGCCAGCACATAAACACACACCGATCTACATATTAAGACATAAAAAGTATTGTTAACATGGCAATGGCTTCCAGTAAAGAAGTCGAGTTCCAGTAAGGCTCCCTAGATCTGTCTCCCATCATTACCAGTGCTTTAAAACAAGACCTTGTTTAAACATTAAATGCTGCAATCTCAAGACTAAAAACACATGCTACATTCAAAGTCACATTTACAGACTTACAAATGAATAAAATAAAATAAAAGCTTTTTGGAAACTTTCTTACATTTTTAACATTTAATATCAGCCTTTTCTAGTGGTATTTTTAAATGTGCAATGTTATAAACCTTTTTATGTAACATTTGGTCATTTTGGTCAATTTAGGTTTATTATTTGTTCTGTTAAGTATTAGAAAATATGTTTTAAAAAATAACAAATTATATATA
>JAUMHG010000045.1:15999263-16022553 GCA_032359395.1 Enteromius anoplus | reverse complement strand
GATATTTTTTTTAATTCCCTTTAATTTTTAGGTTGTAAGTAACTGCTGAACCTTTATATATAGTGGTGTAACACTGAAAACTTGAAAATGTACTTTTTTTATTTTTGAACACATCGATAATGGATTGACTCATTTTTATTTTAAGCGACACTACTATTCCTCCGCACATTTGTGTTCGCATTACTCTGAATATGACATCATTCCTGACTAAGGTCTAAAAATTCAGGGGAGTGTCACTCTTCAAATCACACTCAATAAATGAAGTCTCTATAGAGCGCTAACAGAAAGACATCTGGAATATTCCATCAGTGAGATGGGGCCAGGTCTTTGAGAGCATACCATCACAAGAAGTAAACTGTTTGAAAACGCCCACTACACCACCAGCTAACAAATATAGACACTGAACTAACAAATCAACTCCCACAGTAATGAAGGCCCCTCTAAAGTCACTGTATCCTTATGCGGCCGTCCTGTTTTTAGCCATAATTTTTAATGTTAGATCATAGTGGTTAGTGGGTGTATTTGCTGAGCTAATGTTGATTCTAGCCAGCTCCCCTAAATTGAGCAAAACTAACACGAGAAACAAGTAAACAGTTAAAACTGTGGTCACAGTACAGACAATTTAGAGTGCAAGAAGGTCCATTGTCAACACTACAGAAATTCATGTAGGGTCTGTGATGTGAAAACTGCAGACAGAATCGCAGAATTTGGTTATAAAAATGTAACTTACTCTAAATTATGGAATGTCATGTCATCTTCGTGTCATTTACAAACAGTAACCTAAAGGTCTTCAAAGCAACCCATCAAAATAAAAGTTTGGTTTAATCTGAAGAATTAGCAAATGTAATGATGTAAAGTTACTAAAATATTAATATATACCAGAATTTTTTTTTAACAGAATTTATTTACCAGAAAAATATAAAGATTTTATAATATATAATACATAATATTATTTGTGTTTAAATAATAACAGAATAATTTTTTGTCAATTATTTAGAGACACTTTTGATTATTAACATTTAATGAAACCATTGAAATGGAAAAATAATGAAAAGCTAAATAAAAAAAATAAATTAATATAACAACAAAAAATAAATAAATAAAAAATATTTTTTACGTTTCGTAAGTTGCTGTTAATGTGTAATGTGTATATGTTAAAGTGCATGTTTAATCATTTCAATAAAGTAGCTTTTTGATTAACAAAATATATTTCGTTTTCAAATTATTTTTGACACAAATTCCCAATCACGTGGCCAACCACTATGGCAAATATATACTCCCTATCTACTTGCACACTTGTTTATGAACAGCTGGATTCAGGCAAAGAAAAAAACGCGAGTTACTGTACCAGTCCCTGACATATATATATGTGTATCACTGGAAAAAAGCACCACAGCCCGCTGAGAGTCCGATATAGACTTGAAAGATCGAATAAACAACTCACATCTTGTCAAAAACATCCCAGCGCGGAATTAAAGTGGGCGTCTCAAAGTGTCTGAACCTGGCCGACTCCAAAGCGCCCGCTTCAGATTAATAAATTGATGAAAAAATACATTTATACACATGCTCATCCCAAGCAGCTTCAAAGGTGTGTGTGTGTGTGTGAGGAGGGCTGGTTGGTTTGCCAGTCTCACGGGGGGTTGAATCTCTCCTGAAGGCCCGGGCTCTTGAAAAGCCAGCGAGGGCTATAAACAGAATATGTAATGGCAGGGACGGAACAGAGGGAGGGATGATGGGCAAGCTATGGGTGGCAGAAGGGGTCGACGCCAACTCCTGCTCTCCTAAGAGAAAGGAAGGAGGAGGGAAGGCCAAGGCTGGCAGTGTTTCACACAATTCAAAGAGTATAGAGAACGAACACGCTCGCACCATGCACTGCTAGTTTTTCTAGGACACGAGTTGAACGGCTGATGGGTTTAAGGAGAGTTTATGTTTGACAAGAACCTTCAACCTGACGGAGAAAAGTTTCTTCAACAGAAGTTTGCTGCGTTGTATTGCGCAACATATTTTCCCTGCTTCAGTGCTACTGTAAAAATCTGTGAAGAAACGCAGCCGGTTTACTGAGCTTCAATCACTAGCCGAGAAACTTCAAAGTCATTGTTTACTCAATGTTCTTCCAAACACATTCAAAGCGTTCAGTGTACGTAAATCGATCAGTGTTCATATAAGTGAATCACAGGCTTGCTCTGTTCATACAGATCTTTTAGAAATGTTAAGGTTTTGATTAAAACAGATGGGCAAACAAAACGCGAGAATATGAAAAACAGCTATATCTGTGTTTCAAAGTTTTGCGGGTTTGGAAGAACATGAGGGCGAGTAAATGATAACGATCTTCATTTTTGGGGTGAACTATCCCTATAACGCTTTACTCAATGGATTTATGAATGCAACATGTTTTATAAAAGAGTTTAAATGTGCTGGAATTATCAACTTTGTTAGGTTTAGTATCCTCAATCTTGTATTTGGTCCAAAGTGGAACATCTAATAAAGCAGTAATATATACTAGAATTAATGACCAGCAAACAGTGTTCCAAAAACAGATAGATAATACTCTGAAAGAAATTCTACTAGTTGTCCGTAAACATCTTAAGGAATGAAAAATGCACTAACAAAGGCATGCACAACAGACGTGTTCCTTCAGTCGAATGTTGACCATAGGAACCATAGGAAAGTAGATCGTTTTAAAAGATTGGAGAAAACACGAAGATATCAGTCAAGACTGTTTACACAGTTGGGATATCAGCATCTAGAAAGAGAACATTTGGCAACTGCATTTCAGAATGCCATCACCAGATCTCTCCGTCACTCAGTGGGGAGCAAACACACACGTTTGGGGTGTAAGAACAATGTTCAGTCTGTTAAGGGTGCAGTTACACTCCACGTTGAGGTATATATATATATATATATATATACAAATATAGTTACTCACACATTGACATACCTAGGGCTGCACGATTACGACAAAAATCATACTTGTCGATTTTTGGCTTGAAATTGTAACTGCGCTTATTAACTGCGATTTACACTGAATGATGTTTATACTGTTGTTTGAAGCAACTTGATGCAATTTATATAATCGATTCATTTCAAGTCTGAAATGTCGAACTATTCATTGCACTGGTTTCTTCTTTAAATAAAAAAACTTGTATATGCATGGTATTATAATGTTACCCAATTAAAACAATGGAAAACCCCTTTTTTAGAAAATAAAACAATCTTAAGCTCTCTGAAACACTGCAAGTCGATTATTGCCTTTTTGAACAATTCAATAATTGACTAAAAATTCAATGAATTGGGCAGCACTATACATTTTTTACAATAGAAAAAAATAGCTTTTTCGTTATTTGTTTTTAAAAAAAGGAAAATCAGAAAGTTGATGAATAGAAAGTTGTTTGAAAAATAAAGGAGGGAGGGTGTAGAAAATTATGTCCCGGGTGCCTAAAGACCCGAGGTCAACACTTAAGGGTTAATGTGTTATTTTTGGAGTTTGTCACCATTCCCTTTCACTGTACAGAGCAGATCTGCTAAAAGTCTGCTTTTTGTGTTTGATGGAAAATAAAGGATAAAAAAACACACACAAACCAAGACAACTGGCAGTTTGTACTTTACAGGTACAGCCGGTGTCTTGAATACACGCTAAAAGTGTATTCACACATAGAAAACAGTCTCACGCACACTCCGACAATAGCACTATTGACTCAACTGTGTCTCAAAGATTTTAAGTGCTAAGAGCTGCTGGCAGGGCGAGAACACCTGAATGTGGAAAAATGCCCAGCGGAGGCCTAGAACGCTGTAAAAGACATGTGGGCTGAGCTGTGATGACATGCTCAGGCATTACAAAAGCGTGTGTTTGTGTGCGCGTGTGCCCTGTGCTATTCTTCCCCCAAAGACAAGACTAAACAGTTTAAAATGTGTTTCCACTGAGGTGTGTTTGTTTGCCGATGTGGGCACCGCAACACAAAAGCTGCAGTTACAAGGTTTGGCGAGTCGCTTGGTTCAGGCCCAAAATCCGACTGCGTTAAAACAACGCGGGATTGTGCTAAAAGCTTTGGAGCTGGAAGGTAGGGAGCGAAATCGAATGAAAAAGCAGTTTGAAAACCGATTACGACCAAGTCTTTCAAAGGCTTTTCCAGGAGAGCGAAGACTTGACCAGAAAATCATTTCAGCATGTAAATGTGCGTTAAAATACAATGTTAGGAAACACCACAGGCCTGTGAAAAACATTTAGGACTGAATCCAGTCGGTGTGTTTACAACACGTTATTACGCAACATGTCAAAACCTGCCATCCAAATGAAGAGAGGCATTGCTGTGGTTTGTACAGGGAACAGGTTGCAATACGGGATAATGACTGTTTATCTTCGACTGTCTGTATTGACAGAACTCTGTTTTTTGGCTTTTTTACATGTTGCAAGCTAAATTCGAACTCATTTTGCCCAACTGAGCACCAAAGTTCAATATGATGTGTTCAAAATCTTATATGTGACTGTGCAGCACAAAAGCAGTCATAAGGGTAAATTGTTTTTAAAACTGAAGCTGAATGAATACGCTTTCCATTGATGTATGGTTTGTATTGCAATTTGCAACAAAAGAAGCAGTGACGCTTTTCTATAGCCACACAAGGAACTGTAATGGCTACATAAGTGTATTGAACAAATTCACAGTGTAGATAAATGCTATTTAAACACTTTCTACTCAAACGAAGTTCTCATATGTTCACAATCTGTCTGATACTTGCAAAAAGAGGAAGGATTTTGACACTTTTCTAATGCCTCGCATTTTTTAGGAAGCCACATAAAAGCGTGCTTAATTTTCACAATGTGGCTAAATTTGACTTTGCCAACAAAAGCATTGTGCATGTACTCTGAATGCTCAACATATCAAGTTCTCTCCATTTCCAACACCCTCTAGCAGACGATTCCTCGAGCCAGGCTTGAGCATTCATCTCAGTGACAAGCATTGAGAATAGTAGAGCTGGTTGGCCGCCACACTCGATCCTTAAAAACAGTCCCACTGGATTATTGAGGAATGTCAGCTCGGAGCAGGCCCTAAATCAATTATGGGAAATCTGCACGCCTGCGTTTCCCCACATCTTTCCCTTCTGTCACTTCATACCTCCGTTTCTTTCCATCTTCCACTTATTTATGTCCTCTTCCCAGCTCTTTTTCTCGTTTTTGCTAAGAGCGTCTCTTACACGATGCTTTTCGAAGTTATCTGGACTGTCGCCCTCACCGCTACGCGAACAGAAATATAAAACGTCAAGCAATAAGCGTGGGGTCTGAACTGCTCAATGGGTAATCTCCTGAATCTGACTATCGAAACAATTTTAAAAAAAGTTATGTTTTTGGTGGAGGTGGAACATATTAATGAAATCCGTCAAAAGAAAAAAATATGATGAATAAGGCCTTAAGCTTTCACAATTGCATTCAAGGTTAAGTCATCTGAACTAAAGCCTAAGTCTCAACACACACACACGCAGACACACACTCCCCACCTACAGATGCAACAGCTTTCATACTGATTTTTAAAGGCTCCAAAGGAGAGACGCAAATGACACATTTCAAAATCGACTAGCCAATTACCATGTTATACATACAAATGTTCTCAAAAACACATTCTGACAAATTATTCATATTTATTAAGAAATATGGTATAGGTTATTTAAAGTTCTTATTATTTAGCCTTTACATAGAAATAACTAAAAATCAAGGCAATCCATCTAAAAGACTAGTTGATCATTGCGACAGTTTCTATCCCAAAGCACATCATGCACTAAATATAACACACCACCCAACAACAATAACCTCATTAATCACAATGTCACATGTGTGCATGCCCATTTGTGTGTTACTGTCACTGAAGAATGTTAAGAAATTCGAAAGATTAAGCAACGGTCTTTGTTTGCACTTCTGAACTAAAGCCACAGGTATTCAAACTCCACATTCCCTTTGGCAAATCTTTCCTTCGCACAACTATAAATATTACATGGAACCTATGAATTCAGAGGAGCTTTTCAATCCACCTCAGGGATATCAGAACAACGGCACAGGAAACATATTAGTTTAGAAGCGACGTGATTAGAAGTTGACTCTATTTGCGACTGCTTTAGGCTTCACTTTGGCATTCGAGGGCTTGCCTTAGCAAGCGTCGTGTATTCTCAGACTCCTGTCATATGATTTGTGCGCTCTATGGTAGCAACCAAACAGACTTTTTGGTTAGAAAGTAAATATAAAACAAGCCTATGCAGCGAACCCGAGAATGTTTATTGCATTTTCACCGATACAAATATATAGTGCAGCATATAAAAGCAAGAAACCAAAATACTGTTTGTTACAGGAGAAAAACTCAAATTTTTTCTAAATTTCATCCCATGGTAGAAGTTTAGGCTTTCATCTTGACAAAAGAACATTCTCTGAAGTCAGTCCAGTTCCGCAGATTTTCTATATTACAAAACATATTGAACCTGTTGAATACCTTTTAGAATGACGTCGTCAAATTAGTCCAATTCCACATAAAAAAGGAGGATACAGCACAGACTCGTGCTTTTCCCTGGCAAACATTTGTGCATTTGTTTGAGCGTAACACAGAAGATCATTCAGATTCTGACGGGTTCCTCAGCTTTGTTTGGAAACTTCCTTATGTGATTTTGACAGCTGTGACTGAGGCTGTCTGAGCGAGAGCTTAAGATTAGTGTGTAAATATCTGAAGTATGCCAACCACTCATTGTCTGACGCTCGGCTCGCTCTAGAGGTGCTGACTGACAGGCTAAGCTCATCTGCCTCGATGACCTCCCATTTTACTCGGTCCACACTGGGCTAGACCCGATCGGCTTGAGATATCTCAACCCGATTTCTGGAACTTCCAAATCTGCTCAGGGTCTGGAGGTTACGAACTCCTGCGATTTGAATACTGTGAGGAATAATAAGAGTTAGATGCCTCTTTTTCAAAACAGGATGAGTCTTGCGTGGATATCCGTCTCACATCTGGATGCAGTGGGTTATGGGGTCATTTTCTCTGGGAACCAAATCTTTTGACGGTCCCCAATCAGCTAAACAAAATAAAATAACTCGTAATCCTTATCCTGAATGACATCATCTGAATATTTGCAAGCAAGCCCATATTAGCCTTTGGCTCCTTAATGCGCATTATGCTAGAGTTAACAGAGGGCTTCTGTGCTTGTGAGATGTGCCTGACATTGGCTTAATTCAGCTTTTGAGTCTGCGACGGAACAATTTTTTTGTGCTCGCCGCAAGTACAGCCCGCTGCGATTTTAAAGGTGGAATGAACCATGCTGCTTCAGGATAATTTAAGCAATAGGCTCTTCCCACAACAACACTCTATAGGCCAAGGAACAAAAGAGGATCTGGGTACCACAACTACTATGCAACCAGCCTGTAAGGGGCAGCCATTAGGCTAATGAGGGCCTATGGAGATCCCAATGAAGCCATCAGCATTCACTCAGAATGACAATGTAAGACTAACGCCTCGGGAACTGAATGGAAGGGATTGGGAAGGAGGGAGAGCTCGTACGTACGAGTGAAAAGAAACGGAGAGGCCAAGGAAAACTTGCGCGAGTGTCCAGAGGGAGGAGGCAGGGGAGAAAACGCAACTTTTCGCTCAAACGCTTGGCCGGTTCCAATCAAATCACATTGCGATTCAGAGGAAAGGAGCTCCGGAATAAACAATGGCTGCGAAACGTGTTGATTTGGGGAGATGGCTCACGGTTTAGCCAAAAAACACTCCCGGTTGAGGCTTTCAAAGACCCAACCGTTCATTCTCTTTTTCTTTTTTTCTGCAGAGCGCTGACGCATAACACCGCTGCAAAGCCATACATGAATGCCTGCTGAGTTCTTTGCAAATTGGGTTGAAAAGACCCAATGCTGGGGCTAAAAGGGCAGTCAACCTTTCCCAGACACGGACACAAAACTCCAACACAGCTATAGGGAGAGAACAGGCAAACTCTGCAGCCCTCGGACAAGAAGAACGAACACCCAGATAGAATTTCACTGTGACAGACCTCTTCGCTCGGCCAGACTAATCTTATTTTAAAGAAGGCTAAACAAGCAGCCTGAAACTGCTTAATTACAGCCCAGTGGCAGACAGCACTGAATTAGATTTGCGAGGTATTAGATCAATTAGCCAACCCTTTCACAGACAAACATGAAGAATCTTCAGCGTATTTAGACACCGAAATCTGGGGCCAAAACACCATAAAACACTTTAGATGCAAGATTTTGGCAAATCTGATCCAGTAAATGCTGGAGATAACATGATCTCCTGCTTCACAAATAAATGAATAGAAATCTGACAGATACAAGTCAAAGAGCTGAAGTACACAATTAAAACCAATTAAACAGTTTAATAGCCTTAAACATGAACTAATGCTAAAACGACATCAGCAATCCACTTCCACATGCACACTCCTTAAATAACTTCAAATTACTAAAACTACTAAATCTAAAGCGCTGAAACTCATTGCAAAGAGGGGGATCATTTTTTTAATGATCACGACTGCAGACACTGAAGGCGCCACGACCGTACAATATTCAAAACAGTGTGGATTTTCAAGTGAAATCCTTTATAAGGAAACATGCTGGCTCTTAAAAAAACTCCAGAGGTGTACTGAGGCAGTGGGTTCAATGGCACTCACCGTTCTTGTGCTTGGAGACAAGGCGCCGTTGGACAAGTAAGGATTGGCCAGATCTGGGATCATTAGAAACGGGTAGCCTGGATAATGGGGGCTCTTAAAAAATCCTCCATCTTGCTGTCTTCTCAAAGCTTGACAGTGGAGAGACGAATGATTAGGGATCAATGTGAGGACACAAAAGTTAAGTAAAGAACAAGTATGGCAAGCTGTTTCAACGTTTATTCTGATTACTGATATAGTGGTACTGATATGTTGTTAGTAGTTTTTTTTATGTCACTAGTAACTATTCATTAAACACTAGTACCCATTAGCAGCAAGTAATTCTTTTTAATAGCTTCTGGTTACAAACTGCACAATTTTCCTATTGAATTCTATGTAAACTTGTGTTTCAGATATCATCTGTTCACTTCCTATACTAGTACATATTCTAAAGGTTTCTGCTATCAAGTTTAGTTGTGCTAGTAATTGTAAATGTCATAAATGAGCACTTCATTTTTACTGTTACACAAATATGAGTTCCTTATTAGCATGCATATTACTAGAATGTTAGCCATTTATTAGTGCTAATTAAGCACATATTAATGCTTTATTCTACATGACCTTGTTCTGCATCCCTAATCCTGCCCACTACATAGCAAATTAAGTATTTATTGAGAGGAAAGTCGTAGTTAATAGTTAACAAGTGTTACCTATTCTAAGTGTTACCATTCATTTTGTTCAATCTTAATAGTAACAGGTATTCCAGTACATATACTAGATTATACTTGAAACTATTTTTATTACATCTGTCAACATTTTATAACTGTAAAACATTGGTTAGACTCTTTCACAAATGTTAGTTGCTTTATTACTTGTAACATGTAATAACTAGTTGAATAGACAAAATCAAATTGATACAAATTACATTAGAAAACGTAGAAATGTTACTATTTGTATGCACACTAATAAGTAGTAACTAGAAGCAGGCTACTGATTTGGATCCTGAACTATTTGAGTAGTTATACTATTTTAAAAAAACACTGTTATGAGTGAGCTATGAGTGAAACTGAAAAAGTGACACAAAGCAGTTTTTAATTGTTAAATCAGCATGCCATAGCAGCAGTTTGCTCGTACCTTCAGTGAAATACTCTCGGGCTTTCTCATAACTTTCGAGATCAGCTCTTGGTTGAGGGCGCCTCTCGCTTTGCTGAAGGAAGGAACGAGGAACGGAGAAAAACAAAGCAGAAAAGTTATTTTTCCGACGGCAACAACCACATCCATGCGTCTGTCAACACGCGGTGAAGTCTGACTTACCTCAGAATCGGATGAACTGCTGTTATTTTCCGACTCGTTGACTAGAGAAGACTTCAAATCGTCCAGATCTCTTTCGGCTGACACGTTTTCGGAGATTTTCTCCTCTTGTTCGCCCTCATCTTTGAACGAGATCATTTCATCGTTCGCCCCCAACTCATCCCCTCCGCCTCCGTTAAGCTGTGGCATGTTTACGAGCGTCTTGCAACAGTAACAAAATCAAGAGTTTGTGTCGACTCTGAAGTGCACGAGAACGGCGCAGGAAAACACACAGGAGCGTTCAGAAATAATCCTTGACACATGAATTTAAATCCAATTTGTCCATGATTACTTAAAGAGGCGATCGCACAAAGCTCGACAGTTTCCCTGCAACAAACTCTGCAAACTCAACTCCAGACGTGAAGCGCTGTTTCCTCCGCTGACAAACTCTCCAAACACGAATAAAGGAAAGTCGAAGCTAAGGTCTAGGTCGATTCTTTACATTCCGCAGTGCAGCGCAAAAGTCCAACGACTTTTTCTTTAAAACGCGCAGCCGTCTGTAAACGCGCGTGCTGACTGCAACAAAAGTTGCAACGACGGTCGCGGCGCCTCCGTGGTCTCTATCCCACAGACGTGTTTTATTCACATAAAACACATATCAGCTGCTCGTTTCGTCCTCGTTGCAGGTTACAACCGTCATGTTTGACGAGCTAAAGCACGAACCCTGAATACCGTGCGTTCGGACGCGAAGAGGCTCCGTTTCCCTGTGCGCTGAGCTGCTGATGGGGAATGCGCAAGCAGCAGTGTGTGTGTGTGTGTGTGTGTGTGCTGGAAGAGCAGAATGCAGAGGAGGAGTTAAGCGCTGAAAAACGACACTCCATTCAGCACACACACACACTCAGAGAAGTTTAAAGGAACAGTTTGTTCAGGACTTGATTCTTGAAATAGTTCAATGACACCGGGTTCGGGATTGCGTTTTATAAGCAATATTACAAGAACAGTTAAACGCTGCTCTAATTCGTTCGCATTCAATAGGCTACAGCATGGGGGTTGTTTTTTTCTAAAAAAAAAAACAGTATTGATTTTAATAAAGTAGGTTTAATCTTTGATAAAAAATGTCAGGTTATTTATGTTTTTTATAATGCTACAAATGAAGCTAAAGCGTCGTTGTCTCATCAAGCAAAACCTGGACTGGAACTATTATGTGACTGGACCGGAGTTTACCGCTTCATTCAAAACATTCATAATCTCTCGCGCTCCACTCCGTGTTTTCCATTTCCGGGTTAGAGAGAGAAACCCGCGCTGAGGCTGATGTGTGAGTTGGAGATATTGTAGGCGATAATTAAGTAGTTCGGAACACTTGAATAATCAAGAAAAATTGTTTAAATTTGGGATTTTCATAATTGTAGATTATACTCAAGTTGTAGCTTTGTACAGCGCGAAACATGAATTGTTGGTTTTTGCGAAATACATTTTTCCCTGCGGTATTTCAGTAGGGCAATACTTGTTAAATAATAAATGTAAAATGAGTCACTCACACCTCACAATTTTTTATGCAAAATTAATAGGCCTTTATGCAAAAGGTAAGTTTTGGTAGTGTGTATATTTCAGTGCAAATTTTCTCAGGTAAAATTCAACAACTTCAATTGAAATCCAGACGAATGGAACGAATTACTTCTGGAGGTGAACAGATTTTGTAACATAGTTGAAGAGATCAGAAAATTGCTGGTTTGAAAGTGACTTTGAATACACATTGCTACATCATTAGTAATAGATAATGGATAATATTGTGAATAAATTAAAATATAACAATTATTTAAAAAGTAACAACAATGATTTTTCATCTAGAGCAAACTAGCCTATGGAGGCCCACACATCACACAAGGGGTAAAAAATGATATGTTGTGGCCACGAAAAAATGGCTACAATTTACAAATATGTTTACCATGTTGTACTAATTTATTCCTTGCTGTTGATTTTATAATACAAGTGAGCAAATCATGGCATGGAATTCTTAATTCATGGCATTATATTCATATGATTTTGTTTGATTTGTCTAAAACCCCAGGATGGGTAGGTTATAGGGCTTGGGTTAGGTGTAAGTCATTCATACAAATTGGAAACTCATAAAATACGTACGATTTATCAAGAATCGTATGAATTTGTACAATTTAGCCATCTTGTAAAATATGTACAAATTGCAGTGAGATCGGCTGAATTTAGGGGTTTTGTGGAAAAAAATTCCCACAAACTTACCCTGAAGGAGGCATGTTTTTTTGGATGCTGGTCAATAGCTGCAGCTCCTAATAAAAGTGAGTTTTTTTGTTCACTTGTCATGGTCCATTGATATTTGGGGAAAAATCAATGATGTCATGCCTTCCCAGACTGTCAGTTCATGTGTCGCTGGTAGCCCCCCATCACCGCAGATCACAAAAGAACAACTAGGGCGTAACCGTCAATGAAGGAGCCAGACAGCCACGTTCACCCCCATTCAAACACAACCCAGCTCCAGCAGCCCATAGAATTTCAGCGCTTATCATTTACAACATCTTAAACATCCTTGCATGCATTTGAATGTTTGCTTAATATTTTGGCTAGTTTGATTAAGCTTTCAACCACCAAGTCTAATTTCCCCCAAAATAAAGGGAAAATATATCCTTAATGACATACAATAATTAATAGTATTTTAGTCATTTTATTAAGACCTATGAAGTCATGCTTCATGCTGATTTGATTGCCATAAAGCTAAAAAAGAGAGTTATTTTCCACAAACAGGCTTTTACGTAGCACTATTTGTGGTTTTATTTGTTTGTTTTTCTTTCAGATGGCGTTTTTTATTCATAGTCAACTTTAATGCTCCCTGTCTGTGAGGGTGTGATAATAGGAGTCTGTGTAAATCTCTAATGACATGGTGTTGTGGTAATTGCTGGTTATTGTGTGGGGCAGTGTGTGCATGTGAGAGAGTCATGGAGGAGTAAGGTAGGGCTTGTTGTAAGGATAAACAGGTCTGTTAGTGAAGGCTTTACCCTCGTCGCTGATCAAATCCCCTCTCAGAACAGAGTGATCCCCAAACCTCCCACTGAGAGACAACAGAAAACAGCAAAATGTTTCATAAAATGATATAATATATAAAATCATGGTAGAAAACAAACAAAAAGGTTGACATTTTAAGATCATTCTTTTTAAATGTAACAAAAATAAGATAAATGCTTTAAAAAAAGGTGCTTTAACTTGAAGTCAAGTGTTTTTGAAAGTACGTGCTTTAATTTAATTTTAAATACAAATTTGAGTAACGTTTAAATTCAAAATCACTTGCACATCCAATTTGATTAAAGTGTATGTGTAAAAACAAACAAAAAGCATAGATAAATAAAGGAAACAACTGAACTTAAGTTTTCAAGTTGGAAGAAAATGTTATATGTTTTTCCCCCATATGTCTTTACTTGATTAAAATCTACATATTTAACGAGATTTCAGGTCAAAAAGATGTCCATTCGATGAATGAAAAAGAAAAAAACGCACAAATGCAAATCAAAAAGCGAATAGAGTTTCATTGATTTGTTTATTTGAAAGAAAAATGAAGTGTGAGTCGTATTTGAGGAACACAAGTTCTGTTGAGTTTTGCAGAATCACTTACTTTGATTTGCTGGGCATGAACATATTTCCCACGCGCAAAAACAGAAAAGCCGCAATAATAAACGTTAATTCTTGTAATTAAAGAACTTACTGTGTTATGCAAGCACACCTACAGTGACTCACAGTACATTCAGCTCCATAATACAAGCACAAAGATGACATGTCACAATACGCGTGTGAAGGTAAGCACGCTCTCAGTTACAGGCTCCTCCTCTGAGCTGCTTTTTATGACAGTAAATCTGCTTAAGAGCGATGATGGGAACCCTCCCGTGTGGTTTTAAGAAGCTAAAAATGGAGAATAAGCTGGCATAAGAATCCGCCTTCCTAAAGAATGCTTGGTTTGGACTAACTGTTGCAAACGAGCCCTGGAGGGTGCGTCTGAGTGCAAGCACACAAACATGTGTCAGCGCTGGGTTGTTTTATTGTGTTCTTGTTGTATTTGCTCCTTCCAGTGTTTATATCCAGATCTGTGCTTCAGGAGCAGGCTTCTCGCTCTGTCTGCTGATGAGGTGTTTGTTGAGCTGATTACTCCGTATGGGTCATTAGTTCTTGAAGCGGAGTGCTTCTTTTGCAAATCCGGAGCATTCTGTGTGTCCAGGGCCATCACCGGACTGCTTAACTCAGCCGCAGCATGAAGACAAAGCTTCGGCCCACCAGGTTCACTTATTAAACCCAGAGAATGAAAGGAGGCCTGTGATGAATGATTCATGTTGTTTGATTCCACGCGAGGCGCTTTTGTTTTTATTTTAGTTTTAACAATGCAATATTTAAGTACCTAGCTCAGAGAAATAATGCTCTTTTTGGTCAAGATCCTATAAATAATATAAATGCAATGGTTTTGGTCAATGTTTTTGTTTTTGATCCAAAAAGTGACAGTAAATACACTTTCTATTGCAAAGAAACCCTGTTCTTTAAACTTTCTGTTAAAAAAATAAATAATGCTGTTTTAATATTGCCATCACATAAATAAATGGATATTTAGAATAAATTGAAATAGACAACAGTTACTTCAAGTTGTAATAATATTTTAAAGTATTATTGTTTAGACAATGTTTAATTAGCAAACAATATTTAAGTAATATTACCAAACCAAAACTGTTAAACAGTACTGTATAATGACTCCGATACACTATTCTCTATGATTAACATATTTTACTTTCTGAATTGATATTATTTTTGCTTTTATTTTTTGTTGCACAAATGTAAAAATGTGGTGATATATTTGCATCTGTCCTGATGTCATAGTGAAGAAAAAAACTTCAATTAATGAATATATAAATAATACATTAAAGACAAAAACATATTGGCCCAGTTTCACAGACAGGGCTTAACCTAAGCGCGGATTCGGCCATAGTTCAAAAAGGATATTTACATTTTTTTATAAAATATGCCTTAGAATAAAACATTATTGGTGTGTATCTTAAGACAAAACAGACATGTTTTAAGATCAGTCAGTGCAAGTTTCTTTCAGCTGAAACAGCTCAGATTTATATTTATGTCTGGGAGTAAGTCTGTGAAATACGTAGATTGTTATATTTTTTTTAAGAAGAAAAAAACCCGCTAAGCAGACCTTCATGGTAAACAATTATTAGATTACAAAAATCCCATTTTGATAAACACAGATACAAAATTGAGGTCCTCCTTACTCAAAAAAAAAAAATAATAATAATAATAATAATAAAAAATAACTAAAATAAATGTAAAAGTGTAAGAAAAACATAAAATCTGTCATTTTTTAAAATTCTTCAGTACATTTCTGGCACTTGAACCTGGCACATGCTTTTTTAAACTAGATTTAAAAGATCTTGCACACTTTTATTTCTAGGTGCAAGCAGTAAGTGAAATAGTATATTAGTAACTACATTTTCAGCAATAAACGACATAGGGAGCATTTTCTCCCCTCTAATTATTTGCATTGGCAAAATCTACGCTTGGCTACATTTTGGTATTAGCATTGTTTTGCATTGACCCGAGTCTCGTCCCGCCGGTTGAGATCCACTGCTGTAAATATTCAGTGAAGCAGCGTTTGTGCCTCTCCAGCACGTTTCCACGTCTCTCGCATGTCACACATTCCTCCTTCCCAAATCACAGTATATTATTGTCCTTCTCGGGAGGCATAGAGTGACAGAGCGCATTATTAATTGAATTAATTTGAGTGTCTCTATAATCCTGTCAGTAGTTTAGCTGAATTAAACCGAGCGGAAGAGACAGAAGTAGCTCAATGCTGTTGTCAGCCATGTGTCAGCACGGTGCAGGCTGACTGACAGACCAGCAGGGCCTCTCAGGGCCTCATTAGGACACCATTCCTACCCTTCCATGTGTGTGTGTGCTGTCTTATTATGTGTATACATACATTTGTGCATGCGTGTGAGTCTCTCGATGCATTCTGGCAGGTGTGTACACTCACACCTCTCTGCCCAAGGTGGATCGTTCGTCCTGAACAATACAAGTCAGCTCCAGCTTAAGTTGCACACATGTGAAAACTAGCCTGTAGGGACAGTTTCCAATATCTGTTCACACTGCTACATTTACTGCTGAAAATCTAATACCTTTTATTGTATTCAAACCGCCAAAACCAGCACACTCTGGTATTCTGCGCGTGTAATCGATCAGCCTTCCATTTTTGGCACTCCCTCCAAGCGCTGTTGATCGCACAAACTACACAATATCATTTACATTAAAACGTACTCAGCAAAACCATCAGGTTGGAAAACGTAGCTGAGACCGCTTTATGTTTAAATGAGCATGTATATTTGCATGATCATTACATATTCAGTCCCTGCTGACATCATTACCTGTGCACACACACACACACGAGGGATCCTGCAACTTATATTTTATTCAACAAATCCAATGTTTCATTTCCCCCTCAGGTAGTCACTCATTCAACAGACATTGCTCTTAAATTATGAATGTCTGGTTTGTCTCTTTTACACACACACGAGCAAGAATACACACCTGCGTCATTGCCAGAGACGTGCTCATAGAGAATAAATAATGCGTTGGTGTGAAGTGACAGCAGTGTGTTAAAGCCCACTGCTGTGTGAACCGCTGGGTTTTACCTCTAACATGAATATAGTATATTCAAACATCGCCTTAATGTCAACACACAGATTTCTGCAGCCTTGTTTTGAGTGGAAGCTAGCTTTTTCTTTTTTTCACTGTCTGACTCAAATCTGTTGCATTTTTTGTGGTTTGAAAAAAAAAAGAAACACACTTGAACATGCTTGATTCATTAAAATATCTCTTTTTTTTAAGTTCCACTCTAAATAGTCAAATGTGCTAAGATCTGGATTTTGCCCTAATGAAAAGCATAAAAAGCAAAACATGCATTGCTAAATTCTCATTTTTCATCAACATATGCAATCTGCAAATGGATCTGCTATTACATAAAAAAGCACATCTGTTGTTGTTGGTGGTGACATTTTTACAACAAAAATATGAATTAAATATTGTAATAAATCAATGGGATAAACCTTATGAATTGAGTAAATATAAGAAAATTCCAATAAACAGTTAGGAAAAGAACAAACACACAAAAATAACACTTACTTCATTGTTAATTGTGGCCAGCTCAAATTTCCATGAGCTGTTTACGGAATGAAGCATATTTATCTGGAAAGAGTAATAATTGAAGTTCTTGAAACTAATTGTTATGATTTCACTACTCTTAAACTGTTTGCTTGATATTTCACATTTTGCTCATTTGTTTTAGAAATATCCTCTTTTTATATTTCACTTCAGTGCTGTTTCCTACTTTAGTTTTCTGGTACTCTGAATTTAGTTTTGTATGTGAGACGTTGTTTATTATTGACCTCATCTGATATACATACTGTAATACAATAAACATACTGTAATCAAAAACAGTGTACTTCTGTAATTGCATCAATGTGCAAAAATTCTATTTGTTTAAATTTAATTGACAGTTGTTTTCTTCAACAAAGGATGAATGATTGATTGCTCATCCTGCAATATACTGATTTTCTTCAGCCAAATCTCTTGAATGAGTATGTCCCTGTAATATCACCTGCAGCCAAATAACACATCCTGGATCTTGGCTCTGACAAAAACAAAAGGAAAATAAAACTGCACTCATCAAGTATTTGCATGTGGGCTATAATGTCGGTTATGTTTACAGTTAAATACCAGAATAATAATCTAATTTAAAATTGTGCAAAATATGTACAAAACAGCATGCTTAAAATAAACTTCATTCATAAACATTCATGCCCACTATACTTATATCCTTATTCTCTTTAGTGGTGTGTGAGGGTATGAGTGCTCGGACACTGAAGGCTGAAACGAAATGTACTGTATTTACTTCTGCTTGGTGGCCATTGATTTACTTTTTGTGCAATTTATGCAATACACATAACTCTTATTTCTCTGGGACAAACTGTGGTTTTGTTTAAAATGCTTATAATATTATTTACCGAATAGTTGCATAGAACACATTTTTTAGTAATTTGTGACTGAATTTTACATTTTTATGATTTCTTAGACCCCACAGAAGGTTTGGTTTATGGTTCACAAATTCGTATGAATTCAGCATCTTGTAAATTACTGAGATCAAGTTGGCTACATACAAACACTAACAGCAGCTGTTTTCCACAACGAGACTGCTGTAGTGCACTATTTTGTTATCGCATTGCATGATATGCTTTAAAGAAATAGTTGACTCAAAAATAAAAAATCTGTCATCATTTACTCACCCTCGAGTAGTTTCAAACCTAAATGATTTTCTTAGTTCTGCTGAACACAAATGAAGATATTTTGAAGAAAGTTTGTAACCATTGACTATATTAGAAAAATAATTATGACTGAATTTTCATTTTTGGGTGAACTATTCCTTTAAGCATGTAGAGTCTGTTTTCTTTTTGGAAATAATAGGGGAGAATTTGTATTTTCTCCTATTTTGTGCAATTTTTTTTAAACTTTTTTTAGTCGGATCAAATACATAGGCAAGTAAGAAATATTAATAATGACTGTTATGCTTTCCTATTCATCCATCGCACTAGAAATGGAAGATGGAGTTGAGTACATTGCACTGTGGGATACCATATTCCACACAGAAATGTTTGGCAAATGTATTAGGTCATCTGGGGATTCTCTGCATATAGGAAAAATTGCATAGTGTGTACAGCATACTAAATACAGTCTACTGATAGTGGAACATAGTCTTTGTTTGTATGTGGCAGTGATGTGGTTTTCAGTGCATGCGAGTGTGAGTGTGTGTGTGTGTGTGTGTGCAAGTGTGCGAGAGTGTGACAACGCGTGCAGATCCCCGTCTCTCACGGCTGCTCTCTCATGTGTTGCCAGAATGAACTGATGTAGGTCTCCCCATCAAAGCTCTGTTTAATTCAGTCCTAATGAGGAGTTCCTGTCCCTGCCCCTCTGCTTACTGTGTCAGCAACCTCCACGGCTCCCACATTACAATATCTGCTCGAGGTTAACTCATGCTTATGTGTATGTATGTGCGCATTGATTACGACAGAACAAGAACTGAACCTGAACCTTACTGAATGCTGTTTTTGAGCATGTTTAGGCCTTTTCGAAACCTATTTAAAACAAGATATGACACGTATTTGCAAGTTGAAAAGGGTTAGATCACTCCAGAATGAAAATTCTGCCATTAAACTTCCTTTTATCCAGGTCACGGCACCAATGTATCTGGTCCTAATTCCACTCTCCAAATGGGATTCGAAGCAGCATTGGCCAGTGTGAGAAGCAGGTTTGCTAATAAGGAGGCTATAGTAGACTGCAGCCCTAGTGTTAGTTGTCAGCTTGCTTCCATTGTCATTGAGTGCCTTATAGGTAAGAAGTAATATTTTATAGCTGATGCGAAACCCAATTGGCAGCCAGTACAGAGACTTTAAAATTGGGGTAATATGATAATATTTTCTTGTCCTGGTAAGGACCCTAGCAGCTGCATTTTGGACTATCTGTAGTTTGTTTATTGAAGATAAATAGTACATTACAATAGTCCAGTCTAGAGATCATGAATGCATGGACTAGCTTTTCTGCATCAGAAACGGGTAACATGTTTTGTAGCTTCGCACTGTTTCTAAGATGGAAGAATGCTGTTTTTGTAACATGAGAAATATGACTTTCAAAAGACAAGTTGCTGTCTAATATAACACCCAAATGAGCCAATAAAACATTTCCTCACCGTGCACCTGTACATCAGTATCTCTTTCATCTGCGCTTGAAGGCTTTTCCTTCCTGTCCCTTGTAAAGGCTGGCAGCCATCCTGAGAGGCAAACTGAACTGCAATCATGTGTTTTATTAAACAACTTCACATCCGTTTCACTCTCGGAAAGCCAGACCTGTGGGGTTTTTAACGTTACCAGTGTCATATTAGATGACAGCTTTTACAGTCTAAAGGGTATAAGAGAAAACTGATTAAGAAGATAAAAAAGGTCCAGTTTTATCCTCAGGTCTGACTCTGCGTAGAGTGTGTCGATGTTAACATGTAAAACTGCTAAACCACAATGTTGCAATGTTGTAACTTTAGAGAATTTTGATGGTGAAAAGCGATGTCTTTGAGGTTAACTTGAAGCTTATTTTATTTGACTGAAAGAATGTGTTAAAATCTTACAACCACAAATGAAAAGACCGACAGCTTTTGGCCAAATGAACTGAAGCCATAGAAAAAGACGAAAGAAAAAAAAAGAAAAAGAAAAAAAGAATAAAATGAAATAATGTAGGTTTTCAGGGTCTCTTTGATTGAAACACCAGTCTTTGCTCCTCAGAAGCCATGGGCTGCTTTTAAGATACATTATATTCCGGGGCTTCAAAGCTTCTTCAAAATGCAGCCTGTGTGTGAACGCGAGGACACTTGAAAACATTCTTGTGTTTCCAAATGGACGCAAAGAGGTTTGAGCTGCTGTGGCTGCAGTCTTGCTAATGCGCTCCCGTAGCTTGTTTTCCCCGAAAACATTGTGCATTGCACCTTGCCATGTGTTCTTTCGCCCAGTTCCTCTATTAATAGCTTCTTCCTAGTAAGCCAGAGTAGGTCGTGCTCTTTGAAATACGGGTTAATTAAAATACAAATACATATTAAATAAATAGAACACACACAGAATTAATTGAAGACAAAATGATAATGTTAAGTTATTTGAGAATGCTTTCTATTTATGTTTAGATTTAAGCCTTTCATTATTAAAATAAACAGATTTAAAGCAATAGTTAACCAAAAACTAAAAGTCCAGTGGTTTAATTACTCAATTTAATTACTTATTGCCCTGTTCCATACAATAAAAGTGGACGGTGACTAGATCAGTGTTTCCGAGTTTAGACAATTTTCAAAGTAGTAGCGCCGCTGGTGTGTTCACACAGCACAATGGATCTGCGACAGGGGGGTTCACACTGCATGACTTTACGATAGGAAGAATCGCAGACAACTTTGTCTCGATCCAATTAAACACACGCAAGAAGTTGACATGGAACCAGTTCAGGTCTTTCAGGTCAAAGCACATTTCACATGGCATGATTTTGATTCACCGACAGGTCCAGATATTTAGCATGCCAAATATCTCACGGGTGTCAGCAACTCGTTTCTCTCAGATCGTGTCTTTGATAGTGTGATTGTCATTCGCGTGAACGAGCGCCAATTTGCCTGTGATTTCAGGAATTTGTCAGCGATTTCTCAAAACCTGTCGGTGAATCAGAATTAGGGCTAAAATCGTGCAGCCTGAACTGGGCATTAGGAATTTTGTTGCTGAATTGAGGAACTTTTCAGAGTTCCCTAGCAATGTTTTTCCCAAAAGCACCTAGCAACATTTTTAAACATTTTATCTTTTAAAAAGTGACCAAAAAAAGAGAAACATTTTAAATATACAATTATTATCTATTATCCAACCCTCTGTTATCTGAAAATTTTCATATTAAGATATATTAAATTAAGTGGGTTGTGCCCTATTTGGACTTTTCTTATGGCGCTTTTCCACTGCATAGTACGGTACGGTACGGTTCAGTACAGCTCACTTTTGGGGGGTTTTTCACTGGTAACAGTAGCTGGTACCTCGTCGTTTTTTTTAGTACCACCTCAGCCGAGGTTCCAAGCGGTTCGCTTTGGTACCGTTACCAAAACGTGATGTGTGACGAGCCGTGCCAAACCGAGTCGTACCACGCAGTGGAAAAGCGTCATTATAGTGTAGAACACTAGCTAACTACTAATACACTGCTGAAAGTATTTGCTGAAAAAACTGAAAAAACTTACATTTCAGTAATTAAATAATTAATTGTATTTGAAAATACAATTATTTATATTTTTAACATTGTATTATGCATATTATTTTACAAATACATATAAATTAAATTATGTAAAATATAGTTCTTTGCTGAGATTTGATGATGTGGCAAATGTGTGTCGTGATTACGCAATGACATCATCGCACAATTACATCATTATGTTATTTAGCAACTTTAGGCAACAAATCAACCTTCCTTTGGCAGCTTTATCTGAAAATTAGCTGATCTCTAGCTCCAAAAAAGAACAAAATATTAGTCCATATGATGTATGTAGAATTCTTCTACAATACCTTTATCTTCCCCTCTTGTGTTCAAATTCATTTGTCTTTTTTTTTTTTTTTTTGCACATTTAGTCTTTTTTGATGCTCTGAATGTTCTGGTGCTTATAGTGTTTTTGACAGCTCTTAGTCATCATATGCTTATAAACAATATGTGGTAACATTATTTAATTTTTATTTTTTTACCCCAAACTAAATTTGTAATTTTTAAAAAATAACTATCATTTTGATTAAATTTTTTTTTTTTAATGTATTTTTAATTTCATTATTTATTTTTAATTTCATGTGTTTTAAGTAAGTTATTTTAATTTGAAATGTAATATAATTTAATTTATAATTGTAAAGTTTAATCAAGTTTGACTTGCCACATAGTTCCTGTCACCAAAGACAGTATTGATGTAAATATTCTTGTCTATTCCAGCATCAGCTGCATCTGTGTTTTCTCAGCTGAGCTCATTCTATCTGAAAGTTGCCATGGGATGATTGACCGGCCACTTGTGCAAGAGGTCGTCGACCTTATTTGAATCCTGTGCAGAACCTCACGGGTCTGACATACACAGGATGTTTGGCATTAACTCGTGGCCATACGTCCGAGCGAAAGCATGGTTGATGGAGGACAGCTGGAAGTAACTTTATACTTCTCTCTCTCTCTTATTCCTCGGCTCTGCCACTCTCTCTTTTTTCCCTCATCGCCATACTTATGAATTCACCCTTTGTCTCAGACTTTAATGGCTATGCAGATAGATCCAGAGTATGGGTGATTAGATCATCTGATCTTCCTCCCTGTGAGATAAGATGATGAACCCTGAAATGGTAACAAGATGTTTCTTAGTTGACTCGCAGCAGATTCTCATCAGTGTTAAAGCCATAATAAGGCCATTCAACGTTTGCATAATCCCTAAAGTCAGCATGAAATGAATAAATCACTCTGTATATTTTTTAAAATGCGTTTCTGGTCCTTATTGTGAATGATTTACCTGTACTTCATTTAGTGTAAAATGTTTTGGATTGGAAATGTTTAATCAAAATGTCATAACAGTGAAATGACATACTGCCATCGTTTACAGCCACTTTAAACTCCTTCTCTCCAAGCACCTGTTCCTCTGCCTCTAATTTTGTGAACAAATTGTCAATTTTAAAGGTGCCATAGAATGAAAAACTGAATTTACTTTGGCATGGTTGAATAATAACAGTTCAGTACATGGACATAA
>JAUMHG010000045.1:15985706-15999163 GCA_032359395.1 Enteromius anoplus | reverse complement strand
CTGGGCATTTTTTCCCCTTACTTAAGCTACATACCTTCTATGTACATATCAGAGAACAACTTAAAATATTCTCTCAAATCATTTTATGGCACCTTTAATACAAGTCCTTAGTAATCCATTTTACCCCGTATGTGCATCACAATGCAGAAGAAAAGATCGGTAATTCTACTGGATTGTTCTTCCTTAGAAGTTCTAATGGGTCCGATATACTTTAAGTTAAATAGAAGGACAAACTGGGATAAGGTCATTAAAAAAAAGTTTTTCCCAGAATTGCCAGTCTGATTTCATGGCAATTGGTACATATTTTACAAGGTGGCTAATTTGAACAACCTCACTCAAACAAATTCGTACCAAATTTTTGCGAAATCGTACATATTTTACAAATCGCATAAATTTGTATAAGTGACCTACACCTAACTCCGCCCCTAAACCTAGGGGTTTAGACAAATCGTACAAAATCATACGAGTGAGGTCATACGAATTAGCCACTTCGTAAAATACGTTCGAATTGTGGTCGTGATTGGAATTGTGAGATAATCTGTGTAGTGAGAAGGGTAAGATATAAACCCAATTCTCAATCAAAGGCAATTTCAAGTTTTTTCAAAGACGGCACAAGTAAAAATTCCTAGTATAAATTAAAGTTTTAAATTTAAGAGAAACTGTCAGTGCTTTTTTGATACTGAATATCTGCAGAAGTGTTACGAGCAAAACAAAAACAAAACAAATATATTAAAAAGTTGACATGATATAAAGTACTTGCTCTGGACCTTGTTTTAAAAGATTTTGTTCCATTGTAACTTTCCTGTTGTCGTCTGTTGCACAAGCAAGGAGTGATGGTTGTTAGGTTTGGAATTAGTCCCGCCCCTCCTCCACTGTGATTAATCAGCTGGGCAAAATAGCAGGGATGAACACTGTGATATACCCAAACATTCTTTCAGTCTAAAAACACAGAAAGTCTCATCAACATCCAGACATGTTAAAAAAAACACAGTGATCCCATTGAAATCAATGCTTTGGAGAAAACAATATATACCACTTTGGAGGTACTTGGAGAGCAGAGATCGCTATGATCAGATGCTTTCTCAACTGCTGTTTTCTTATGCTGTCCTTTTTGTTGTGTGTTTATTTTTTATTAAGAGGAAAGAAGAAAGCACACAGCACATATTTACACATTCATCTGAATGACGGCGTTGGGTTGTGCACTAAAGGTGTGTTCATATCTAAAAGCGAAGCAAATATTTGCCTGTGTTACTCAGAGGTGTCAATAAGCTCCTCACTGACTGGCTTGCGTGACAATGTTCAGAGTTGTGCGGAAGACCCGATTGAGGCAGATATCGTAGTTTGTGGCAAACGTGTCGCCAATTTGCTTCATTTGTGTCTCCCAGTGCATATTCGCAAAAACAATACCACAGAACAGGCAGTAGGTCCGGGAATCAAGCAGGAATCATAAACGGTAAAATCCAGGCAATGGGTCAGGGTAATCCAGGGTAGTCCAAGTAATCCACAGATCATATATATACAATATACGAATATAAACAGTAAAGCGAGAGGGGCAGCGCCGGGGTCTACGGCGTGGTCTGGGAGCAGGTCTCTCAGGACCGACGTACCTTGGGTTTAATTTTCGGCAGGTTTGTTGCAGCCGAGGGTTCCTGGATGAAAGCCATACCCATTGTCCGGGTTCATTGGCAGGGTTCGGTCATCGTCTGCGGTCGGCTTGTTCAGCTACCCTGCGAATGGCTCGTTGGAGGTGGACATGAGCCTGGTTCCAAGTGTCCTCGCTGCCATGGAGCCAATGATCGAGAGCATGGAGGTTGGATGGCTCTCCTGACCATGGGAAGAGAGGGGGCTGGTATCCGAGCACACATTTGAAAGGTGTCATGCCTGTAGCTGGTTTCCGGAGGGAATTTTGGGCATGCTCCGCCCATAAAAGGTACTGACTCCAATCCTGCTGGTTCAAGTGACAGTAGGTCCTCAGGAATCTGGTAAGCTCTTGATTTAGTCTTTCTGCCTGTCCATTAGACTGAGGATGGTAGCCTGAGGTTAAGCTGACGTTGATGTCCATTCATGAACAGAAGGCTTGCCACAGCCGTGATGTGAACTGCGGGCCCCAGTCTGTGACGATATCCTCGGGGATGCCATAAAACCGAAACACTTGCTCCATAACCACTTCTGCGGTCTCCCAAGCAGTGGGCAATTTAGTGAGAGGAACAAGGCGACAGGCTTTGGAGAAACAATCAATTATGGTGAGTATGGTGGTATAGATGTTGGAGATGTTTGGTGGGACGATTTGGCTATGTTGCAGGTGGCACAATGCCGGACGAACTGCATGATGTCTGTTGCCAGGGTTGGCAACCAGAAGCGGTTAGTAAGCTGTAGCAGTAATTCCGGGATGGCCTGAGCTGGGAGTGTCATGAACTAAGTGTAGCTCCTGGTTCGTAGAGTTTCGGGAACGTATTTTACATTTACATTTTACATTTATTCATTTAGCAGACGCTTTTATCCAAAGCGACATACAGGTGGGGAAAACAACAAGCAATTAGTCCTACAGAGCTAAAAACAACATAGGAAGTGCTCATAATACCGTACGACAGGCAATCTTCAAATAAGTGCAGGCTAGAAGGGAAAAGAAAAGAGTAGGGTTAATTTTTTTTTTTTTTTATGACGTCAAATAGTGTTGAAAGAGATGGGTTTTCAGAAGTCGTTTGAAGGTTGTAAGGGAGTTGGCATTTCTCAATGGGAAGATCATTCCACCAGCCAGGAACAGTGTAAGAGAATGTTCTGGAGAGAGATTTTGTGCCTCTTTTTGAGGGTTCAATGAGGCGTCTCTCACTGGCGGATCTCAGAGTTCTGGAAGGAGTGTAAATTGGTAGCAGTGAGTTGTGGTAAGCGGGAGCCGAGCCTGTGGTTGTTCTATATGCAAGTATCAAAGCCTTAAATTTTATGCGAGCTTCAATTGGGAGCCAGTGCAGGGAGATGAAGAGAGGTGTGACATGGGCCATTTTGGGTTCGTTGAAGACCACTCGTGCTGCTGCGTTCTGAATCATTTGTAGAGGTTTGATTGTGCATGAGGGAAGACCGGCTATAAGAGCATTGCAGTAGTCCAGCCTGCAGTAGTGCCTGCCATTGAGTCTCTTGGCAGTGCAGATGTATTCGAGGTTCCTGTGGTTCGTAAGTGCTAGAAACGGCTTCTTGGAACCCTCCAGCCAATTATGCCATTCCTCCAAGGCCGATTTCATGGCAAGCAATTCACGGTCCCCAACATCAGAATTTCGCGGAGGTAAGTTTATGTGAAAAGTAGACACAGGGATAGAGTTTGGGGGGACTGCCATGGCGTTGAGATAGGAAGGCCCCTACTCCGCTGTTGGAAGCATCCACATCGACGATGAACTCCTGTTAGATAAAGCGGGGCTTTAGGTCTTGGAAGGTTTGCTCGCTTTGAGAAGTCCACCGAAGTGTGTTAGGGCCTTTTCGAGTCAGAGAGGTGAGTGGTGCCGCTACCAGGCTGAAATTACTGATGAACCTGCGTAAAAGTTGGCGAATCCCAAGAAGCGTTGGAGGTCTTTGTTTGTGGTTTGGGCCAGTTCAGAACCGTGGTGACTTTACTTTCGTCCATAGCAACGCCCTCTGCATTGATGGCATACAAAGGAAATACGGGTCTGGTGGACTTCGCAATTTGGTAGCATGGCATAGAGCTGGTGCTGGATCAGGTGTTTTAGGACTGCTCGGACTTGTTGGACATGTGTTTTGAAGTCCTCTGAGTAAATTAGGATATCGTCTATGTAGACTATGACATGATGGTGGATTTCCTGTTTGAAGATGCCGTTGACTAACGCCTGGAAGATAGAGGGACTATTAGATAACCCAAACGGCATTACCAGATATTTTCTATGGAGCAGTCTGTAGTCCTGTGTGGTGACAGTTGGGTAGCTTTCTCTTTGCTGAAGGCCTCCTGGAGATCCTGGTACTGCGCTGACAGACGGCCAATGAATTTGTTGAGGGGTGTGAGAGCAGTGTGTGGAGAAGGAATCACCTGCAGGCCTTGCAAGCAGTGGTTACGGCAATGAGATGACCAGTGTGTGATTTGTCGTTCTGCCCATGAAATGGTGGGATCATGGAGTTCGAACCGGGGGAGTTCGAGGATGATGGGATGTTCAGGAGACTGGAAGAGGCAGATGGTTTCATGATGCAGTGGGCTGATGAGAAGTTCTACATCCACGGTTGTTGAGTTAACTTTCCCAGAGCCCAGAGGTCAGCCATCTAGGGCTGCCACAGCCACACAGGGTCCACATGGAACAAGAGGAAAATTCATACGCTTAGCATAAGCCTCATCAATAAAGTTCCCCTCTGCCCCGGAATCTATGAAAGCAGTGGTCTTATAGTTTTGCCCCTTCACTATGATGACGTTGAGATGATACGCAACACCTGGGGAGGAAATCCCCGAGGTGCTTGGGTGAAAGAGGTCTGGGTGGGAAGATTAATACTCCGGGGAAGGTTCCCGCTAATGACGGACAGACAGAGCCACAGACCGCCTTGTGACAAGTTCAACAAAAACTGAAAATTCTGTCATTTATTCCTCAACCTCATGCCATTCCAGAACCATAATGGTGTGTTCACACCAAACGCGAAGCAAATATGCGCACTGTCTCACTCAATCAAATTTACTTGCACAAATAAAAACGGCGATGAGGCCGGGGTCACTGTAGCCATGTTAATAAAATACAACTCCCACTACAATTGATTTGAATTGCTTTCTATGCTTCACATAGCTACAATAATGCTTTCTATTATTTGAATCAAATGGACGTGTCAATAAGCTCTTCAATGATTGGCTTGCGCGAGAACTTGACGTTAAATTTCCACTTAAGTTGAAATTTTGAACTTATTAATGCAATTAATGCAAGCCCAATCATGGCAGTTTGTTCATATTTTACAAGGTGGCTTATTCGTCCTGAATTGTACGTATTTTACAAGCCAATTCGTATAAATTTGTACGAATGACCTACACTTAACCCGGCCCCTAAACCTACCCATCACTGGGTTTTAAACAAATCTTACAAAATCGTACTAGTGAGGTTGGACGAATTAGCCCAAATTTGCCAACTCGTAAAATGTGTAGGAACTGGTCGTGAGACTGTGTTGTAATATCACACGCTCACGGCAAATGCATCGTGCATTTCACATCATTCACATGCAAATTCACCTCTATTCACACCTTTTCATTGGCTTAGCATGTAATCGACCTCGCAAAAATGACATTAACGTTTTTGTTGTAAACACACCATCAGACCTTTGTTCATCTTCGTAACACAAATGAAGATATTTTTGATGCATTCTGAGATGCACTGACCCTCCACAGACAGCAAGGATCCTTACATTATTAACATCCAGAAATGTAGCAGGAGATCGATAAAATAATCCATGTAACATCAGTTGTATAATTGTAATTTTACGAAGCTACAAGAATACCATTTGAGCGCAAAGAAAACAGAAATAAATACTTTATTGTAGAATTCGTCTCCTCCTCGTCACCCTACAGCACCATTTCGAAGAGTCTCCACTGAACACTGTCAGCTGCACCACACGGATACACTGTTTTAGTTCAAATCAAAGTGTAAATAATAGAAAACGACACAGGGATTATTTGACCTCCTCACTACGTTTCTGAACATTGATCGTATTAATTACATTGCTGTCTATGAGGGCTCTCCGAAATATCTTAATTTGCGTTCTGAAGATGAACAAAAGTCTTATAGGTCTGTTTTTTATTTTTGGATGAACTTTCTCTTTAAAGGGACAGATCTTATGTCTTTCAGCTGCACTTGTCTTCAGTACTCCACTTGTTTCACCACAGCATGAACGTACGGTTGTGCAGATGAACTTCCCATTGTACTTTTGTTATGACATCAGTTTAAAACACTACAACTCTCGTGACAACTTTAATTAACTCTACATTAAGTACATCCACATCACCAGCTCGTTACTCTTCAGCAGCGATGCTACAGATGAACTACCGCAAAAAAACAGAAGTTCAAAGACAGAAATCTAAAGATAGCTTACTTCTCTGTCGCGTAATTCTTTTTGCTTCCCCGTGAGTATATCAGAGCCTTTAAACCACTTGGTTTTCCAGCAAACTGTTAAAAACCCACGCAACCTGATTCCTGGAAAGGACCATTGTAGCTTTTGTGAATAGCTCTTGTGAAACAGTTCATGTATGGAGCAATTGAAGGTATATGTGTAGCACATTAAGGTCTCACACCTGCCCTTAAGGTCAGCACAGGGACTCGGGTCAAGCATAGAATTGAACCTCCCAGCTGGCCTCTCCACACACACACAATGAACTCCTCATCTGTGTGGTCCACAGATTAGCTGTTTCAGACCCGGCTTAACTTCCCTTCAGCCCTCTATTCTTCTCCTCGCTCCTACGCTGGGTTTAGCCTCGCAGGATGCGTTTGGACGGTCTGTTTTAAACATCGAGACAGGAACCCCCCGGGGGGCAGTTGAGGGGATGTCAGGGGGGCAGTTGAGGAGGTCAGGGAGATCCAGTTATTCTGTTTCCTACCGCTGGCCTTGGGAAACGCTGAGCCACCACCACATCCCGATGCCTGTTCCCAGGCCTTCTCCCTCTCTTTTACAGCGGATCATTCCCAACATACACGCAGAGCGGCTCTGTTAAGCAGCGTGTCTGGAAACCATCATCTTTATGTGTTGCTGTGTTAAAAGTCAAGACCATAAAACTACAAGATTACAACACAACCATTTTCAGGCATCGGGCAGATTGAGGCCTAGTCCTCTTTTAAGAGCACTTTCTGTTCCCGTGGCTGTAAGCTGGGAAAAATAACGCTAACCTGTTGCTCTTTCTCTTTTCTGAGAGCGGTCGTTCTGGAAAAGGCTAATGGGGACAGAACAGGAAACAAACACTCTCTGACTGATTATATCATTCGGCTATTTTTGACACAGGGGAATAAAATGCTTTGTGCACAAAACATGTTGCTAATTTGTTTTCCTTGTCAGTGAATCTTACCAAACATTTGAAGAATTCTTCAGGGTCATATTTCACCTCCCAAACCCACAACAAAGACCCACAACATGTTCAGCTTGAAGAATTATTATAATAGCACATGTTATATAAGATTGATAGGCCTGTATTTATTAAATGAAGTATATCAATCAATTATATTTAATAGCAATTTAAAATATTTATATTATTGAATATTCTGTTTCTTAAGGTAATTTGTTTGTTTAAAGAAGATGCTTGGATAGTTATGTAAATCAATAAAATAATGTCAATTATAATAACAATAATACATATTGCAATACATAAACATTAATAATAATTAATAATGAATATATTTATAAAATAAATAATAATACATTTTACTATTTATGTTTTTCTTTTAAGGCTGTTTACATATAACTTCAATGAATACGTATAATACAAAACTACATTTAAAAAATAATGTAATATAGTAATAATAAAAAAATTGTAATGTTATAATTATTACAATACATATAACAATACATTCTGAGATTTAATATAATTGCTAATTTTCTTTTGTTTAAAGGATGCTCAGTTGAATAAATTAAATATGGTTTATATAATATGAAAATAAATATAATCTAGAGGGAAAGACAAGTAAATTGAATTTGTTTAGAAAAATTAATAAAAGTAATTAATGTTTAGCATATTAAAAACAAACAGTATTATAACGTAATATAATATAATTAATGTTTTATTACAATGAATTATAATGCATTAAAAATATGAATAAATACTGAATTATTTATTTTATTTATTATTTATTTATTATTTTTATGTTTATTTATTTTATTTATTTTTGTGTAAGTACAACATTTTTATTGCATAGAAATAACCATGCAAATTGGTATGTTGCCATGCTATAAGGCTTTTTTAATCTTGCACGACTGGTTGTTATTGCAACACATGAGATGCTCTCTGTGAAGTGTCTGCCTGATGAAAGTCAGACAAATGGAAGCAAAATTAGGCACCTGAAGACAAGCAGCTCTGTCTGCCGATGCTTGAGCCAAACCCAGCATAAGAACAGGATTCACACAGCCTTTTTGCAGCTGTGAAGATCTGCATGCAAGAATGCAGAAGAACAGCCCCAGTGCACTCATCTATCATTTCTGCACAAAACAAAAAAAGAAACAAACAAACAAACTATTTTTTTAATTATTTAATATTATCATAAAATATAAAATTTTCAGTCTTTTTCACACACACAAATAATAATAATAATAATAATAAAGAAAAGAAACTAAATTATTATTATTATATATATTTTTTTTGTACTAAGCTGTTATTTTTATACTTCAAAACAAGCTGATTACGTGATCTTATTTTAAATGTAGCATATAAATGACATTATAAACTGCATCTGGGCACCTTGACTAAAGTGATACAAAAAAACTCAAAAATTACATTTCACAAATAAAACTTCACGTCGAAAGAAAATCATTGTCCCATTCTGACGCGCCACGGATTATGGACAATATTATAAAAAATTTAAAAAAACACACAGATGCAGAATTCAATAAAAGTATCATCAGCACCTTGATATACTATTTTGACTCTAACTATTATTATTTTTATGATGGATATATGCAAATTGCCACAGCAGTGATGAAGTCTACAACTGAACAATGTGATGCAAAATGGAAAAATGCCATTTAAAGACAACCTTTACATTTTAACACCTGAACGATCCCAAATTACTGGACCCTAACGAGAGTATTTCTGATTCACTGACAGCACGAGACACCATTTCTGTTCAGATGCCTCCAGAAAGTCAAACAAAGGATTTTTCCATCAGCTCTTCTTCTTTATTTTCGAGGTTCAGCCAGTCTGCAGCAGCGCAATCATAAATCTGTAAACCTGAGTACCTGCCAATGAAAACAAGCCATGTTGGTTGGCAAACGTGTGTGTCTTTATCTCTCTTTCTGTCTGTGTCTTCGTGCAGCTGTGTTAAACAAACAGCCTAGTACAGCTGGACCCCCGAACATGGCCAAAGGGGAATTTTAATCCCCTGTTTTTCTGTTCTTTGGCACCAGTCAGATTTATGTGCTCATAAAAGCAGGAGAAAATCATCCGCGGCGCTGGAGGAACTGACCCCGTGTTTTCTTCAGGAGCTGGATAGGAAGGTTTGGGACCCGCTCGTGTCAGCTCCAGACTAAAGACACCGTGATTTTCGAGTCAGACGACTTAATGGAGTGATAATTGAGCGTAAACTGAGCTAAAGACTCACGCAAACAGACACGTTCTGTCTCGGCGACTTATGAAATATCCATCACTGTCAGCAGAGTGTAGAAGCGACGCTTGCGTAAGAGCCAGATCTTTTTCCTCAGAGCTGATCTGAAAACAAACTCTGTGCCGCGCACCAAACCACTTCCAGCTGTCCTCCAACCCACACAAACACGCAGTGCAATTACCGTCCCGTGCCAGCGGTGCCAGATTAGGTGACACGTTGAGCCTCCGGCCAGATTTTAGAGCGAAACTCTAGTGGCTCTCATTGTGCTCCGGCGGCCATACGAAACCAGCGCGCACACACCGAGATCTCCACGGCCTCACACTTCTCCTGAGACCGGACTGGGATGAGGGGATGATGATGAAGGTATAGTCCAGACAACTAACAACTTGGTATTCATCTCAAAAACAAGAAGTCCAGCACTGACCGACAGCAGATAAAGAATATTAACATAAGATGTTTTTTCATGTAATTTTAATATTAAATTTGTTGAGAAACATTGTTTGTCAAAAAAAATAAGTAAATAAAATTTAAATCTGATGGAATTTTAATGAGCCTAGCACAAAAAAAAAATTTAAAAAAAATAATTAATTAGTAAGCTAGTAAGCTATTTTAATATTAATTCATTTTGTTGAGAAAAAAAATGTTAGTAAAAAAAAAGCCAAAATTAAATAAAGTAAAATAAAATGCATTTTAATATATACTTTGACACTGAAAACCTCTGAGAAATAACACTTTGAACTAACAATAGCAAGGCTTTACTTTTTAAATTACTGTATTATAATGCAACATTACCTTATTTCTTTTTTTTATTTTTATTGTTCACGTTTATGCCATAATAAGCTAAATAAAACTAAATTCATTCAAGTTATCATCTAGTTAGATCTAATTAGATTAGATGGAAACTAATCACACTTAATTTAATTTATAAATTGGCATGCCGTGTCATTAATTTAAAGAAATGTTGATTGGATTGATAGTGCTCTACTCACAAACTCAGCCTCTGAACAGACTCTCACGCTGAGAAACACAACTTAACAAATCAGGGCACGTGTTGCATCAGTCGTTGAACATCCAGTCCAAGGGTACGCCTTACAGGAAGCTCCCAATCTCCTGGTAAAAAACGGCCCATCTGGAAATCAAACAGTCCTCTGCCATAAAAAAGATAAACGAGGCTTTGAGAATGTCCATATTGAAGCGAGCAGCGCTCATCGTCCTCAGGGATCACGCCTGCAGGAGGTCTGCTGCATTCTGGGATATGTGCTGCTTCTGAAGCATCAGGTGCTCGAAAGCAGGACTGAATGATTTCTACTATTGTAAAAATGAATGTGAAAACATACTCAATAAAGCAAAAAAAAAAAAAAAAACATATAGGAAAAAACACAGGGAGTTAAAATGGAGAGAAAACAGAGACTTACAAATGATGTCATCAGCTCTCAGAATCATTCCACACATTCTACATATTTCCACACAACAGATTGCACTGAATGACCTGTGTAAGCTGTGAACGGAGTTGTGTTGAGGTGCTGAAGTATCTCCAGTGGCCTTGAGAAGCCTTCAAACCCTGTATCTTACACCTTTTTTTAAGAGCAGCTTTTCTAAAATCAGGAGAGAAAGTGTTTAATTTAGCCTTCTGTCTATTTTATATACACATACTGTATACACATTTTTTGGAAAGAAGTCTCTCGTGCTGATCAAAATAAAAACAGTAAGATTATGAAATACAACCAGGATTCTGGAAACATTTTTTACATTTTAATAAAATGAAAAACTAAACTAAAAGACTTTCAAATCACTCGGGCCATCATTTTATTCACAATAGAACATAGAGAACATAACAAAAGTTTAAAAACGGGTATTTTACACTTTTATCCACTAAACGAGTTTAATTTGATGCCTGCTACAGGTCTCAAAATAGTTGGCAGAGGCGCAACAGGGTTGAGAAAGCAGAAAGATTGTGGGGGGAAAAAAATGTGATTGGAGGAGCAAACGGCAGACACAGTGGGAGTGGCGCCAGGTCTTTTATTGAACAAACGACAGAACGGGGGTCGCTCTACACACCCATCCTGGACCCACAAGGACACCAGCATGCAGTCACGGGGAAGAGGAGAGGTGTACTCGGTCTTTAACAGTGGTACTGATGAGGCTTCATTCACTTCAGACACTCACATCACACACTGCCAGACCTGATCGCAATAAGGGACCGGGTGAAGATGACAAACGGGAGAGGCAGCTCGCCACAAATACTTCAAGAACAATGTTCCTCAACAACAAATTGCAAAGGCTTTGCAAATCTCATCATCTACAGTCAGGGACGGATTATGGGTTGTGTGGGCCCCTGGGCAAAAGATTTGCGTGGGCCCCTGGGCAAAATGTTCGCACAACGTTTGCATGGGCCCCTATAGGGTCAGGGGCCCTTGTAAGCAGAGGATCAAAGAATGTAGGCCATGTAAAATAGACAAACGAAAATACATGATAAGCATTGCAAATTGTTTTGGGCTAGGGGCCCCACGGGCCCCCTGCACCCCAAGGGCCCCTGGGCAGTGGCCCCGCTGGCCCGGTCCGTAATCCGTCCCTGTCTACAGTGTATAACATCATCAAAAGATTCAGAGAAACTGGAGAAATCTCTGTGTGTAAGGGACAAGGCCGTAAACCTTCGGGGCTCAGACCACACTGCACTGTGTGGTGCTTTTGGTCTTTTAAACTTTACATTTCCTATCGAAGACCAAACGATCTGATCTCAACATATGATTACATTTGCGTTAAAATTAATACTTTTGCCTTGGCTATGAAAGATCAAGCTCTGAGTGACAACGTGCACGAAAACTGGAAGAGAGTAACAAAAACAGGGAATAAACATGTTCCCGCCTGAGCTCTTAAAATGTTTCCTGTTCTGAGAGTCAGACACACGTTGAATGCTGCTGTCTCTCTACCACACACACGCTCTCTCTCTCTCTCTCTCTCGTAAATATGGCACTGCATTGTGCAGCTCTGCGAAACTCCGCAGGCTTCTACTAATGCTCAACAGTGGGAGAGAGGCCCACACACACACACACTCAGTGGCTTTGACTGGTGTCAGAACTAGAGCAAAAGGTCCCAGCAGTCTCCCGTTTACAATCCCGCTGGAGAATTATTTGCCTGTCAATCAGTGCCACTGTACATGTGTGCGTGTCACCCTGTTCAATAATTCAAACATTTGTTTACTTACTTACAATGTGCGATGATCACAAAGAGCAATTTGTCATACAGTCCTGTTTCAAAACATTTGTTCTGGTGTGTGTGTGCATGCTTGCGTGTGTTTAAGCTTAAGACAGATTGATGAACACGCTCCAGCGGTATATTTCAACACTGACAACATTCACGGCAGGGATAATAAATGGTGATCTGGTGTGTTCGCGACTATGATGGAAGACACATGGAAAGGCCAATAGAGTAGCACATTGCCAGGGCTTGTCTACACCTGGAGTCATTCAACATTTAGTTGAAGAAAAAGAATGGGTTTGTTTGTTCTTTTCTTTATTGTTTTGTGAGATGTGATGTCTTAGTAAATGGTAGGATTACTTTGTGTAGTTACTTGTAAAAGTTACTTGTGGAAAATCACATCTACTTTAAGTGACACAATTTTGCTGAACATAGGAATACACAATGAAAAATTTTAGATTTATTTAAAAATAATTTGACATTTATCCTAAATTTACCAAAAGTGTTTTGAATATTTGACTTATTTTAGCATTTTTGGTAAGTTGGCATAGAAGTGAAAATTCAACCATTTTTCCTACATTATTATGAATAATAAAAGATTTTTGCCATTTGATCATCACTGAAACAACAGACTTCTGTTTGCAAACATTTTCTGTTTTCTTTTCAATTTTACAGGTTATACTAATTTTGTTATGTGGTTATTAATAGAAAATGAGAAATGTTACCTTGCAAATGGCAGAAATTAAACAATGTTTTAATGTCAAAGTAACCATTATTATGACAAAAACATTTTTTTTGTAATGATTTAAATTTACGTTTTTTTTTTAATTAACTATTTAATAACCCGAGCTTAAACTTTCTAATAATTGGCTGCAAGCTGCGTTTAGATCTGCCTCCATCCAATCAACAACCAGCAGACTAAACCAAGTCCCACCTACTTTTTTCTTCTTCTTTTGTTCTTGGGGATAATATAATCATTTCTGCTAATAGTGT
>JAUMHG010000045.1:15973802-15985606 GCA_032359395.1 Enteromius anoplus | reverse complement strand
TTTTAAATTTGTAAAGGTATTTGTTATGTATTTGCATTGGTTGGAGCATAAGAAACAAACAGAGAAAAAAATGAATAGATTTTATTCAATTCGAATGATATGCCTTTTGTATTAAAATAAAATTTAAACAGACATGAAAAGGCAAAAAAAAAAAAAAAAACAAGCATAATAATAGTTTTATAACATTTTCAGAAAAAAAAAAATCTTATCTCATAGGAATATTAATCTAATTTCCTTCCCTAAAATTGACTTGTGCTTCTCCTAAAAGCTTGTTTAACATGCTGTCCTTTACAGAAGACATGTTTGAAAATGATGCCCAGTTTCATAACAAAATGTCATTTTATGTTTTAAATGTCAGAATGAGATGTTTAGTTGTTGTTGAACTTTGACGCTCTCTCTCAATCGTTCTATACAGGTCAAACGACTCTTCATGTTCCTCAGTGGGAAAGCATATGTTCTGCCTGTTATAATAAAGACATCCAACGGCACACAAGTGGAGGGAAAGCGCTCAACACAGCCAGGAAGCTGATGGTGTATTGGTGAGTTGTGCTATTGTGTCAGAAGAGCCCCCTTTTTTTGTGCTCCTCCAGAACCTTACCCTACCGTCCTCTTGAAAGAGCAGAATGTGATAATCAATGAAAGAGAAAGAATACATTTAATGTGTTTTTAGGGTTTTTTTTATGGGGGGCTGGACAGGCCTCTTTATCATGACTTGCATCCCACCTCTCACCTCACTCATTGAACGCTTTAGAAAACCTCCCTGACCTTTGGCCTTTAGGACAATAGGGAGCGGGATGTTTCCCAGTGTGTGCAAACCTGGCCAACAACAGGAACACGAGGGTGCTCATGGGAAAGAAACTGTTTACTGTGAGACAGGATGAGAAGACCTCCTTACACACACACGTCAAACACTTTTGCAAACTAAACAGCTGATATCAATGGCTAATACAACACGGCTACAATATATAACAGCTAATTGCTAACACAAAACTGCTAATAAAAACATGTATTTTGGTAATTTTTAAATGTAATTAAACCAACAACAACAAAACATTTATTACATTTACATATATTAAGCTATATCAGTTTTTGAGGGTTGAAGCAGCTAAACTGACAATGTGTTTGTTGATATCCTGAATAACATAGGTATGGTTTAAAGGAATAATTTAATAAAAAATTACATTTATTTATTTTTTTCACTTTTTTTTATATGTCATGCCAGCCAGTTCCTGCCACTGAATAAAAAAGAAAAAGAGGTTATTGGGACTTTTTAATCTCACAATTTTGACTTTTTTGCTCAGAATGGCATGCTAAAAACTATTGTGACTTTATACTACACAATTCTGACTTTATAAGATGTAGATGAGTGTCTTAATGCAAAACAGTTTTGGAGACATGCAGCATTACATCCCTTGCTGACCAACGGATGCTCTGCAGTGCATGGGTCCCCTCAGAATAAGAGTTCAAACGGCTGATAAAAACATTACAATAATCCACAAGTAATTCACTCCAGCCCATCATGTCTTGTGAAGCAGAAAGCTGCATGTTTGTCAGAAACTAATGAAATATCTGCACTTTACACACAGCTCGCATGTCTCAACTCTCATGCTACCTGACCTTATAGCCAAAGCTATATATATAGATAAATGTATTTGTGACAGCAACGCATGGCGACTTGAAGGAAAGTAATTTGGCTTTCTCGTTGCCGTATATATAAATCTGCTCTTTTGTCAGTGGTTGATTTAATGAGTAAAATCTTTCTCTGTCTCTATCTTCCTCTTTTGTTGACTATATCTAATAAAGCACAAAAAGTCTCTCTCCATCCGTTCTGGATTTCAAGGGCACAGTCAAAAGGGCAGTCATGTCTTTTATCCACACATAAAGCTTGTTTTTGTACAGAGGCCTTCTTCCCTCTGATGAAAGGAACAGTGCAGGACTCTTTCAGAATACAGAGTGCCACATAAACGCCGTCTTTCACTGAAGTACAGTTTCAGGGCTCGTTCAGAGCGCCAGGCCCGCTGGAGTTCATTACATTATAGAGCAGAACGTTACGCTCATAGACTGTGTGTCTTCCCCAAATTTTACAAGCGACGTGACCACACATGTGCACTGCAAATTTTTGATCATGTGTAATTGCGTTACTGTAGTGAATGAGGGTTTTGTTTTATGCTGCAGCTTGTGTGGAGAAGGATTTCCAGCTTTTGTTTCTCGAGGAAGCTAACAGACTGTATGAGCTCTCTGGATGACCTGTCACTCAAACAGCTGAGTGGTTGAAATACTATACAACGTTTAGCCAGAAATATATTTATAATATAATTAAGAGACTGTACTTCAAATCAAATAAATGTGTGTGTCGGTATGTATTGGCACGTTCTGAGTTAGGCGTGTTCCTGGGGTAACAGATTTTATCGACCCTGCAACAACGTTTTATTCCAAAATTTTAGTTTTTACCATATCTCTACACCTAAACCTATCCCTACACATGAGTAATGCGTAAAATCAGAGGAAATGATAGATGACTGAAACTGATGTAGAAGCACCACACATTGATTGTAAGCCTAAACTTCACAAAAACTATAAACTGGTTCCTCAAATCTGATTGGCTAATCACAGTGTTGTTTCAAGGACAACAAAGATGTTGACCCAGGGACACGCCTAACTGAGCAAAATCAGGTTCTGCATGTATGCGCACTGTAAAAAATGACAGTAAAAACCTGTTTAATGGTAAATTCCTGTAAAATTTACAGGAAAAGTGACATTCCCATAATTCCCTGCATTGCATTTCAAATTTAGTTTGAATTCTCAGTTTTTTCTCATCAGTGATGTTTATAGGGTTGTATGTTACATGTTATGTTGTTAAATGAATTTTTATTGTATATTTCAGTGTAATGATGGTGTTTAGTGTTTGTGTGAATGACTCTGAGCTCCTTCTATATATGTTCATTTTTAAAAGCTGCTGGAGATGGGCTTTGGTTCATCATGTGACTTTCTCATCACCACCTGCATTTGGTGCTTATCAGTGTATTTCAAAGATACAAAACAGATTTCAGTGCTTTAATAGGTTGGTATATTAACATTGTATCAGTTAATGAAATCACGGTATTTAACTGTAAATTTAACTTACAACCAGAAAATGTTGTTACCGTATTTTTTTTACGATTGAATTCCGGCAACCACAGATGCCGTTGTTTTTACTGTATGTTTTACAGAATTTTTTTTACGGGTGTGTAAATAAAGGTCTATTTTTAGATAATATAATATAGACAAGCTGTGATTTTAATAATGCAGGTAACACTTTAGAATACATAACCCTTGTTAACTATTAACTACGACTTTTCCCCTTAATTATATTTTAATTTGCCACTTATCAATAGTTATTAAGGTAGTTGTTAAGTTAGGTATTTGGTAGGATTTGAGATGTAGAATAAGGCTTAATTAGCACTAATAAATGGCTAATATTCTGATAATATGCATGCAAACAACTAATAGGTGTAACCATAAAAATAAAATATTACCATAATGCATTAGCAAATCCTAAAATTAGAATTAAGATTAATAAATGTTGTAGGAGTACTGTTCATCGTTAACACCTTGAATATAACACTTTATTGTAAAGTGTTATTTTACACACTTAAGTGCACTTTTAAGTACACTTAAGTTCACTGCTTGTAATAGAAGCAAATTGTTAGCTTTGGTTTCATTTAAATAATTTTACAAATCTTGTACTTTACTTATTTGAATGTGTTGACTAAGAACTAAGATACCTGATTATACCTTTAACTGTTTTTCAATATTACAGTTAAAGCTGATATGTTTTAAATGTACTAAACTGCTACAGTAATTCATCATTGTAAATGTGTAATTATAAATATATTTTAAATACATGACATACAAGTTTTAATGGAAATGACAAAGAATAAATTAGTTTACAATGCTTGTTAGTAGATTCATCAGTACACTTGAATCACACTTTAAAGACAATAAAAGTAATTATGAAATTACATAAAGATGCACTTAAGTCATACTAGGTGTATGCAACTAATTGCATACAATAAGTTTTCAGTTAATTGTAAATAACAAGCAATTAAATGTCCAAAAACATTCAGTTCACACTTCAGTACGTTCAAAGTAGATTCTCTCTGTACTAAGTATTTACCCTAAAGTTAACTTATTCTTTAGCAAGTTTATGTTTCAATAAAAAAATCCGTTTGAAAATGGTAAAACAATTCAAGTAATAACTTCTCTTTTTATTGACACGATATCATACATATCCCGTATGATAATGTTTTTATTGAATAGTCACCAATGTCTTTTAAACTGCTTATAATGTAGCATGCATTATAGAATAATATAGAGTAATGATGATAAAAATTCAGCTTTGCATCACAGGAAAAAAAAATTACATTTGAACAGATATTAAAATAAAAAACAGGTATTTTAAATTGTAGTTCAGTTTTTACTGCATTTCTGAGTAAATGAATGCAGCCTTGTTAAGCATAACAGGCTTTTTTTTGCAAAAACAAACAAAAACAATTTAATTATATATAATTAGTCTTTGCAAATACTTCACACTGAGCCAAACTGCTAGCCATTTTTGCTAGTTTAATTTTAGAAATATGGCATTAGCTACAGTACCAGTGTAATCAAAGAACAAATAATAAAATCTTTTAAGATTCCAGTATTAAATTATGTTCAACAGTAGTAGTAACAATTACTGAGGAAATCTGTGATGAATTTGAACAAGGGAGTACAGCAGCGAGTTCAAACTAATTATCAAACACTAATAGCTAAATAAACAATCACACCCTCCCTCATTATGTCTGCTATGATAATTGACTCTGCTTTGCAATGTTTGCCGCACACGTCATTACTGATTTGAAAAGAAGCTGTAATAAAGCTTATGTTAGAGGGTGTTGCGTTTCCTTTTTCACATGTTCGTACCTGCTCCTCCGCCAGGAACAAAACCCAAATGATTGTCTTCTCTGAGAAAGACTGAGTCACACAGTCCATGAGTGGCTGAGTAAAGCAGGGAGTGAAAAAATGAATGAGCGATTGGATGAGTGAGAACGTGTGCGAGAAAAGGCTCAGGCCGCTCCTTTAGTCTCTTCTTGATGATGTCAGTGATTATGTAAGCGAGAGCAAGACAATAGGGCTCTGTATGAGCCAGTAAGGTGTTAAAAGTTTTCCCTATAGCGCTGTTTGGGCTGGACGCTGCAATAAACTTACATCTTTCTACAGTTTTACAGTCGCCTCTGGCGCCTCAGTGAAATGTACACTAAAACATATGTTTATTCAGTCTAGAAATGCTAAATCGTTTCTGAAAGTTCTTATCAAACACATTGAAGCTGATGATCACATCCTAATAAATGCTGGCGGCTGAAGGGTATAATTTTCCCCGTCTTGAAGCTCTCTTCCTCCCGTCACTCATTGCTGAAGTTGTACAGTAATGGTTCTCCAGTGGTTTCGCTAAAATGTGATTTTAAATCTTGTGACTTCATGTGACTTTATACATTGACATTATGCATTGTATTTCTCACTATCACAACTTTATCTTTCATAGAGGGACTTCATATATACACAGTGCCGTGCCTTGGGAAAGCATTTATACCCCTTTGTGTTTTTCACATTTTGTTATACTTTAAACTGCTTTAAATTACTCCACATCAATCTACACTCCATACACCATAACTGTACGGCAAAAAACAGGTTTGTAACATCTTTGCAAATGTATTGCAAATAAAAAACTAAAATGAATATCTGGGACAGTAATAATGTAGCTCAGGAATATTCATATTGCTTGTAGATGTTACTACACTTGAGGTGAAGTAAACCGGTGGCAAATTAAATTGAATGGGTATGATTTGGAAAGGCACGCACGTCTTAATAAAAGGTCTAACAGATGATAATGCATATCAGAGCACAAACCATGCATTGAGGTCAAAAGGAACCGCCAGGAGAGCTGAGAAAACAGTTTTGAGCCAAGCCACACATCTGTAGAAGATTTCAGAAAAATATTCTGCTTCACTGAAGGATCACAGAAGCATGTAGTCTCTGTTAACCTTATTGGAGGAAGTTTGAAAAAACCAAGACTCGTCCTAGATCTAGACTAATGGTCAAACCGAGCAACTGATGGAGAAGGGCTTTGGTTACTGTGGTGACCAAGAACCTGATTGATGCAGAGATAGAAGAAATCTACGGAAGGACAAACATCACTGCAACACTTCATCAGTTTGGGCAGTTTGGACTCCTCTCCTCAGTTAAGACACACAGAAAAGCTTCTAAAGGACCCTCCGACTCTGAGAAACAAGATCCTCTGGTCTGATCAACCTTAATTCTAAGCATGATGTTTGAAGGAAACCAGCTCTGCTCATTATCTGCAGAGGACCATACCAAAAGTAAAGTGTGCTGGTGTCAGCCTCATGCTGTGGGGCTGTTTTTCAGAACGTCCACCTTCCAACAGGACAATGACCCTAAACGCACAGCAAGAGTGGCTAAAAGACAACTCTGTTAATGTCCTTGAGTGGCCCAGCCACAGCCTGGAATGAACCTGATCAAACCGAGAAACCTGAACATGTGCATTTGGCCCTATCCAAACAGACAGAGCTTGAAAGGTGAACAGGTGAGATGACAAATAACAGATAATTGACGTAACAGCTGAGGAGCAAAACTTGTTGCATCAAACAAAAAAACAGTAGATGAGACAGTAAAGATGTTTCAGATAAATATTTAGTTAAGGGTATGAATGCTTATGGAATATACTTTTTTTTTAATTTTCAAAGTTGTGACAACTCTATGGAGTGTAGACTGATGTGGGAAAAAGTAATTTAACCTGATAACTGTCACACCCATTTTTGAGCGTAGGCCTGCAAAGGTAATGTCGAAATTCAACTGAATATTATTCTTGAACTCTTTTGAATATAATCCTCATTCTGATCTTTTTTTTTCAAAGAAGAGAATTATGTAATTTCTTGCACAGGTGTCTGGAGTTTAAAAAAAATAAAAAACAAAACAGTCATAGCTGTTTAAGTTTATAGTAATAACAAAGTACTGCATTAAAAATGTATATTTTAATAAAATAATATATATATATATAACTTTGGTTTACCCTAAAGTCTATGAAATGAAAGCCATAGATCTAAAGAAGTTGTGTTACAAATTTGAGACTTGAAATGAGATTTTTGTGAACTGCTATACCAACAAAGGCCACTAGGGGACATTTTTGATTCCTAAAAGAAACGTGGGTACCACTTGACCTCACACCACAACACAGATTGATATGCTTTTTTTATTCAAAACATTGTTCAAGATGTAAGATATTTGAAAACAGTATAAACAGTGCATTTTTTTCAGTTACATAACCAATAACACACAATTATACTGTTGAAACAATTATACTGTAGCAGAGATAGAGGGTCGGATAGAGAGTTGGACTTGTAACCCAAAGGTCATGGGTTCGCGTCCCAGGTCCTGCAGGGATTGTGGGTGGGGTTAGTGAATAACCAGCGCTCTCTCCACCTTCAATATCACAACTGATGTGAGACCCTTGAGCAAGGCACTGCTCCCCCAACTGCTCCCCGGCCCTGCCTCACTGGCTGCCCACTGCTCTGGGTATGTGTTCACGGTGTGTGTGTGTGTGTGTGTGTGTGTGTGGTTGTTCACTTCTTACTGCTCTGTGTGTGCACTTGGATGGGTTAAAACACAGAGCACAAATTCCTAGTATGGGACACTATACCTGGCCACATGTCACTTCCTTTCCTTCCTTTTCCTTTGAAACAACCACTATTAATACTATAAATAACTATTCATTCAACTGTACTATATATATCATTATTTACAACTTGACAGTAATACGCTTAACAGATTTTTCTGAATAGAAGCCTTCATCAGACACATCAAGTAGAGTGCTGATAAAGAAACCTCCCAGAAAAAGTAAAAAAAAAAACATGATTCAAGTATCAACTTACTTTGAAGACTACATCAACCATGAAATTAAACATCACTTTTTATATGCAGATAATACATAAACATGTTCATGTTTATATTTATGTATTTAATTTATATATGTATGTAAGTATGGCTTTATGAAAAAAAAAAAAAACTAAGTGAAAATGTACACAAGGAGCAACAAAAAATATTTACATTATATATACACCCACACATAATTCAGATGATAGATTAGATAGATAGATAGACAGCAAGGCCATCTTCCAGGGTGGAGCGGATGGCAGCAAACCCCTCTGGTTCGGCCAGGAAGTGACAGAGCCCTCTTGGGGCCACCAGACTGACTTTGCGCCCTCGAGAACCAATCAGTCTTAGCCAACACCCTTTGAGACCTGACCGACAGTAAGTGCGACCTCCGAGGCCAGACTGGCAATGAATACGGCCTTCAAGACCTGACAGGAGGTTAATGCGCCCTTTGAGACCGGACAGGAAGTGGATACGCCCTTCGAGATCAGCCCGAGAATGAATGCGCCTTTCGTGACCATACCGATGCTGACATCACCCTCCGAGACTGAGCCGACGGAGAAGACCCCCTCCCAGACCAACTGAAACCTAATTCGGGGACCTCCATGGGCTGTGCAGCCACCAATGAGGACTCTTGGGATTCTACGGCTGAAACCAACATCTCCAAAGGTAGTGCAGCCGCTGGTGGACCCGATGGAGTCTCTGTGCCATACACTGGTTCCGGAGGTTCAGGCCATGGGGCCTCAAAAGTCTCGTGGAGCTCGGGTGAATACCGTGAAACTGGAACACGGACCGGGTCTGGCGGATCCGGCCACTCCTGCTCTGCATCAGGTTTTGGAGGGCCTTCAACAGGCTGTGTGACTGGAACAGACTGGGCTGAGCACGGTCCCTCGTACCGTGCGACGGGAATCATGAGGGCCTTCGACAGCTCGTCAGGCTGTGTGACTAGAACAGACTGGACTGCACACGACCCCTCGGGCCACGGTGCTGAATCAACGCCCTCTGCGAGAGGATCAGGAACCGCTGGGATGGCTGACAGGCCCTCTACCTGTAGCCCTGCGCCCCACTGATCATCCCTCAGCCCCTCTCGCTGGGTGATGACATGAATGCCCTCTATGGACAAAACGGGGATCGCAGAAACGGCAGGCAGCTCGCCTAGCTGCAGCCCAGTACTCAGGAGAACGGTGCCCTCTGTGGGCATCTCGGAAACCACCGGAGTGGCAGACAGCTCCCCTAGCTGTTGTTCGGTGACTGGTTGAGCATCACTCAGTTACAATAAAGAGGATGGCTTTGTGAAAATAATTTTCAAAGTGAAAGTAGTTTAAACCTTCAACTAAATATACTTAGATCAGCAATCCCGAAAACATATATGAACACATATAAGTAACTAAACTTTATCAAAAATAAAATTAATTTAATACATTTTTGTATATTTTGAAAAATATGATGTGGGTTATAAAAAAGTTATTTTTCAAGGGTTTGTCAATGTCAAGCAACCTTATAAGCCGTCTAATTGGTCTTCTAATTCCAAAATCTTCTTTGATGCTAAAAAGCATTTCCTTCTTTTGTTTGCCACACACGGTCAGGCGTCTTGTATTATTTGCATCTTGCATTAGCTTTTTCCATACATCTGCAACTCTTGTACAACAGACCTGCGAGTCAACACTTTGAAACCCACTGTTTAGGCTAGATCGCTGCACAACAGCTTTACACGGCTTACTCATCACATCAACAGTGGTGCATGTAAAAACCATGCATGTTTACTCAGCCTGTGCTGTGATTCACAGATTCCAGCACTATAACAATCGCTCGCGAACATCTCAGACACTTTAATGAGGGTTATCGATGGCTGCTCGACTCTGACAATACATCCTTTATTAGGAACAAAGACGCTGCTTTACTGTACGTTAAATCACATGCACGTCGGAAACTCTGACGCATAATCAAGTACTCTGCAATTATCATTAGCTTGCACTAAGCCATATATTAAACACAGGGGTCAAATTCTTGGCCGAGGCTCTTCGGCATAGTGCAAACATTCATGAAAGGCCGGCCATCTCTTACAGAGCACATAACTCATGATAATTGTGTAAAATGAAGGAAATGAGGAGTTATTAAGTGACGACCCCCTGCCGCTAGATCAGCTCCCTTTCTCAGCACTCAACCACTTAAGACAATTAGGCAATGGGTGGAATGGGTTGTGCTGGTTGTTAAAGCTGAGCGGTGTAGTTTAAGTGAGCAGGACGCCCTGGGCTGCGTGTGTTTAATTGGCTTGACTCATCAGCATGCTGTGAGGGGCATTCATAGCGCTACAGGACTACAGTTCCCAGCATGCCTCAGGCCACCACCGCCCTCTGTGGACCGTAAAAATCAGTGTAGCAGAAATTTAATCTACTCTACTAGATTTTATGTAAGAAGCTATGTTCATTACTTGGGTTAATTCTGTGTTTTTATTCCTTTTGGGCCTTGACAAAGCAAATAAAGTTACAAAAAAAGCAAAATATGTGGACATGATATAGTCATCATATTTATACAGTGTACACTCTGGCTTGCATATGCAAAGGGTTTATTCATAGTCGGCAGATTAGGGTTAAACATGGCATACAGGTATAGAAGGGGAAAGGCTTAAATCAGAGTCGAGGTACACAAGCAGAACAATCCAAGGCAGGCGGCAAAACAACAGAAAACAGAGAACAGTCCAGAGTCAAAACAGGAAAAACAAACACGGGAATGAAAACGCTCGGAATTGGGATGCAGGTACAATCACAATACTTCCAACTAGACAGTTCACAGAGACTGGTATTTATGCTGAAGCTAATGAGTGAAGGGGGCGTGACTGAAAGGCAACAGCTGTGGGGAAGAGGAGAGTTCTGGGAAATGGAGTCTGGTGAGCAACAGAGAGTCCATATGCAGCAGAATGGAGGGAGTGCCCTCTAGTGGAGCTTTATGGCACTTCCGGCTGGGATCGTGACAGCAGGACTATATTTAAACATCTACTTCCTTAAAAGAAAATAATACTTTAGAGGCATCAAAGTGACAGTAAAGACTATTTTTACAAAAAAAAATCTAAATATATAATACAATTAAACAAATAAATGAACTACCTACTGAGAGAATCCTGAAGAAATGATTTGTGTTTTGTTTTTTGAAATATTAAGTTACACATTTTATTATGGTTACAGGATGCCATGCCGTGCAGGGTTGGGAGATCGCTGAATCAAAAAACATAAAGTATTTTAATGAAATAAACTATAAACTGAGATCCACATTGAAAGTACAACAAAGGGCTTAACCACAAAAATAGTTTTATATATAAATTGTTTTAAAACACAATCATTTTTAAGTAAACCTTTTGCAAATAACGTGGTTTCGAGAGGATCACTGAATGAATAATCACCCACAGCTGGCAGCTCGTTTCCTAATCATCCCTTGTTCACTCGCGCCCAATCAAAACTTTTCCCCTCGCTATAAATTCTCCCAGCATTCATTTACCCGCATCTCGCTTTTGTGCATTTCGTTATTTCTCCATGGTCACGTAACGTATTTTAATGCACTTAAATTTTCCATATTCATGTTTTCTTTGATTTATTTAGCACCAGTTTTCTGCTGACAGAAACAGAACAAATATTTTCTTCTTCTCAAGTTTCATGGCGGGTTGCAAACCAATTTCTGACGCATACTGCCACCTACTGCATGGAACGTAAAAACTAATCCCTCCTAAATCCAACCCACTATTCTTAATAAATATCATGACTGCATTTATTTGCTAGCATTTAGACCATCATACTGCTTGTAACTCTTCCTCAAAAAAAAAAAAAAAAAAAAAAATTGTGATTTAA
>JAUMHG010000045.1:15951745-15967851 GCA_032359395.1 Enteromius anoplus | reverse complement strand
TTTGATTATGTCATTAATTGATCTTTACCTCACATCTATGCCATATGTACATGTACAAACTACTACTACATATACTGCAAAACATTACCTTGGTGTAAATCTCCTTTGCAATGATATGTATCATGAAAAGCGCTATACAAATAAATTTGAATTGAATTGAATTATTATATAAGGGATGTTTAACACCTTTGTAGCATTTTTGTTTTCTTCTAGAGGTCCACCAGCAATGTTAATGAAAGGTTGCTTGGACCAGAAAAGGAGTACAGAGTTACTGTACCTTAAGCACTGCTATATGTAAATAGCATCTGTTCTGATTGGCTGATGTCCACATGCAATCACAGTACATCCATTTGGCTCTAAAAATAACAGAATGTTACATTTTTGAATTAGTTGGTCCTTACGAATAAATATACTGTGACGTGTTGAAATGTTTCGTGCATACATTAGCAAATAGCAAAGCTGTGTTCTTGGTTTTTAGAATGACAGTCCATATCAAGGAGGCGTTTTCTTCCTTACGATTCATTTCCCAACAGACTACCCCTTTAAACCACCAAAGGTCAGTTGCTTTGTGATGTTATAAAAAGAGCAAAAGTACATAATGACTTGTCATGCTGTAATCAATATTCTCTGCATTGATTGACAGGTCGCATTCACAACAAAAATCTACCACCCCAATATTAACAGTAACGGAAGTATTTGTCTGGACATCCTGCGATCTCAGTGGTCACCTGCACTAACTGTATCCAAAGGTAAGATGCAGGAAGTGTCTCAATGCATGAATAAGCACCTTGTATGTAAGTAATATATTGCTGCACATGTATTGTTTATTGCTGCAAGGATGCGTTTAAATGCTCACAAAAGATATCATGTTAGGAAAGGTTTCTTTTTGAAATAAGCGCTGCTCTTTTGAACTTTGCGTGCATCAATATCCTGAAAAAATGGATCATGGTTTCTACAAAAATCTTACAATTAAATTGTGTGAAAGTATTTTTCCATTGATTGATTGAGTAGAATGAGTTGACTATTTAAATGTGAAATTCAACATTAAGGGCCTGGTTTCATAGACAGGGCTTAGCCTAACACAGGATTAGGCCATAGTTCAATAAGCACATTTAAGTAATTTTTATAGGCTGGGACTAGGCTTAAGCTTTGTCTGTGAAACCAGGGGAAAGTGATTCCAGCTATTTCTAGTAATCAATTAAAGTATTTACATTTTCATGTCAATTTATAATTCGAATAAATATATTACTCCATCAGTAAAATGTTATTGTAAATATTTTGACTTTAAGCATGACTTGATTATATTACCGAATTGCCGCACAGGCTGATTGCATGACACTTGACACTTGTTGGACAGGCTGACTGTTTGTTTCCTGTACTGTATAGGCTCTTGGTGTTTCTGAGCCCAGTGTGGGTGATGTTGTCAGACTGCAGTGATTACTCTTTGTTCTAAGCAGTGACCTAGTTCGGATCTCTCCATGTGGATTTGTTTGAGTTATATGACTAACAAACACAGGGCAGTGTGAGAGAAGCTCCTCGTTCCTGCAGACGATCGGGTTGTTTTGGTATTATATGTTATTAATGTGTTCCCTTTCTTTTTTTAGTCTTGTTGTCCATCTGCTCCCTGTTATGTGACCCAAACCCAGATGACCCGCTGGTACCGGAGATCGCACATACATATAAAGCAGACAGAGAAAAGTAAGTGACCCTTACATGCATATTTTATTTTTAATCAAATGCCTACTTTTGGAAAAGTAAATACAAATGAGTACTTGTGGCGATTCTCGTTTTTTTTCTTTGATGGATATCAAAATTATAGCACATGACATAACTGTACCATCAGTAGAAAAACAGATTTATGTAACACGTGAGTTAGGAAACTTGGGGTGCACCGAATGTTCGGCAACCAAACGTATTGCAAAAAGATTTGTAGTGAACATTGACTATCATGATCAAACAGAGGCAGATCGTACAGAAAATCTGCGCTGAAGCAGTGTTACTTGTCAGTTTCTCGGTAACATTTATATACATTTTTAAAGGCATGTGACAACGTGATATGTGTGACAAATATGCTGTTGTCATCAAAAAGTCCTGAGATCTTCCTGCAGGTTTCTGTCAAAATAAAAGCTTCATCGGCATTCATAAATGTATTGTCATTTTTCAGTTTTTCTGTAAAAAGACAATAGTGATAATAACAATTACCCAACAACAGCTATTTTAATAGCTTTATGATAACGTTCAGACATACTGTTCGAATTAAAAGAAGTCTCTTTTGCTCAGCAAGGCTGCATTTATTTGTACAGTAAAAAAAATACATGCCTGCTTCAAGAATAATATTTTATTTTATTTGTTTAGTTTTGTAAGATTTATCCTATTTTTTTTTTTTTAAAGCAAGACAAAACTGTAATAAGCACATTTTGGATATTTAATTTATGCAATGGTGAAATGTGCTAGTATTCAGCCCGTATCCCAGTGTTTCATTTTGTTTGGCTGCGGCCAAGAATTTATTTTAGTTCATCCCTAAAAAAGAACAGTAGAACGTTTATTCTGCAGATTGTTGACTCTGATTGGATGAGCCTCATTCAGAGCTGTTCTAAAAAAGCCAGTACATGCAAAACTCTGCATTAATTTGCTGGGTTAATTGTGACATTTCAACCTAAACTCCTCTTCACATTACTCCCCATTAAAGTCTTGTGTATTCTGATCTTGGTCAGAGTGTAAAGTCTCGGCTCTGTAGCCACTTTGATTGACCAAGGGGTGCTCACTTTTGTAGATGGAGGCCCTCTGACTGATATGTACAGTGAGTATTGTGTACTAAGACTGGCGAAAAAAAGGAAAAGTTACGATTTTCTAGGTCGATATGATTAGAAACTATACTAATAAAGGACGTTTGCTGCCATTTCCAAAAAAAAGAGAAGTGTTTCTTTAAATAAAGATCATGTCCCATGAAGACATACATTTTGATAAGTAATATGCATTGCTTAGAACTTAATTTAAACATTTTTACAGCCAGTTTTCTCCATGTTTTGATTTTTTTTAACCCTTTAGATAACATATTTTGAAATATGGATCTCCGCCAGATACTGTCCTAACGAACCATACATCAATAGAAAGATTATTGCAATGATGCATACATACACACTTATTATGTTAATGAAACGAAACATGGATATTTTGGATGTCTAAAGAATATAAAGTGAATAAAGTATCACATTATATCCACTTTATGTAAAGCATTCCTGCCCCCTAATAAATAGTACAAAATAAAAACAGAAACGAAGCATGAAATACGTCATAAGAGTGTATCCTTTTTTACTCTTAGGTACAACAGATTAGCGAGAGAATGGACGCAAAAGTACGCCATGTGAGAGTGCCTGCCACTAAAACACTACAAAATCAAACGGACAGAGAAACGTGTTTTTACTTTGAACAAGAGGAGTCAAAAGAAGTGAATGTTGAGGATGTCTAAACACCAGACCCTTGGAAGGGAAGCAGAAGGCCGAGGTGAGGAGGTGAGAGCTGCTGGTACACGTTGGCCGCTATGTGCTGAACCCGCTGTCATGTGCCGTTCTCCCAGATCCGCCATCACAACGGCTTAGCCTGGAGCACTCCAGGAAAACTGTAAAACCGGACAAACCTCGGGGTACCACAACCCAGGAAGTTAGACTTGTACTACTGTTAGTTCTCTTATTACTGTCATTGTGATTTTTCTCAGTGTTACTGTTGACGTTCTTACTCTTGTCATCACTGAATGAGGAAACGTTGGGCTGAAGTTGGAAAGGCGACGAGATGGGATTGATCGTGTCTGAACCATCAGAGTCCCTGTGGAAACCATAGTTGTCTGTGCACTTTTGTTTCTACTGGTGTGCGATAGAATGTAAAAAAAAATAAAAAAAATTGAGTGTCACAAAGACCTTAGACTGTAGTCTCCGCCTTCCAACTTCCTGCCGTTTCAGTGTTATCCCGTAAAACACTATGAATGTGATTTTTAGGAAAAGGTTGTGTCCCTACTGAGCAGATGTGATTCGATTTTTGAACAAGTGGAGGTCATAAAAATTGTCAAGTGAGTCTATATCTTTGTGCTACAAAAAAAAAAAAGAAACGTAACACTGTGTCCTAACCATATGCAATGCAATGAGAATCCAGCAGCTATCGCCCTACTATACCCTCATTCACTACACCCTAGTACGTTAGTTCACTAATATAGTACACGTTCAGCAGTGAACGGGAATTAATTTGGCTCGAGCCTTGTGTTTTCTAGCTGTACACCGGTTGTACACTGAGTTCAGTCAGTACAACTGCTATAACTAATGTCCACTTTGGTTTTGGACACCACTACGAATAGTGAGCTTTTAAGGGTATCAATCACCAATCACAGCCAATCAGAAGCGTGTGTGGGCGGAGCTCTCTGAAAGCTCACTGCTCTCTTAAATGAAGAGTTTCAACAATATTTAAAGTATATAAGCGACTTGATGCAATTTTATCATTTTGTTGTGAAAAGTTCTTGTGTATTTAAGATCTGAGGTGAATGATCCATTGTCGCTTTCATTATGGCGTTAAATTCATACCAAAATGATAACACAAATTCAACTTTTTATATTGTCCAATCGTTTCCAGTGATGGTGTGTCTAGTTCTCCAGATGTCAAGTAGAAGTGAACCCAGTCAGAAAAGACATTTTTCTTTTCTTAGCTACAGTCACGCCCCCATATTGGACAGGTACATACTTTCAATTGCTATCTGAAAACTAATTTTGAAGGAATTATCAAATGAATTGGAACCACCTGTCGCTCCTCTCTTATCACCATCAAAAGCAAAAATGGATAACACCTTTTAATCTTGTGTCACGTTGCATTGCATCTCATTAGGACACAGTGTTATTTTTATTTATTAGATATGCAATGTTTTGTTAAGTTTTTTATTTGGTTGTAATCATATCTCCTTTTGACATATTCTTTATTTAACCTCGAGTGTGGTTTTCTGAATTAAGCTGGCCGTTCACACAGGACATGCTCTTGCTGTTTCTCTTGATGGACGTATTTTTCTTCCAACACTTTTATCGTTTGATGCGCGGTGTTGATCTCAAAAGAGTGGACCACTCAGATTGCACTGGGGGCACGTTAACCATTCTTACTGTACATAAACACACTGTCCAACAAGTGTACATGGGAACTCCGTCAAGCAGTTTTTAACGCAAGAGCGTGTCTTTAATGCGAATGGCCACCGAACCGAATTCACCTCAGCCGCATGTGCATGATATGGCAGATGTGTAAGTATTTGTTTTGAGAAGTATTGTGAAGTTGCTTTAGGAATCAAGGCAGATTTTTATACTTGTCTTAAAAAATTCACCCGATTTGCTTGCAGAAAAAAAAGAAAAGAGGGAGCAAAAATGCCGAACGGTGGGACTGTGTGGAGGGAAAAAAAACAACATATGCCACCATTTCTGCCGAATGTGATTATGCCCCTTTCAGATTTGCATTCGTAGCGTATCAACGCAATATTTTTCGGCTCTTTAGCATTTATCTATTCTGCAACATCTGCAAGAGTGTAATCCTTAATAATCTTTAGATACTCTTGTTCCTGTAGTCATTAATATTACTAACATTTGACAGAGTAGATGGTATGTTTGATGTATGACCAGCGCAGGTGCTGGGCTCCTTTTACTGTAAATGCATTTTTGTAAACGCACTCATTAACTCGTGGCTGCCTGTTTAGAGGTGGATGATCAAGATGTTTACACGGAGCAGAAAGGGGGGAAAAAAAATCTTTCTTTACTCGTCTGGACTGGAGCTCGGGGGGGTTGGGAAGAAGTGTGAACATCATCTCCTCGCTCTCACCTCCTGGTGCTGCTCTTCACGTGGCTCAAGACTCCCTGAAAAGGGCTAAATATTGCCAGAATTCTAATTTGCACCATATATGTGTACTTTCATTAAGGGAAGAATTGATCTTTTGTGTCCGGTATAGCTTTGGATATGCTTTCAAAGGGATAGTTTACCCAGAAATGTGAATTCTGCGATCATTTGCTCACTTTTCCCGAACAGAACTGATGGCTTTCTTCTGTGAAGCACAAAAGGAGAAACGCTGAAAGCGGATGGGGACCACGAACGTTCAAGTTTTTAATAAAAAATGTGCCATAAAAGTTTATTCCGAACTGAAATTTTATTAAATGTTTATTGGAAGACTTTGTCATTTACAGCTTTGGTCACCATTCACTTTCTGCAGTGCAGCATGAACATACTTCAAAATTCCTCCTTTTGTGTTTTACAGAAGAAAGCAGTCGGGTTGGATTTGGGAAACATGATGGTGTCCAAATGATAATAGATTTTTTTTATTTTTTATTATTGAATTGAATGTACCATTTTATGCCAACTTCTCCTAACTTTGATTCAGAGACGTCACCGTCTTTTTATCAGCAAATTGTTCACTACTAAATGTGACTCACTGGTTGCGCATCTGGAAGTACAATGTTTGTTTATTTATTTATTTACTATTTATTTGTCGTCTTCCAGTCATCAGCTCAAATGCAGTCAGCCTGGAATTACGAGTTGCTTTGTCTGAAGCAGCCGGTCGAGTTGCAACCCTTTTGGAGATTTTGCTAAGCATGCTTTGCACTCTAGTAGGCTACAACCTTTTTTTCCGCAGCTATTTGCAAGATATCAGGGATCTTTTTTCCATTCTCTCACCTCCCTCAATAAAACCTTAGCCTTAACCATCAATGTATAAGCAACTGTACTGTACAGTTTACTTTGTGTTTTAACTGTTGATTGGTACTGTACTACTTTGTGTATCACATACACACGTACACAGAGCCATAATGACCTCTCCTGCTAACTGTTTGTGCTAGAAAACCCTGTCATCTAACCCGCTCTCTTCTCAGACTCAGTACAGCTGAGACTAACCTCCAAGGTGTCAACTCTAGTGAATAAAGCTCCTTTTGTTTAATACATTCTCTTGGATTTATTTCAGACTCTTAATCTACTGCACTCACTCAATAAACATTATAATTGCTTTTGCATTGAACAATCTCTCACATGCAAAGTACAGTCATATTTTATCCCAATGAAAAATCTTTTAATATAATACAACACGAATACAGTTCTCAAACAATTCTATAAAAAGAAAGGTTTTCACCAATGAATATTGTTAAAATATAATTTATGAAAGTTTAGTTTCAGAACTCGTGTGATCCCTGCTAATTTAATGCTCAAGAAATATTTCTTAATATTTTTATATTAATATATATTAATTTTAATTATATAATATTTTTAATACAGTTGTGTTCTTTAGTATTTTAAAGCATAAAAAACTACCATTCACAATTTTGGGGCAAACAGACAAATAAATACTTAATAAAAAATTGTTTTTAAAAGATAAAAGATTTATGTATTTTTAAATATATATTTTATATTTTATTTAATTATTAAAATGTTTGGGTAAAAAAAACAAAAATAATTCCAAAGATTTATCTTTTTTTAAATAATCTTTTTCCATCAAATTGTTCTCAAATTGGGCAGACAATTGAGCACTTACAATGTGTAATTTTATATATTTCTAATTCTGACCATCCCTTGTCTTAAAAATGAAAGGCAGAAATGTGCTGTTTCTCAATTTAAAAGAACAACAATGTGTTTTTGTCAAAAACGTTGTTATTTCAAGTTGTTTATTCAAGTTGTTTAACCATGTCTATGTGCGCCTCTCATTCCTGTCCAGCAGATGTCGATGCCGCTTAATTTACGACGAAATCTACTACGACGAAGGCTCACCCAGAGAGTTGCTTGGTAACCTTCGTGTAGCCTCATTAATATTCATAAGCCGAGTCGTCATTCGCCACCTGACATCCGCCCACACACTAGCGTCAGCTCTGCAGCGAATCAGGAAGGCTTACTGGGCGAACCTCGCATTGCGTCATTAATATTCATGAGCTACGCCGTCACCATAGTAGGGTTCGTAACGTCGCTCCAGGGAGGAGTAATGAGAGCTACGTGATGTGGCGCTGCTCGCTTCCTGTCTGCGTAGTGTCGAGAGATCCCTGTCTACCCCCGGAGTCCACTGCAGCGTCTGTCCCCGGCGTCGGACGGTCAAAATCCCACAGAGTTCCCTGTCATGGCTGTGAACCTGAGCAAAAACGGCGCAGCTATTACCGCGGCCTATAAGGAGGTGGTGGATGAGAAGTCAGAGACTAACTGGTGAGTAGCGTTAGTGACTCTGTTACACTCACTAACATCCTCATGTTTAGCATGTTAGCGGCTCCTTTGGCGTTTTGATCGCCCTGCTTGTGTTTAGCACAACATTCATCCTCATTTGAACCAGTGCAGTGACCGTTTATAATGCTCGCGAGACCACTGCACTTTATCCGCGTGCCCGCGTCCATTCACACTCGTGCACAAAAAAACACTGAATCTTCCAGAAATTATTTCCTCCCAGTAATACACTGCTGCTCAATGACCAGCCATAAGAGTTTATATTAAATGATGCACATGCTTCGGCCTCATTGCAGTGTTGTTTTGCATGCTTGCATGTATGAGATCAGTTCATAAGCATCCCAACTTCATGAGAAGCGCACTAATGTTGAACCACTCCTACCTCCTTATTTTCCTGTAGTTGTTGTCCATATAAGGCTGCTGGGTTGACAGACCCTGCCTAATAACTTGTAATCAAAAACAATTGCTCTAGTGTGTCAATGCCAGTTGTGTAGAGAACAGTAAGAGACTTCCTCTGGTCTTGTACAAGTGGTTTGTGCTCATGGAAATGATATTAATATTTGACAGGCTGACACCAGACCAAAGTCCTGTAGCTTTGCACCTTGAAGTGTGAGTAAGTTTCAGATTCAAGAAGTGGAAATGAGGACGAGAAGCGTTGGATGCTCTTGAGGAAAGGCTGTTGGAGGCTGGGTCATGAACGCTTCTGAAATGAAGAGTGATTATAAATGACCTACATTAATTCTACCCAGAGATTTGACATCGTTTGAGAAATATCACACGTACGCATTATCATTCATACATTTCGGGCCAGTACAGTTTTTTTTTATTTAAAGGAATTACATTTATTTTTTGTAATTGAATTGCTTTTAATACTTTTATTTAACAGGGGTGCATTAAATTAAATTAAGCAAACCGGCTTGTTTTTTTTTCAAGATATTGATACCTTATTTTATTTACAATTTTTTTAGCATTCAAATGTGGCTGGATGGTTAATAACACATTTGTCTGTGGTGTGACAAACTCAGAACACACATTTAATATTGACTATGAACCACATCACATTGTGCTAATGTGCCTGTAGAAAGAAGTGTCACTTCCTCTATAAACTGACTTGCAAATGTAACTATTTTGTGCTTATAAGGAATTTTGTTGTACAATATTAGTAGCGTTGTCACTGCTGACTTACTGTTGGATTATTGAACCTCGTCGATGGTCCTCTCTGGCCTGAATTAAATGCCTGTCAAGCACTACTTGAGATTGGTTTGTGTACAGATGGAGGAGGTTATATTGGGTTTTCTGCTGATGTCAAATATTGCATCTGCATGTTTACTGTTGAAGGGGGTAATTTTACAGACCAAATGTCACAAAATCAGCCGTTTTTAATGAGTCATCATAAATCTGCGGAAGGAACCGGCTCGACTTAACAACAACTGTTAAAGAAGCAGCTTTGTCTTAACAATTGTAACTTTCATTTCCATATCAAACCACAACAGATGTATGTCACAGGATGATCTGACCTGACAGATCTTCTAGAAATAAGACTGCTTCAGTTCTTATTCCTCATTAAAGCACTTCCTGTTTCAGACCTCTGTTGGCTCTGTGTTTCAAAGAGGAAGTTGACACAGCTTCCTTGCTGTACAACTGTCTTTGTTTAGAGAAAATCAGAACTGAGTTCACACACAGAGTGCCGATTCAGTAACTACCTTTAAATTAGTTCCGGAGTTGTTGTTTTTTCGTTGCTGTGATGCTTTTCAGTTCGCATTCTGCTGACGTTTGTCAATAACTGTATTTTATTATCATGCTTTTATATTAGTACTTGAGATTTGAGTTTTCGATTTGAATTTTAACTCGAATTTTGTGGATTTTTATAGTCTTGTTTTGTTTTAGTACGTCTGTATAGTTTTTTTGTTTGTTTGTTTGTTTAAAACATAGCTTTTATTTACTTATTTATTGTTTATTGCCTTAGCAGCGGACATAAAATGAAGTTAAAGTTTTTGGTTTTTTTTGTAATTTAAAATTGTATTTTATTTCAAGAAAGAAAATTTTTTTGGTTAACGTTTGGCCCAATTTACTTCAATGGTGCTTATTTACAGAATGTCTTCTTTTTAGGTCTTAAGTTACACGAAAAATGATTTTGTAAACCCTTCCTTTAAAGATATTGGAAGTGAAATAGAAACTAAAATCACAACGCTTACTAAACAAGCTAAGTCTGATTTAGGACATGCACAAACTGATAAAAACGTATACCTTCAATGCTCTGTGAGTCAGTTTAGATAAAAGCTTGTTTCAAATATATATATGTCGTGATATAATCACTTTTTCAGAAAATGACCTTTCTGGCTGACATCACAGATCCTGTTGGATAAGACCCTTTATTACTTTTCATTGAAAATGTTGATTTACTGGAAAAGCATCAGATGATGGAAGTAAAATTGCTTGTGAAAGGCATTTTGTTTTGACTTTAATTTGCCTGGCAGAGCTGTCTCAGCTGCCTCAATCTTCAGTGACCTGGCTGTATGTAATGCATTTGATGTCTCCCCAGGGCTCTCTTCACCTACGAGGGAAACACCAATGACATCAGGCTGGCAGAGAAAGGAGGTGGGTTTTTGTCATTTAGTGAATTACAGTTGTTAACATTAGTATCATGTGATATGGAATGTGAAAGATAAAGCAGACGGTGTCGGTGCACGTCTATCTTCAGCCTGGAGCAATTGTTTTGCAGTACAGTGTGTTCGTTGGATTAATTACATGATCTGCCTACTGAACCGGTAGACTATCAAGGACAGGCCAAAATTCATGCAAAGTTCTTTCTACATGTGTGAAGGAAATGGAGGTGGCCAACTGAGCATAAACGTTCATTTTAACCTGGGTAAAGGAATGTTATGTGCTAAAATCACTTATGCACCGCCTCCGTCTTAATAACGCATCACTATGAGACTGCAATGAGTAATACATTTTTTTTATTAACCATAGTATATTTTTTTTAATAGACTAATATACTTCTAAAATACTTTTATTATGTAATACTTTGGGACTCCCAAACTTAACCCTAACCCTTGAAGTACAGCATTTTTAAATAACCCTGGCCTAATTAAAAGTCACCGGATTTAACTGGTTTCAGCTCATCATGCATGCAAAACCTGCATATGATGTTTGCTTTCCTGTGCTCATTTGGACCCAGTGGAACATGCATGTTATATTTATATTTACACACACTATTGTTCAAAAATGTGGGGTCAGTAAGATATCTAGTGGTTTTTAAAGATGTTTCTTCTGCTCATCAAGGCTGCATTTATTAGATTAAAAATCCAGAAAAAACTGTAATATTGTGAAATATTATTTCAATTTAAAATAACTGTTTTGTGTGTGAATCTATTTTAAAATGTAATTTATTCCTGTGATACAAAGCGTCATTACTCCAGTCTTCAGTGTCAGAAATCATTCTAATATGCTGATGTATTATTATCAGTGTTGGAAACAGTTGAGCTGCTTAATAGTTTTGTTTTTTAAGTTTTTTACTTGTTATTCTTCAAAGAATACTTTTGATGTGAAAAAAGCACCGGTTTCAAATAATATATTTGGCTGTTCTGAACTGTTTCCAACATTGACAATTCTAGTAATAAATCAGCATATTAGAATGTGATTGTAGTAGGATAACATCATGATTTTATTTGTTTTCTATGTGTGTGTGTGTTTTCAGATGGTGGTCTGGAGGAGTTGGTTGAGGAGCTGAACAGCGGGAAGGTGATGTACGCTTTCTGCCGCGTTCAAGACCCCAACTCCGGCCTTCCCAAATACGTCCTTATCAACTGGGTGGGTTTTTTATTCCTTCTGTAACTCAACACATAGATTTTGTTTCTTGACTGTATAGAACCACAGAAGTGCCCTTGGGATTTACTGACCATATTGCCCTAGTAAAGTGCCTCTGTCGAATGTATGTTTGAGTCGGATTTGCTATTCACTAAATACGATAGAGAAATGAATCAGGACAAAACTGGTATATTATATTATTGTATTATATTTATTCACACGGTTATCTTGAAACTGGTGTTAACACTTGGTTTTTTGAGATGTAAACTATTTTTTTATGCTATTACCAGAATGTAAAATTCTATTCTAAGTAATCATATGATGTTACTAAAAATATTTATTTGGTGTAATTCAATGTGTTTATGCAGTTTAAGGTGCAAAAAACGCCTTATTTCTCACATACTGTACTGTACATTTTTGTTTCTCCTCTAAGTTTTGTACAAAGCTCATCATTCTAAAAAACCGAGCTGTGCTCCAATTGGCCAGCTATCAATGCACCAAAACAATAAAACACATTACAAAGCAGGCATTTGTTGATCCAGTGGAGACATAATTACTGATGATCATGACTTAGTTCTGTCTTTTTACATGTCGTGTTGCATCACACCTCGTAAACATCACACCATGCATTAGCGAACAGAAAACGACAAACAACAAGCACTACCTTCACTGCTCGAAACTCACGTTTGATTAAAGGTTGTGAGTCGTGCCTCTCTTTCTAGTCTCTGTGCACAGCCAGCATAGACTGCTCTGTCAGCTACAGGAATCAGTCCTCCGTAAATGTGCTGAACACACTCTTAATACACCCATTTAATGATTCCTAACTGCATCTACTACCAAAAGGCCAAATAAAGTGATTTTGCTTCAGTACAGAGACGCATGGCTTCAGCTGACATGACTGTAACTGCATTACTGAAACCACGCCGCCTTTCTTTGGAAACATTTGGGCTGCATTTTGCAAATATTACCACATCATGACGTAGACATGTGGGGGGCGTGTTTGAATGAGGTGTTTCAGCCCAGTCTGGATCAGCCTTCTCTTTTATATAGAATGTGTCCTTTTATGGGAGACTTGGAGCTTTGTAACTTTTTTGGTGCACACGCATCTGCACACCACACTGAAGAAATGGAAAAATTGAAATTGCATCACATGACCTCTTTAACATGCATATTTGCAGCCATGTATTGTTCTTTTTTCTTTTGGTTTTTAGACGGGTGAGGGTGTTAAAGATGCCAGAAAAGGCCAGTGTGCAAACCATGTGAGCTCCATGGCCAACTTCCTTAAGGTGACTGTACTTTTATTGTTCTTTTTAGCCTGTGAGTATTGTGAACAGTGTGTTTGGTTGATTGAGTTAACGGTTTGTGAACTCTGATTATGACTCACAACAGGATATGACATCATTGGCTCTATCCAGAGACGCATTTGGTTTGGTTTTGTTGGTAGTTATGCAGAGCGTGACAGTATCCGACCACAAGCTCTCACTGTGTCTAAAAAAGTTTACGGCTGTCCAAATTTAAAGCAGATATTAACTCTCCCAATAAGGGGTGAGATTTACAAACTTAAATTGAAATATATATGAGTGCCTTTTTTTACCAGTATAATGGCATTTGTATGTTTTTCAGGTTGAATTCTTAAAGCGAATCAGTCAGAATAACACACTAAAGGGCTTTTATCCATTAAATGATATCTGTATCAAAAAATATCCAGCTTTGCACTAGAGATAGACTGCACCTGAAAGGCATTTACACTGTGATTACATTTTACATCATCTGTTGAAAAAAAAAAAAAAGTGCATTCATTTTTAAAATATTAAACAAACAGCAGATTATTCAGAAATTAAGCTTTTAAGGATGTTAAGGAATGTTATGGAATGGAATGTTGAGGAAGGTGCTAGTTGAACACATACAATGCATTTAGAAATATAGAATTAGATGGAATTAGAAAAAAATCAGCCCCATGGACATTAAAGTGCTTAAAGTTGTTGTATGAGAGACGATGAGTGAGAAACATCGTTTGAATCAAGATTCCTGTTGATTTGAGCCAATCACTTGCTTGCATCAGACACGTTGGTGTAAACAGGGAATTGGGTGGAGGCCTCCTCTTCTCATTAGAAGGTGTTTGTTTGTTTTGAAGTCCTTCTCAGCTAGCTGTTTTCGGTAAGACACACAGGCATAGGTTGCTAATAAATAAGCTGAGGAAAGCGTGTGCGTGGGCATGTTTCGCTTGAAATCTGTGAATCTTTACGCTTCCGTCTGATGGTTTCGTACGTGTGTTTAAATTGAGTTTTGAGAATGTGAATGTGTATGTGGCAAAAAAAAACTGACAGCGCTGTTTCTGCAGGGAGCTCATGTGACGATAAACGCACGGGCGGAGGAGGACGTGGAGCCTGAAGCCATCATGCAGAAAGTGGCCAAAGCCTCAGGAGCCAACTACAGCTTTCATAAAGAGTCCAATCGCTTCAGAGACAGCGGACCGCAGGGGCCTGTGGTCAGTTCACATACACGTACCTCGCCCATAATGCAAGAGAGTAGTGTCCAGTGCAGTTTTTGTTTGTAGTTCTTGAGCATACATACATGACCATTCAAAAGTTTAAGGTCCGTAAAAGGTTTTTTTGATTTTTTGATTTTTGGTTAGATAATCATAAAATAACTCATTTACATAAAGAAGTCTTAAAGGTACAGCAGCAAAACAGCATGTTTAATACCAAGGTTTCCACTGAGCGGTACAGGTCAGTAGGGAAACACCCTCATCCATCTTGCATTGTTTGCAGGAACGTAGTGATCAATGAGAAAGCATGACAATAAGCACAACTCTGCCTTTTTTGTCACGAATGTCCCTTAAAAATAACGTTACCCAAAGGGAGTTGTATCTCATGTTTAATCACTACAGAGACGTCAGAGCCAGCGGCTAATATCAGAAGGACTAGCCGAGCTAGAGCCTGCTCTCAGCAGACACATAAACACTGACTGCCCGGTGATTAGGGCTGGGCGATATGGCTCAAAACTGTATCGCGATATCAGTGTTTCATATCGGTCGGTATTGATAATTATTATTGATGTTTTTATCACCCATTTAAAATAAGGACCAGGAGAAAAATAGATTACATTTCAACATTTTTATATTAAACTTAACCTTCGTCTGATCATAATCCCCTCAGAAATGTCAACAACCATGGAAAACTCAAATAATGAAAAAGTAAACATAATGTCACTGCCTCCGTGTTATCTTTGTAGCGTTTAGATTCTTTGTCGTAAGGCACTGATGCAGAGTCTCTCTTCACGGTGCTGCAGCTACAGATGTTGTTGGTTGAATACGGATGTGCTCTAAAGGGTGAACGTGGCTAAGGTGGGACATCAAGTTCAAGTTCGTGGTGTTATATAGTCTTGGCGGGGAGGACGGTCTTGCATAATTTGCAGATGACATTGGTCTGACTACAGGGAGACCTATACTATCCAAAAAACTGCCGATTCCTCTTTTATTTACAGTTTCCTCGCTCGCTGCAGCACTCATTCTCTGCTTATGAAGAACAATCCAGCCGACCAGCGCGAGACAACGATATGACGCAACCAAACTTGATACATGTTACATGATTGGCTGTTAGCGTATCAGTCCCTACGTTGCTAGGTTACCAGAGAGTGAGTGCTTTTGTTAATGCAACCAACCTAACTTTGCAACCCTTTTCTTCCGACGAAGAAAGCATTCTGATTGGTCAGATCGCCTGTCAATCAAGCTCTTTGCGGACAATCAATTGTGTACTTTATCATACTGTATAGAGCCGATACCTATACAAATATTTGTTGGTTTTAAAATCCGATATTCCGATATATTGGCCGATATTTTTCTTTTTTTTTTTTACATTTAAGAAACGTGCAACAAAACATTAACAGAGTTCCCTAACATTAGTTATTTGTAGTTATTTATTAATTTAACTAACATTCTATGATAATGCCAGAAAAGTTTATTTTATTGTCACAACAGAACAGAGGAACATCAAAATATTTTAACCTCTTACACTCTGCGGCAATTTTGGGGAATTCCCCCTGCATTTTGCCTACCAAATTAAAAAGCTTCCCATACCCACATGCAGAGGTGTATA
>JAUMHG010000045.1:15930063-15951645 GCA_032359395.1 Enteromius anoplus | reverse complement strand
ATTCTGGAGAACCGAACACAATACTGAATCGGCCAGCTGCGATGTCAGAGTCTGTTGTTTCATGTTTGCCAGCAAACGCGGATGATATCCCCTTCTCAGTTAGGTACTTTACTTGATCTTCCATAATAGATAGGAGGAGACACACAAAACTAGTAAAATTGGATCACATACTTTTGAGAATCCAATGTTTAATTGATCTTAATAAATGCTTATTGTCACTCATGTAAACACAACAGGGGTTTTTTTCCTCGCAATTACACGCCCCTTGGAAATCCGTTTAAATGCAACCAATCAGATGACGACTTAGACACTGCTGAAGTGTTTCCAGAAAAGTGGTTCAGTGTAGAGTGCCCTCTGGTGGACAAAATGTGCAATGCTATACTCATGACATGATTAAAGGGCGTTTCGTCCGTTTTTATTTTATTTTTTTAATATTCATCTATCAGCCATTATAAATGGCGATGCCGATAGTTTTGAAAATACTTAATATCGGCCTGCCGATAAATCGGTAGGACTCTAGTACCGTACTGTACCGAACCATACCGCTCAGTGGAAACTAGCCATAACAGTTAATTTATTTAAGCAGTTTTTGGTACAAAGTTATCACTAATCATTATCACTAACATTATTGTGAGTTGTGCATGGTCTCATGCTTGCATGTTTTCTTTAAAAGATGTAATAGTCCACTTTTACATTGGTTCTGAAAAACAGTGGTGGCAGGGTCAGTGCCAGTATGCTGTTTGTTTATCTCAAATGCTCTTTCAGAGCGCTGCGTCAGGAATTTCACAGGGAATGAGTGCTCGGAATGTGTGGTGGTTTGGAATCATTGCTCAGCTGAGATCCAATATACAGTACAATACAACAGTACATTTTGATGTATTTTCATATATCAGTATGCCTGAGGTTAGTCGTTTTGTAAGTCTTGTTTTGGGTATAATCAGGCCCTGATGGAATCTGGACCCGCAGAACTCCAGAGAGAGATCCCTGCACGGATGTTTATTAAATATTCTGCCTAATTTGCTTATGTTTTTAACTATAGGAGTGTCATACTGTCAGCTCTTTTTTTTTTTTTTTTTTGTATTTTAAAATGTTTTATTCCGCAGAACCTTTCCACTAAAATCAGCACTGAAAATGCTAAGTCTAAATATCCCATCATAATTTACCACTCATTGTTTTTCCATATAGGGATCAGTTTACCAGAAGACTAATGCCATGTCTGAAATCAAGAAAACCAACAAAGACACTTTCTGGGCCCAAGCAGAGGTAATACAGCGTACATGTGTTCTGCAGTTTCCTATCCGACAAAATAAGCATGTTGATGCAGTTCTTAAACCTTTTGGCTGAAAATGTTCAACTTTCTGGTTAATACATTTTGATTCTGAATCAGGGTGAAGGATAAGGACTTAAAATATATTTTCTCTCGAATTCTACCTATTATCTCTTTCAGGGTCAGATGTCTCTTTTTTTAAAAATTCTTATTTAGTTGAAAGATAGGTTAAAAAATGTTTTCTAGATCATGTGAATCCTGTTTCTTTAAAGAATCAAAAATTGTTGAGGGGCTGGATGTGTCCTAATAAAAATTAATTTATCTTAAGAAGTTCCTCTGAAACCCTCCACCTCCTCCAGCACCACCTGTCTAGATCTGCTACTGGATTTATGTATTCATGCAGCAGCAGCAGCATATCTTAGGTGCTTTTTACAGCATGTCTGAGTATTTATTGGCTTTGTCAAGTTTGTACTTACTCTGCAGCAGCAGGAGTGTTTATCCAATCTAATGGGTCAAGGCCAAATACATTAACATGTCTAAACTATTGAGTTGATTGATCGATCGAGTTGGTCTTTCTTTTGCTTAATGCTTTTGTCCCTTTTGCAGAAAGATGAGGAGAAGCGTCTTCAGGAGGAGAAGAGAAGGGTGACAGATGAGAGACAGCGTTTAGAGAAAGAGAGGAAGGACCGAGAGGTTAAGGAGGCAGTGTTACGGGAAAAGAAAGCAAAAGAGAGAGCGTCAAAGATAGATGAACAAAGGTCAGAACAAATAAACTTGTGCATTCCTTAAAGGGATAGTCCACCTAAAAAAATGACACTTCTGTTTCTTCAAATCTGTATGACTTTCTTTTGTTCTGTGGAAGACTTTGATTTTTGGAAACAATTTTGGTTCCTTCCGAATGGACTTTGGCGCCAGTAATTGCATTGGCTTAAAGCTGTTTGGTAACCATAATTTTTTTATTTTGTGTTCAGCAGAAATGACATGAGTAAATGATGGCAGAGTTGTATTTTTTTTACACACCAACAGTCAGACTGTCATTTTTAATTTTTTTTTATCAGATTTAATCCATGTTGCAATTTGATGTAAGGTCATCTGCCAAGTGTATAGCGCCTGCTGAGTGTTAGTTTTAAACCCTTATGTGTTTGTGTTATAGGAAGTACCAGCAGCAGCAGGAGGTAGAGAATCAAGGCCAGCAGAAACAGCAATGGGTGAGCAACACACACACACACACACACACACACACACCTGTGCCGTTATTTAAATCCACATATCACCGCTCTGGACATGTTCAGACATAGTTCCTGTAGAGAAGCCACAATATGTTTCAAGCCTTCATACTAGCACTAAAACGCACTTGGTTTAGAATTACTAACCTTTTAAATTTAACCTTAAAACTTTGAAACATTAAAATTAAATCGCATCATTTTGCAGTTTATTGGGCTACAAATCACCCATTAAGACTAGGAATGGACTGTTTGAATCAATTGTAAAGCATTTTTGAGGTGTTCATGGCAAAAAATCTTAATTCTGAAAACAAAGGAAAATGTATAGATTTATTAATTACGGACAGTGTGGTGTACACGTAGCCACTTAAATATATCTAGATTGCTGTAAACAAATGCCACTGTTATATGTCACAGTGGTCAACTCTAATGTGTGTAAAGTGAAAACAAATACTTCCCTTTTTCAAGCATAGTGTGGTTGTCTGTACCCACTGTTCTTTAGTTATCATCTTAACACTTCTATCTGCACATAGATAATCTTTAAACCACATTTCCAAAATATGCTCTTGACAGCCCAGCGAGAAGCTGTGACAAAAGTAAGTACCATGAACACAATCTGTGGTTTTGTATTCAGGCCATATGCACAGGGCACACTGCCACACATATAGAGTTACAGGTTTTAGGACCTCAAGGCCCACAATCAAAGATCACGGTTGTGGTTGGTTGCTGCATCTCAACAGGTTTTGATACACAGCCCTTGTTTATGAGATGCACCTCATGCACTGTGTGTATAAGCAGCTGCCTTGTATGCACTTTGTACTATAAATTAACCATTTAAAACACATAAAACATTCCTCTATGCTCAACACTCCTTACAAAAACGAAAATTACTCCACGCTTCACTCGTTTTAGATAAATAGAAGCAGAGTTAGATTTAAAAATGTCCTGGCTCTTCAAAGATGGTGGTCAAGATTTTGAAGGCCAAAAAAGTGCATTTTAATGAATTCAATATATTTATATATTCAACATTTTTCTCGTCTGCTGTCTTGGGTGGATTTTTCACTCTAGAATTTGGTCAAAATAAGACAAATATGTGTCTATGTGTTCATATATCATCTGAAAGGTGATTGATGTTTGATTTGTAGGAAAGAACAATGTTCGGAAAATATTTTAAGGGTGCAAAAAAAAAAAAAAAACATTGAGAAAGCCACTTTTAAAATTGTCCAAATTAAGTTCTAAGCAATGCATATTACCAATCAAAAGCAAAGTTTAGATGCATTTACATAAGCAATATACAAAATATCTTCATGGAACATAAAATGCCATAAAATAAAAATGTTATAATTATGACCCATACAGCGTGTTTTGGCTATTGCTACAAATATATCTCAGCGCTTAAGACTGGTTCCGTGCTCCAGGGTCACTTGAAACGCAGCTAACTAGGTTTTGCAATAGAACGAAGTGTCTGAGAGTCAAAGTGTGCCGATGTCCATCAGGAGGAGGAGGAGGAGGAGGAGGAGGAGGAGGAGGAGAAGGAGAGGAAGCAGCCAGCACAGAAACCCTTTAACCGAGGAGAGTCAGTTGAAAAAGCCAACGTGAGTGAGAGGAAGCATCAAGCGACAACAGGACTCTTTCAACTTTCTTATAACCTTCTAACGGTTTTCTTTATACATTGTGGCATGTCCTCTACTGCTGACTCGGTCTTTTACTTTCTCTTCCCCTTCTCTCAACTTGCCTTACTGTGCTCGAATGAATGTCTGATTTATCATTATGCCTCGAACAGGCTTGTTTCTCTCTCTCTGAATAAAGCTAGTTTTTAAATGCAATTGTTTCAGTCACCAGTGCTAATTTATCAATAGTATGCACTCTAGAGTATGAAGTAGTAGTAGTACTTGTAGGCAAAATGTCATTAAGTTACATATACTTTACACACAATTGTACATTGATATCTATAAGCCAACAAAAGCATGCATGATGCAACTGTAACATCCATTACATCACCCAGGCACTTTTGTCAGTATTTTAAACATGCATACTGTAGGATGGATATACAATTTGAGATACAGCCTTTGTTGTGCTCTGTTTTTCCTCTTTCAGTGTATCTCTAGCTCTTATGTTCTGAAGAGACTCCCATCAGGGTTATCAGTCATGATACTTGATGTAGTGATTGCTACTGTGTGTGTGTGTTTGTAACAGGAAGCTGCGGCTCTCGTCTCCCAGCGCTCCGGTAATCCCAGAGAAATGTTCAAACAGAGAGAGATGGGCATCAAGCCTGCTAACACAGACAACACTCAGTCCAGTCCAAAACCAGGTACCATACATCTGTACACACACTGTGCCACACATACACACACTAAACATGGATTTTAAAATAGTATATATTTTATATATTATATATTTATATATTTTTTTATATTTAATGGTATATTTACTATTACTATACTACACTTTTATAACAGTTTTATATGAAAAGTTCAATATTTTTAATAATTATTATTATTTTATATAATTAAAAATGTTATTGAAATATTATATTACAATTAAACATTTTATTTAGTATTATGATGATTTTTAGCAGCCATTACTTCACTGTTACTTTTGATTCAAATGTAATGCATCATTGCTGAATAAAACATTTAATTCCTTACAAATAAATGAAATAAAAAAAAATTTACCGACTCCAAACTTTTAACACTTTTTGAATAACAGTATATAAACAGTAGTGTGTAACTCTCTACAAATATAAAAACTATAGAGCGTGCACATGAAAATATAGATGATTTTCCAGTATAATTTAGTATATATAAATATCAAGGTTTATATCTCTGCAGGATAACAAATATGTTCTGATCCCAAGTGTGCACGTTAGCAGTATGCTGATGTCCGTTTGCACCATAGGAAGTGTTTTATTTAAATGCCACTTTATTTGCACGCTATATTTAGCTCCCCCTTTGCTATGTGGGTCACGTTTCTTGTAGCGAATGTGTTCAAACAAGCTCAAAGTATGGCCTTGTGTGTGAATTAGTAGGTGTTTACCTATGCATCGGATGCAGTAACTAACTCCTGATTGTTCAGTGTTTAGAAGTATTATCATTGTCTCAATGTTATCCGGGCATTTCAACCCTGTTCGTCCGTCTGAAATCTGACACTGTCATTACACAGCCTGCAGTTCTTCCGTCTAAAACGATGTTTGTGGTCTGTTCTGCTCGTGTATAACTCCGTCAGCCATCTGTCAGCTTGGGTTTCTCTCTTTGTCCTTCTTTGTTCTGTGCGTCTCAGGGCGGTTGAACAGCCCTTTTCTGTCCAAGCAGTCATGTGACCCAGAGCCATTTCGCTCTCCCGTGCGCCAGGCCTCACCTTTACGAGCCAGAGGTACACAAACACGCACCTTATCATTTCTTACTTATCTCGCACTTGGAAAGGTTTGGTGTGTCGTTCATCTCCATGCTCTCTCTTTCTCTCACACACTCACTTTCCCTCTCGACTACTTTTTGTGATGTTTTCATGCATCTCAACTAACATCTAACCACTCACACATTCCTCATGCTTGCTGTCAAATTCTGCCGTGCACCTCAAAACAAACGGGATTTGCAGGATGCTGTTTGCTGTGTGTGAGTGAACGCAGTGTGTTTGCTTTGTGCACTTAAAGGAGCAGTTCGCCCAAAAATGAAAAATAACCCGGCCACTCCTTTAATGAGGGACTGAGAAATATGTATATAGTACTGCTGTCAAACAATTTATTGTGATTTTAATTAAATCCCAAAGAATTAAATGCACATCATATATTTGGGTATACTGTGCTTATAAAATTACAGTTTTATATTTTGTAAAACAAAAACTTTTTTTTTTTTTTTTTTTATATATATATATACTATATGTATGTGTATTTATAAACGCATAATACATATACACGGTATACATACATATATTGTGTAAACAAAAACTTTTATATAATTAAATAATTAAAATTTGATTAATTATTTGACAGCACACATGCAATTATGGGCACCAATATCAGCACCCTTGGTAAATACGAGCAAAGAAGGCTGTGAAAATTAATCTGCATTATTAATCGTTTTTCTCTTTATTAAAAAAAAAAATGTAACAAAAATCTTAACATTTCATTCACTAGTAAGAATTTAAAATGGGGTGAAATGTCATTGTGAAATAAATGTTTTTTCCTCAAATGCACATTGGACACAATTATTGGCACCCCTAGAAATTCTTAAAGTAACAAAGTAAAATATATCTATATCTATATTCCCATTCATATTCACAATTTTGAGCACTCCAGGGTAATTATGAACATGAAATGATTCAGCCATGGCTTTGTGTTTTACAGAAATATAAACAGGAGGGAAAACAAAGCCCAAACTCCTTTAATCATCAACACAATGAGAAAAAACACCAACATATATTTCTAATGTTCTTTTAATGAAATGAAAGGTTAGGTTTTTGTGCTTTTTTATTTATTTATTTTTTTAAATAAAAGCTCAAAGGGACTATCAATGCAGATTCATTTGATCATATTTATCAAGGGTGCCAATATTTTTGGCCAAGATTGTATATGTACCATATAATCATTCGGCTGAAAGAATCATTGGTTCATGAGATGGGCATCGATACTTTTCTCAGGTCAAATGGACCTCTGTTATGGTGCTTTTATTGCGCATCTTTGTTATTTAGGTGCTTAAAAGCCACGACCTTCATTTGATATTCTTCAACATTTCTTTAGAATTTCTCCTTTTGTGTTACAATGAAGAAAGAAAGTCATACAGGTTTGAGAGCGAGAACTGTCTCTTTAATGAATGAATCAGCTCAAATTAAGGCCTGAGCATTATGATGGTACGCTACTGTTCAAAGGTTTGGGATTAGATTATGAAGATTTTAGAAGTCCATTAATGAAGACCAAGCGTGCATTTATCAAAAACTAAATAAAAACAGCGATTCTAAAATATTATGAAGTTTTTAAATGTTTTCTATTTGAATTTAGAATAGTTCTGTAAAGAATTTCCGGTCTTCAGTGTCATGTGATCTAACAGAAATCATTCTAATTATTGCTTTAGAAATATTACCATTATTATAACCGTTGAAAACAGTTGTGCTGCTTAGTGTTAAAAGCACAGCATTCATTTGAACCTTTTTCATAACGATTTAATGCATCATTGATATTTATATATCAATGTCATTTATGTGCCACACAACGTTTGCACTGATGGTGGATTTACACCTCACTAATAATCTGCTCTTTCACTTTCCATCCACAAGTTCCAAATCAAAAGGAAAATAATAAAGATCTATTTAGTCCAGCCTATAAAAACAATGCTTTAATAATTCAATATCTTTGGGTGGAATTCCCAGCAACAGTAACTAGCTCTCAAACTTTGACTCTACCCACCTGTGGTTTGTCAGAATAATTGTTACCATGCATGCGTGTGTGTTTTGAGTAGAGCCCAGTGTTGAGGAACAACCCCGATCTCATTATGTGGAGCCAGATCCAGAACCCGAGCCGGAGTATGAAGGTGGGATTCACACACACACACGTTATCAGCTTTATCCCAGCTCACTGTCGTGTTCTCCTCATTACCATCATCATCAGTCAGTCCGCTGATTCTCAGCACCACCTTGTGGGGGAATGAGTGCTATTACAGGACCCATAGCAAGTTAATCAATGTCGTCTTGTTTTCCTACAGATGTACAAGCGGTCGCTGATAATTATGAAATGCCTGTACAACAAAATCAGCCACAGTATGAGGTGGTAGTGGAACAAGACGCCATCTATGAGGATCCAGGACAGGTACGACTACCAGAGCTAACCAATACTGAATAATCCCAGCCGTTATAGCTCTAAAGAGCTTTTGATTGGACGGTGTTCTGTGTGCCACAATTTGAATGGTTGTTACTGTTCGTCTGTTTTTCTAGAAGTGAAAGATTGCGCATTTTGAATGCCTATATTTTTAGGAACTCGCTTTAATAGTCTTTTAGCATGTGACAGATGAGCTCAAATACACATGTGAACCATAAGCCACAAACGTTTCATATCATGACATCCAAATTTTATTTAGTCTTGCAAGGGATGTGAGACAAGTTTGATTTAAAAGCGCTGGTTCTTGAATGTGTGTCAGGTGGAGGAGCAGAACACGGACGAGACGACCAGTGATCGCGGTGTCTGCGCCAGGGCTCTGTATGACTACCAAGCTGGTGAGCATTGATTATACATGATAAACAGTGCTTTCTGGATATGCATGGAAAGGCACATTCCTTTGGCACAATGCTTTTCTGCTTTGCCAAAGGAACACACCACTTTTTGGAAACGGGCTAATCTTCCAGCTCCCCTAGAGTTGAACAGTTGAATTTCACCGTTTTTAATCCATTCTCTGAACTGGACTCTACTATAGTTATTTTGTGTACTTAGACGGAAAATGACAGCACCACAACTGAAATGATCCCAGATCCAGAAACTTAGTTTGTTTATGGGTTTGGAATGACAGGAGGGTGAGTAATTAATGACAGAATTTTCATTCTGGGGTGAAGTGACTCCTCTGCATTCAAGTACACACACAGCAGTGAGTGATTGGTGAACCCACACACACACCTGAAGCATTGGGCAGTAGTTTTAGCTGCTACTTCTGTCATGCTGTTCATTCACTCCCCCACCTACATTTCCTGTCGATATTGAGAATCGAACCCTTGAACTTCAGGTTACAAGTTTGAATCTCTAACATTAGACTACAACGGCCCCCAGAGTTAATCTGTGGAAAGGTCAAATTCTTGGTGCATTAAGAGATGCATGTATTTCACCATGAGTTTTTCAACTCCCTGTTTTCAATTGCTTTAATTCAGTGATAGGTTAGAACTGTGTGAAATGTTTTTAAATGAAAGATCAAAAGCATAAACAATGCAGATTTATTTATTTTCACAGCCACCTTTGCTCAGATTTACCAAGGGTGCCAATATTAATGGAGGGCACTGTACATACATAAGTATCTATACATACACCACACATACTCTATTTCTTTCTAGATCACACACACATACATATATTTTCATATTCATATCGCCGGGTTATAGATCTATCCACAACATAACTAGAGATGTCCCGGTCAGATTCAAAATGGCCAAACACTTTGCTTTCTCGTGTCATCAGAGTCATGTATATTGACCGCCACGATTCCTATTCTTTCTAACAAAAAGGCACTTGAGTGTTACAAACTCATAATAACAGCTTCAGAAGTGGGAAGTAGTTTACGCTTTTTGTCCATGTAATGTCTGGTATGCATAGCACAAATGCGGTCATCAGCAACTCTGCTAAGCTTTTGTGTCAAAACAGAAGATGCCTTTAGATGGCTTTTTATGTCATTTTACTTATTTAATCTGTGATCTGATCTGCTTTGTGTGTGCCTTCTCAGCTGATAACACAGAGATCTCCTTTGACCCAGATGACATCATCACCGCAATCGAGATGATTGATGAAGGCTGGTGGCGAGGATACGGACCGGATGGCCACTTCGGCATGTTCCCGGCAAATTACGTGGAGCTTATGTAACGCAGCTCAACATGTCACCCTCCCTCACAGAAATCGGACTGAATTCGTTCACCCCGCGTAGATTTAAACGGTATATTTGATTGAAGGCTAAAGCTAAAATCACGGACCAAAAGAGTGGTGTTCATGTGACCGGGGGGGTGTTTCAACTCTGAGATTACATTCTGTATTGATAGTTTTGTTGTTAATTTTATTTCATTTCAAGCTATAATTTTATAAAACAATTGATTGAGTATGCAGGCAGACGGCCCAAAAGCGTCCTTCTAAAATTGCTGTTCGTGCAGGAATCCTGGTTCCTTCATGGTCGGATAAGTGATGTGGTGACATTCAAAATATGCTTTGGAGACTGAACCTTTTCTTCGTGTTTTTGAAGACATTCCTTTTGAACATTTCAATGCTAGTTATCACGTTGGTGCAGATGTTTGTAGTAGTCGGTCCTGTTTTGCCTTGGTTTTTGCCTTCTTTTCTCCACATGATCGAGCGTGACTGCCTGGCTTTCTTGAGTGAAGTTTGCTGAGGTTAGACGAGACAAGTTTATTTGCTGTGTTCTATACGGCACCTGTTTAAAATCCAGAAAGCAGCTTCAGTCGTCGAATGGTGGAGAATATTAATACTGTGATTTTTAGGTTTCAGGGAGCCATCATTCTCTCATCATCTTGCCTTTGGGTCACTGGTGGGATCTGGATTGCGTTTAGATGCCGAGGCTCAAAGAGAAAGATCACGTCAGGTTTATTTTAGACCCTTGCATTTGTACTAGTCATCCACTTTACTCTCGGTGCTGTGCCAATATGATAGTGAGGGGAGAAGTGTTTTGGAGGGGATGTTTGAGGTGAGGAAAAACATCAAACATCTCTGAGTCAGTCAGCTGTGCTGTAGCTCCTCTCGAAAGATCATTGTGAATATCTAACACGTCTGGACAACCTTGTAACTTCAATTAAAAGAATAAATAAAGAGTTTTAAGACTGAATGAATGAATGAATTGTTGCTTGGTGTTATTTCGTTTTCCTATGTAAAGTTTTTCAAAGGAATCCTGAAAAAAAATGACAGTTTGTACAAAAATTGTAATCAGCACAACTGAGTAGCAAATCAGCATATCTGCATGATTTCTGAAGAATCATGTGTCACTGAAGACTGCAGAGTCCTGCAGAAGAAGTTGAATATATAGATAAGATAAGAGGAACTTTATTCATCCCGAGGGAAATCCTTTCGTCACAAACATGCTCAATGCAGCCAAGGAACAAGAAAAAAAAAATAAGTACAGTGAATAGTAATAACAACAGTAGAATAGTACAACATTATATAATATTTGGGAAATGTATTAAAGTATTCTTAGTCAACATGTGTTAACTGCAATAACCAAATCAATTAAGAATTCAGTAAATAGCAGATTAAGTTAACAGGTGGTGGTGTTGAAGCTCTAAGACTGAGAAGAGTGGATTCCAAATTTGCTTAATTTATCTTGCTGAATCTCCTGTGAACCCCTATTGGCAAAGGGCATCTCAAGGAACCGCACTCCAGTGGTTTGAGTCGTGCCTCTCGGAGAAGGGGAGGTGTCTAAGTCACAACATCTAGCTTCTGGGGTGCCTCAGGGCTCAGTTCTTGGACCACTGCTCTTCTCTGCCCACGTGCCTTAAGTAGGTTCTGTCATTCAGAAACATGGCTTTTCATATCACTGACACTCAGCTCTACCTCTCATTCTATCCTGATGATCTGCTCGCATCTCAGTATGTCTAACAGATATTTCTGGCTGGATGAAGGACCATAACCTTCAACTCAACCTTGCCGAGTCAGAACTCTCTTGGCAGGTCTTCCAGCTAGTTCTATCAAACCCTTACAATTATAATAATATACACCTTAGCAATTGCATATTGCTCTTTTGTTGATTTTGACGGCTTCCACTTGTAAGTCGCTTAAAATAAAATCATCTGCTACATGAATAAATGTAACACCATATCTGGAGTCATTATCTCATATCTTCAGTAAGATAAATATTGAATACGTTATAAGAAGTCTATACTAGTTTTGATTTGGAAAGGGACTATTTTGTTATGTACACCACCTTTTTTTTTTTTTTTTTTGTGCATTTGAACGTAGATAACTAATCATTAGCGCATGTTTCATTTTTCTCACCCAAACATGAGATTGTCATCATTTCCTCACCCACATGACGTTCTTTATTCCATGGAACACAAAAGGAGTTTTCTTTAATAGATGCAAGATCTTAATAACAAGAATATTCACACTAATGAAATGTGATTGTTCTTTTCCATGCACGTTCAGTGAATGGGCTGTGATAACGAGTGAACTATCACTATCAAATATAACAGTCGTTTAGTCATCTCATCTGCTAATTCTTGAAAGTTGACGATGAAGGTCATTTCAATTTTTTGAATGGAAATCTCAATTCGGAAAATGCATCTTCAGCTCACTTTTTCTGGAAGGCGACAGCTGATGAGGATAACAGTGATCATGATGCATATTTCATATTGAGGTTTCCAATGTAAACGAACACACTTTGTTACCAGGAGTGTTTTTTCTCATCGATTCCCCTGTCATATAGTACAGAAGCCACCGTATACTGTGACCTGCATGTGTCACACTCACCAGGTTTCCTGGAATAAGCTAAATCAACATGGCCGTTTGGGGATTTTTTTTTCTTTTTTCTTCTTTAGCTTGATCACCCCCAGTTTCATTTTCAGAAGAAAAGAGACTGTACTTTTCCCCCTTCTTCAGAGATCACAATCGTCTTGTTTTTTAACTGAAAGTCTAACCGATGTTTCAGATTACATTTCACCTATCCGTTATTAGTTTTTCCATCTATATTAACTACTAATCCATATCATTACGGCTATTTGAGATCTGGTATTTGCTCAGAGGTAACTGCGGGGCGTGATGTATTCTAGCACAATATTAACTTTATTTTGAAAAGGGAAGTAAGAAATGTCTTGACGGAAAATATCGACTCACTTCTGCAAAAGGGGCAGAGGAAGTCCTTGCTGACCCACAGATAATGTTGGCAGTGAATGACTGTCAGCTATATTTCCATCTGAGCGCAGCTTTTTCTTTAAATAATTTTAGAAGAAAAGAATCCAAAAATATTTTCTCGCTGAAAAAGCTGCAGTGTCGTTTTAAAAATGAGCAAAAAGTTATTTTTTAGAAATGAATTCTCTTAGATTTTATTCTTTTTTTTTTTTGCCAATTTTATTGGCTGACTCATGGAACATATTGATTTGTTTTATGTTTGTGTTGAATCTTGGGAAATTTCTGATTTCTGAGAATTTTTTTTCTATTTCATGCTGAGAGATGAGATTGTGTACGTCCCATGAGGCTTTGCAAGCAAATTTGTTCTCTGAACTGGAATACCTACTCAATGTAAAACTCTTGACTGCAGTAATGTAACTTCTGAATCGAGTCACACAAACCACACATATGAGCATGTTTATGCGTTACTCATTTAATTCCTAACATGAGCGTTATGATCTCTAACCAATATCAGAATCAAAGCCTACCGGTATCATAGCATCGCTAGTCTAATATCCCACATATGGGCAAATTTTCTCAGAAGTGAATTATGCCTATATAAGGGAATAATTCAGGGCACATACTTCAGGCATAACCAAAAAATTGTGTCCAGATAATTCAGATTTATATTATTTAAATAATCATGCGTAGAAATGTAGACTAAAACAGAAATCTGTATCAGTCTGCGTAATCATACATGAATATCTAATGTATTTGTGTGCGCTGTGATTGAAAAGTTCACACTTTTTTGCTACGGTACACTTACAGTATACAGATCCAGATCGAGGAATTTTAAATGGAGAGGTTATATGAAAATTAACAAATGATTATGAAGCTGCAAATTATGAAATATTCAAATATCAGATATCAAACTTGCAAATGAAGGTCACACCGTCTACCAAAAGAAAAGAAAAAAAAGTTTGTTTTGTTGCCGTTGTTATATTTAAAATATTTATTATGATTTTTAAAACCTTTTATATTGTTTTATAAATAAAACATTTTCTCACCGAATTGTCATGACTATATATATTTTTAAAATGTCAAAAATAAATACTCCCCGACCACCCAAAAAAATCTAAAGAAGTTTGTTTTCGTTTCAATTTAAAACTTTTAAGACATTTGATATTATTTCTAATTAAAATATTTTCTCGCAGAATTCTCATGAGTATATATATATATATATATATATATATATATATATCATGAAATAGAAATTAATTACAATTATACAGTTAAACTTTTTTTTTTTTAAGTAAAATATAATCCTTTTTTTCTACATCACATTTTCTTTTCTAGATGAAATATGACCCAAACATACTTAACAAGCTTTGTGAAATTCATCCAACAGGTGGCAAGTTCCTTTTTTCTATTTAAGGTCTTACAGGCAGATCTTCAGTTTTGTATCTTTTTTTTCACCTACGGGTGAACTTGTTCACGCTGTAAAAGAAATGATTCAAATCGGATGAACTGAACTGAAGGAATCTCTTCGGTTGTTCCCAGGAGAATGAGTCAAATCAGCCTTCGTAGCTCTGGATCAATATGACCAACCAGTCACTTTTCTGGTTAACTCTTAACGTCTCTTTTCTGCTTGAGTGCCCCTCCACATCTTATTCTTTCTTGTTACCCCTTTTTTTGACTCTCTATCTCTCAGTCTTTCTCTCTCTGACACAAATAACGGGGGAATTTCTGTTGTCTGTAAATCTCTGATCTTACACTCTCCTTCAAAGCTCTGACTGGAGTGTTTCTTCACTGACTCACCGGTGTAAACGTTCATCTCAACCGCTCTTCTCTCATCACACTCTCATCTGCCCCCTCAAACAATTAACCTACGGGTTTAGATTCTAGTCACCCATCGTATAACGCTCAATGCACTACACCTATTCAAATAATGCAGGCTGGCCCGCATGTGACTGTCACTGTATTACTAGTGATCTGGACAGCAATGAGAGTGTTTGTTCAGTCACTGACAGGCATGTTTTGACAAAGCTGAGCATTTCAACATGAGAAAATGTGTTAGTCAAGCCGATCCACTATAATGTGTAAAACAGGTTTGCCGAATGAGAACATTTTTCCAAACTAGATTTTTCCATTTTCTGATGAAAATGTAAATGGTGCTTCCCCTGAAGTGCTTGAAGCCAAGCTAACATTATCTGTGAGGTTGCCAGGGCATTGCTTTCTGTTTGACATTCTGGCTGGTTGTCAGGGTATTATTATGCAGTTTTGGGTGGCCTTTAGGGTTGTCGCTATGAAGTTTCTAGGGTGTTTTGTGTACTTGCTGGGGTATTATTATGCAAACTCTACACTGTTTTAGATGGTTGATAAGGTTATGTGGTTGCTAGAGTGTTCTGGGTGGTTGCCAAGGTGTTGCTATGCAATCTCTAGAGTGTTCTAGATGGTTGCAGGGTTATGTGATCACTAGAGTTTTCTGTGTGGTTGCCAAGGTGTTGCTATGCAATATCTAAAATGTTCTGGGCTGTATCCGAAATTGCCCCCTGTCCTATTTGAGGGGACAGACATTTTTAGTTGTATCCAAAATCATAGCGGACATTCTCAAGTGCACTAATTCAATCCCACAATGCAAAGCAAAAACTAGTGTATGAGTGTTATACATTGAACGGCTAGAGAACTTACTGTGTGACTCACGTATTTCACCAGAAAATGGTGCCCACAGCTGAATCATCCATCCATTCATCCATACAACACAGGTACAAATTCATAGTAAATTGATTTATTAAAATATTTAACTAGAGTCTATACATTTTTTGTACATATACATATTTATATGACAGAGTTCAAGATAAATCCTTTAATCTTATCTTATCTGATATTATTTAAACAGCAGCACAAACTACATAAAATTGGAAGTCCTTCTGATGCACACAGTGTCTGAATTCACTCACTCATTTTTATTCACTCCTTTAAGTAAACTGAATAAGTGACCTAATGTAGTAAACAGTGATCGAGGTTATAGGGGACTATTTTGGATACAGCCCTAGATGGTTGCCAGTGTTAATTGATCGGGTTCTGGGTGGTTGTCAAGGTGTTATCAAGCGGCAATTCCATAGACTCCCCATATTTAAATACCCAAACTTTACAGCAGAAAAAAAAAACATGTTTACAGTCTGGTTTACAAAAATGATTTGGATCTAAATAGCTAAACTGTGATTTTTTTATTACTCATCCTTTTTGAAATTATGTCAAGTTAAAGTTCTACATAATTAAGATCGCTACAACTTGAGTGACAGGTGGATTGCCGCTGTTGTCACCGCCGTCGAACTAGGTGCCTAGTTGCCTATTTTCGATTATCCGAGAGTGACGCACAGTGATGCGATTCCAACATGGCGATGGTCGGCTCCGCCTACTTCAAGCTTCAAATACTCTCTTCAGAAACCTACAGGTGACGTGACAGACACTACATAAATGTTTTTTTTACAGTCTATGAGTGTAAGCTATGAAATATCGAAAATGTTCAAACAAGGCATTGCTATGCAATCATTAGAGTGTTCTAAATGGTAGTCAGGGTTATGAGCTCCCTAGGGTGTTCTGAGTGGTTGCCAAGGTGTTGCTATAGAGTCGCTAGAGTGTTTTAAATGGTTGTGAGATTGCTGGAATGTTCTATATGGTTGCCAAGGTGTTGCTAGAATGTTCTAGATGTTTTTAGGGTTATGTGATTGCTAGAGTGTTGTAAAGTGTATAGGGTGTTGCTATGCAGCTGTTCAAGTTTTCTATGTGGTTTGAATTGTAGTTTGTATTGTTTTGATGATATTCTTCTCCATAATGATGGATTCATTTCTTTTTTTTTTTTTTTTGAGATTTTAATCACTCACCAAATGAAAAATCATCAGTTTGGTCACTTATCAAAGTAAGAGTGCACACTTTCACATGAAGCCGCATGATTAAGGCATCATTCTTTAAACAGAAATGCTTGATAGATGCTTGACAGCAGTCACCAATAACCAGCAATTAATACCATAATGGATTCCATACTAATATAATCAGCAGCAAATGCTATAATGTTTGCCTGCTTCTTCAGTTCATTTGATGGCAAGGTAGTCAAATGCGTCTGTGTCCATCTGATCCAGAACAGCAGCTATGACAAGCACCTGAGCTATTGTGAAACTCTGGTGTGATCTCAGACTGAGTAAAACCTGAACCTCTCAAATCGAATATGAAAACAAAGTCACAAACTCCCTAATTTCCATTTCGTCTGATATCAACATAAGCAATTTCATACTCCCCAAAAGAAATGATGGTGGAGAGTGGCGATACACACTGGGTTATCGTGCGCAGGGCGAAGTGCTGTGTGCACGCTTTCACTCCCAATAACAGGGAGGACGGATGTTTTGTCTAATATTTCACCTGAGAAACTCCCTCAGAGCGATTGGCTCTGGGCTGAAAACTGTTATTGTGACATTTAAAGGTTAAATATGGTTAAATGTCAGGGACTATGCGGGCAGGTGAGAGAGGCCCCATCCATAAACGATACATCCGAAACTTTGACAGCAAGACGTTCATAAGTGCACTAAGATATCATGCCAGTACATAACATCTGACAGCTTCAAAACAACGACGCATTTACGTGATGGGGCTTTCCGGTGTTCTTTTTTTATAGTTCATCTTCAATATGTACAAAACACACAGCGTGTACAATCACGGTCAATTAATGACAAACCGATGGCTGTAGCAGTGGTGTTTTGCATTTAGAGGGGCATTTCCCCACACTTTGACGGTAAATTATGTCTTCAGCGTCAGGCTTAAAAACAAAACATTCCTGAATCTTTTATTATTACTTTGACAGTGGTCACATGTCCTTAAAACCCATCTAGTCCAGTCCAGTGCAGCTCGTCTAAACCATGCAAACCACGTCTCTTTGCTGAAATAAAAAAAAAGATAATACTTGTCAAGTATTGCAACAAAAGGTGTATTCATTTATAATTGCATTGTATTAATTAAATGAATAATATATAAAAAAGAAAGAATGAATAAATGAATGAATGAGTAAATGAAAAAGAGCTATGCCAGAACGGTTCATTTAATGCCATGTCATGTATGAGTTAGTTTAGGGCTGAATGTTTACGTGGTTCACTTCAAACCAGAAAGATTTAGTAGGACAGTCATCCTTATATGTTTAAAGTAGTTGTAATGTTAGGTTAATATTATTTTATTTAACAAATCAATAGTTAAGTTTTCTATTTATAATTGTTACAACAGTATGAAGACATCATATGAAGCCATTAAGTGTATTGTTTATTAACTACAGTCATTAACTTTGGCAGTTTACTAATAAGTTTCATTCAGAAATGACCAAGAATTGTTGAACACAATGTGAGTTTTTGAAGTGGAAAAATCAAAGTTTTCTTGTAAAACATACGTTCATTATATTCTTTAAAACTTCAACAACAACAAAAAAAGGTTTTTGTTGTTTTGTTTTTCAGCACAGAACTCTATTATCGATGGCTGAAAGTATTCAGGTGTTTTTGTTGCGTTCTTTTTTATTTTCATCACTTCTAGTCTCCTTTTGCACATTTTGTTATGCTAAAATATATTTCTGTCCCCTTTCTGAGGTTTTGCTTAGCTTTCTGTCCTGGTTATCATTTTCATAATAGATACAAAGGGGAAAAACTGAGAGCAGTACTTTCACCAGTGCTCTTCTGCGTCCGGGCAAACCCCTTTCTTTTGTGTTTCCAGTATGTGTCTGATGACAGGTTTGTAATCCATCAATGTAAGGGTGTTCAGTACAAGACACGCACTTTTGACAGTGTGTAGAGTTTTAGAAAGTTCACTCCAACATTTTCATGCTTTACATTCACTCATTCTTTGGGCCATCCAAAAAGTTTGTTTTGTCCGCGGAACAGATTTGGAGAAATACACTGCAAAAATCCACTAGTGATTAAATTTCACTTAAACCTCACATGGAGCCAAGAACTACATTTGTTAAAAAAACAAATCAATAATTAATGCATTTCAACCCATTGACTGAAAGAGAGGTCCGTAATTCATAATAACACTTCTTCAAGACTTCTTCCACCTCTGTTGTCATTTCACATCAAGATCCACCCCCGTATTTGTTCAGACCTTTTTAAACGTTGTTTGATCTGTTCATATTTCTCTCCTGATTCAGATGATTCTACACTAAATTTTATTTGTAGTTAAAGACACTATAATGATGCATTTCTTAATTGATGGACTGGAGTGGTGTGAATTATTGTGAGGTATTTATCAGCTATTTGGATCCATTGGTGAGCAAGTGATGCAATGCTACATTTCTCCAAATCTGTTTTCCATTAAGACTATCATGACCTGAGGGAGAATATCCTACGTTTTCAGCTAAATGTAATTTTTAGGTGAATTAATTAATATAGCCTATATAATTTACTAAAAATGTTCAACAGTGTGAAAATGCATCCCTGGAGCATTTATTAGAAAAACAATGCACACACAGGAGATATTCATCATAGCCTACTCACTATTTCTGTTTTTCTCACCCAGAGTCAATTATTCCCGCTTATACTACTGTTGCCCCATCTCAAGACATAGATGAGATGATATATTTCAAGGTATTTCTCTGGTTTTTGTACTTAAAACACTATTGTGAGTAGCATTATTTCTTCCGCATCTCATCCAAAGCCTTCGTTGTTAATTCCAAAAAGTCATTTTAAACCTTGTAACCGAGACTTGAGCATTTGACAACAGACTAATGCAGTTCATAACTAAGTTATGAGTGTGTGTGTGTGTGTGTGAGAGAGAGAGAGAGAGAGAGGGGTGAACTACGTGTTTGTGCATCTCTCGAAAGTGTTCGGCTAAAACAGTGAAACTTTATGGTCATTTTCTTCACTAACAGCACCACTGTTACCTCGCTTGTGAGAAGTCAAGTTGTTTTTAAGTTGATGTTAAGGATAAAGTCATCAGAGTAAGTTAGCACTAGCAACATTAGCGTGTACGTATGACTGTGTCTCTGAGAGAGAGAGAGCGGGAAAGATAGAGTATGTGCTTACTGTACATAATAAAACCATTTTTGTGCCAAATGATGGAACTGAGCTGTCGATTTTATCATATTGATTACTATATTTATTTGTTTGGCCAGTGTCCTTGTGAGTTTTGTTTCTTTTGCTGTTCTACGCATAGAAATGTATATATCTTTTGAAACAATACAAACCATTTGGCAGAGTGGAACTGTGATGCGGTCAAAGAGCTGCCTGGAACTACGTTCACCGTGGGGTTCCTTGAAAATTACTGCACACCTTTAGAACGTTCATCAGCCAATAAGATTAAAGCATTCAACGGCCCTGTAGTGTAAATGTATTTATTTAACATAAATTGAAAATTATGGGCCATACAAATGTTTTGTTCACCAGTGATATTTATCTTAGATTTTGTCTTCCTTTTCTTTGTAATGGGTTTCATTCTGATCTAAATTGAATAGAACTTCAGAATGATTGCGTAATACATTGTATTTCAAGTCATTAAATACCTAAATGGTTTATTTTGCTTTTTAAATCATCATCGTTTTAAACGCATGTGAACCTGGAGCACAAAAGCAGTCATAAGTAGCACGGGTATGTTTATAGCGATTTGTAGTTTTTCATCATGTTCCATTAATATATTTTGTCAATTTCATTCTGTACATATATTAAAACCTAATGTTTCATTAGTATTATGCATTGCTAAGATTAGGTTGTACAACCTTTTTTCAATATTTTTTATTTTTGCACCCTTAGATTCCAGATTTTCCAGAAGGCAAAATTGGGACACTTTTTATAGTAACCTGTGTATCTTTACTAACACTATTTATGCATAAAACAAAATCTCTTGTATCTCCCAGTATGTTTTTATAAGAATATAGGTTGTTGTTTTAAACATATACAGAGAAATTCAAAAATGTTAAGCACCAAACCTTTTCAGGGACCCTGTGTAGTGGGAGAACATATTTAGTCTGTGCTTACAAAATATTATTGCAGCAGGATATTATACAAATCATCTTTTGCAATAGAAAATTATCATCAGAATTTAAAATATTAACTTTATGAAAACAGACATACAAGCCTACACAGTTTGCAATGATCTTTTTATAGTTTACAGCACTTAAGCTGAACACTGTCCCAATTCATCTAACAGGTTCCGGTTAATTGGGATGGTAACAAATCTAGATTAAATAACCTAAATAAATAATAGAACAAAGAATCTTGCTTGGACAAAAATTTACATGATGTAATGTAATAATAATTTATATGAAATGGGCTACGGTTCATATCAGAATTTAAACCTTAACCATTGAATAGGCTAAAACTACTTCATGTTGCCTACTTTCTGACCACACCGATTTGACTAATCAAATGTTGATATTTAAATGAAGTACTGTTATTACAACATTTCAAAAGCACCCATTCTTTTATTTCTTTCTTTCAAAGGAACACAACACCAAAATCTTATTCTTCCAATTGCTGCACGTCTAGCCAAATATTGTCCTATTCTAAACCATACATCAATGGAAAGCTTATTTATTTAGCTTTCAGATGAATAAATCTCAA
>JAUMHG010000045.1:15903898-15924356 GCA_032359395.1 Enteromius anoplus | reverse complement strand
ATATATATATATATATATTACAATTACATATATGTATTTATTTGGACATCTTGGCTGTTGTCTCTCTCAGGGAGTATGTTGTGGACCTGGACGAAGGTTCTCAGCACCTGATGCGCTACCGTACTATAGCGCCTCTAGTGGCCAGCGGTGCAGTGCAACTCATTTAAACCGTCAGAACCTCAGGAACTGAATGAAGACACCACAGTTTAACAGATCGCCAGTGTACTCCATCCTTACATGCGACATGGCCAGCTGCGACCATCTGTAAGCCTCTCAGCACCTTTACAGATCCTGCCTGGACCTGGAGCACATCCATATGCCTGAATACAAATGCATTTATACCTTAAAATGCCTAATTCTCATTATAAACATGACCTAAAAGCAGTATGGATTAATATTGAGTTTGAAAGTACTAATCTATATAAAACAAACCATCTTCAATGTATTCTGACAAATGGATATGTACCAAACACTGTGTTGCACTCTTGCTCTAAGACTGGATTGTTTTGTGTTGCAAACGTCCAGCAAAGTTTCATCACACATTGACAGCTCAATTATTGCAATCTGATCAGGAACTGGTGAACCTGACACTCTTCCTCTGAAACAGAAGCTGTGGTTTTCTCTGTAAGTGGGAAGTTGTTGGTTTGGATATATGTGTATGAGGTCATTTACGTGGTCATTGGGGTTTTGCTGGTGTTAAAATTAAATAAAATTATGTTATTTATGTTTCTATGCTGGTCTTCTATGTGTGTGTTTCCTGCTGCATGTTTTGTAGTGTATTTTATCTAACTGCAAAAATGATGTGGCTTGCATGTTAAACTCTTAAGTTCACCACATAAAACACAGTGGAAGTCAAAAGTTTACATGCACCTTGCAGAATCTGCAAAATGTTAATTATTTTACCACAAATAAGGGATTATAAAAAATGCATGTTATTGTTTTAGTGCTGACGTAATATATTTCACCTAAAAGACATTTACGTATAGTCCATAAGAGAAAAAAATAGTTACCCTGTTCAAAAGTTTAAACACCCTTGATGCATAATGAATGCATATATATATATCAATATAATATGTTGTATCGTGTCATGAATATTCATAAGAACAGTTTTAATATGTTATAAGTATACTTATTTGTGATTATAACTTTTAAATGTATGATCATTTATAACGCACAATGAATGTGATTACAATGGATTATATATTAAAATATATAATGCATAGTTATAATGCATTATAAGTCTCATATCTTGCCATTTTACCTACGTTACTTAAAGCAGACAAATAGCACTTATAAGTAATAATAACAAAACATTTTTTTGTCTCAAACAGCCATAAGATCAGATATCGGATCGATATCAGATGAATGTGTAACATGACACATTTATTTAGAGTTTTAATTCCGTTGATAAGTAACTACAGTACGTCATTTGTCAGCTGAAAGTATGAGCTAGTTCACATTAGCCTCAATATTAGTCTCACAGGAAACACTCACAAGATGTTGTACTGTGCAGATCTTAAATAAACAAACCCTTCTGTGATATAGTCCATTTAAATGAAGGTAGATTTAACATGGTGTTCACTGTGTGTTATAAATAATCATACTGTTAAGTTATAATCATAAATACGTAAATATTATAATGGATTATAATTGTTTTTATGATTATTCAAGAGATTTTTAGAATGCATTATGCATTAATTATAATTTATGTATTTTAAATACAGGTTTCATAGAAAGTGTTACCGAATTATTTATTCAATATTATTCTAATTCAACAAGTGCATCAGTTCTCATGAAGCCACACATACGCCCTCCGTTGACCTTGTGACCCGATTCTGCTGATAGCATTTCCTAATCTCACGCCTGCTCCACCTTGAAAAACACACCTATTGCTCCACATCCTGTGCTGGCCCTTTTTAACACTCCTCTGGTGTTGTGTACAGGACCATTCCTTGGCGTTTACGTAAATTATACACCTGTGGTTTTATGTGGCATCTTCACATGTTGAAACCTCTGCCTACGGGCTTAAACCAGCATTAGAAGTATTCTATTGTAGTTCCAGTATTATGAAATATGTGATTCACTGAAGACACACACACACACACAGACAGACGGGAAACTCAACTAGTATCATGATTAGCATCAAGATTAACCTCTGAATCGTGGAAATGTGGCCAGCTAACTACTGAAGCATGTGATAAGTGTCACCACCTGTAATGTAATGGAAATTGGGTATGATAGATCAGTGGTATAACACAATGACTAAACTGTGGGCAATGCAATTTTGCATAACAATTGTCAATAGTGTATCAACATATGAAGCACAGCTCACAGTTTCTGTTGTTCGATATGATAAATATCAGAAGACCAACTGGAACTCAACTCAAAATTTCCAAATGGGCCGCTTGCCTTTGACTCTTGATTACGGCAATAAATGTTCAGTTTCTTGCACAGACTGACCGTTTCACTTCACAGGACCTCCATATTTCATCAAGAGTGAGGGGAATTAATATGATGTTACCTATTGACTTGCACTTTATTAATTGCCAATTTCACTGCAGTTTCCTAGAAAAATCTTTACTGTTCTGCTGAAGAAAAAGGTCAAATACATCTTGGATGGCCTGAGAGTTGAGTAAATGAACAGCAATCATTTTTGGGTGAACTATTCCCTATATGGACGAAGTTTGTTATGTCGTGTGTTAGATGTTTTTCCACTTCCAATTCTCAAATTTTAGCTTTATTTTCTGAAGACAGCCCAATCAATCAATCAATCAATCAATCAATCAATCACCTTTATTTATATAGGGCTGTTAACAATACAGATTGTGTCTGAGCACTGAACATTATTAAATTGGAGAATAGAGTGTCAGTAAAGAATTATGAATACTAATGAGTAATGAATACACAATTTTCAGTTAAAGACATTTCATTATTAAATGGAGATACATGGTTGTCTAGATCAGCTTATTTTAAATAGGATAATCGCTAGAAATAAAGTGTGCCCAACTAAACAAGCCAGAGGAGACAGGGGCCAGACACCAAAACTCCATTCGTGAAAAAATGGAGAAAAGCATGCATGTATAGTGATGAAAGCCAAAATATAATTGGTTGGTTTTTGACAAAGGAAAATTGGTAATATTCAAAAAGAAAAGTTTATTAGAACTACAATCTAAAATCATATTGCGATATCATTAAGATTGCTGGAGTTGCAAGCATGCAAACTTTGAAGAAATAATATTTATGGCACTCGGACGGTTATGTTTATTGCAGTTGTTTTGGCAGAAGGAAACAAAATACATTTTTTAGTTTCAACATTATTATTTCTTCTTCAGAAATTCCTGTTTAAAAGTTAGAAGTATCATATTTTTGCAGATTCACTCAAATTTGGTTTTGAGCATCAAATTTAACGAGTTATGCCTGGAGCCATATTGAAATTCCACTATGAGATATGAAGTTTTTCTTTCTCTTTGGGGTGTTATAAATTGTTAGTCCATAGATAAGATCCCTAAGACTGCAAAGACTAAAGTTTTTTAAAAGAAGGAGATATTCTTTAAAAAAGTTTCCACACCCCCCTCAAACGGCTTGTTTATTTTCAAATGTATGCGCAAAGAAAGAAGGCGGAGCTATTATTTTGTCTGTAGTGTTGCTGCAGGCGCCATGTTCTGGAGCCGCTGTGTGTCGTTGTGAAAGTGCTTCCAAAAGAGGACACGACTAGAAATCAGTGTTAAGTAGTGTTTCCAACACTGTTCCAGAACAGTTGAACACAAATATTGGAGTGTGTTCAGCACATTTACGGAGGACTGATTCCTGAAGCTGACAGAGCAGTCTATGCTGGCTGTGCACCGAGACTAGAAAGAGAGGAAAGAACAGTCTGCTACTGACGACGCACGACCTTTAAGATAGTGAGCTTTTCTTGTTAAAAGAAGCTGCTACTTACTATTCAAACGTGAGTTTTGATATCATGATAATCAGTGATTATGTCTCCACTGGATCAACAAATGCCTCGTTTGAAATGTGTTTTATTATTTTATAGACATAGCACCGATACGCAGCATCACGTTATGGTAAGGAGCATAACATTTCTGCCACATGCTTGAGGCATTCGGCTAATCACAGTGCACTGGATAGCTGGCCAATCAGAGCACACCTTGCTTTTTTAGAATGAGGAGCTTTGTACAAATCAACCCGATTCAGGAGGCGGGGCTTAGAGGAGAAACAACAATGTACAGTATGTGGAAAATAATATGTTTTAAAACTTAAACCACCCAATACCAATACTTTATTATTAAATGTCATTTGAATCCCAGAAACATTTTTATTCTGTCATCATTTACATGTCATTTCAGGCTGTTATGAAACATTTTAAAAACAATAAAACTCAAGAACAAGTTAACACTGAACCCCATTGATTTTCATGGTCTTGAAAAAAAAAACCTTTTAATACAGGTTTGGAATGAAACTTCCCCTTCAAAGGACATTCAATAATAAACTGATAAGATTCGCTGTCATACTTTACTTTGTCAGACAATCACACCCACAGTTCATTGACGTCAGTTAACATAATTCTTGCTAATGTGGGTTTTTCTGTAAACTCTGTGATAACTTATTGGCCTCTGTCACAGCTTCCGATTTCACAGTGACTTCCTTTACCCCGAGAGCGACAGGAAGCCCACACTGTCCATCATCAGTGCTGGCAGAAATCATAGAGTGCTGTTCATCTGTTTTCGCAAACTAGGTCAGAATCCAGCTGTTGGCTAATGCGTTGTGCAAATACTGGAATGAATAGTGAAATCTTTTGTTATGAGGCACAGGAAGTCCACACATCCACCAATAATCAGGAAGCAAACGAGACATTTGTAAACATCTAGAAAACATTGCTTCTGCTCTCCCAGAAATATCATGAGTTTTCCTATCGAACTAAACACGGTTACAAAATGAGATTCTGTTCTTCAGTTTCAATTTAAAAGTGGATCATTGCAATAATGAGTATTATAATGGTGTTGCTGACAATGCTAAGTTACTATCAACATATTTCAGGTTTGGTGATGATGAAGGGGTTCTTGAGTCTCTCAGAGGGTGTTGTCGTGTGAGTGCATGAGACAGAAAAGGATTGGAAACACTTATCTTGATGTTTTGTCATTCTCTGACACCCACAGATCCACTTGAAGTCATCGCAGCGGGAAGCAGACGACAGAGGCAGCATTTCAAAGCAGTGCATTTCTGCAAAATTCATTATTATGCATTTCTATCAAAACTCAAGGACAACTCAGAAATGTCCTATCCAAAGCTGTGTCTCATTTTAACTCTGGAAGCCTCTGTTTTAGTTTGATGCTTTCCCCCAAAATATGCCAAGAAGCAATCAGGTCACTAGATCTGTGAGAAATATTGCAATGTGTAGGCCCAGATTCTGCTTCTTTCATATTCGATAAATATAAAACAGGGTTTGAATAAATAAGGGCACTTTTGGCCCTGTGGACTTAAACCAAACTTCTTTAAAATGAAATATTTCCGTATAAGAAACACTAGACGTGGATTTAAAACTCGTCTAGTGCCACGTCAGGCATGTCATTTGCACGGCTGATCATTACCAAGTTATCTTTGCTCATAACTAGAATTAGTTAAGCAAACTGTCACTGAGTCAGTTTGCCATTTCTGTTTTTGAGCCACTGATTGGCAAGAGTTCAAACCACATTCATGCGAGCTACGTGCCGAACTACAGGTCTGATATGGCAGCTATGGTAATGTTCTCTCTTGTTCTGTCTCTCTTTGTAAAAGAAGCTCAGGCATGAAGAATGAAAGCCTAATGAGGTTAAAAGCACACTCACTGAGTTGTTCGAGTAGATGGCTTTGAGGAAATTTCATGCTATGTTAATTTTACTGTTATATAAATTGCATCAAATAGAAATATCATTACTGTCCTTCTGGATTTGTCAGAAATACTAAAAATGACATAAGTGCAAGGTAAATGAACCATGACACTACAGTTTTCTTTTTTGTAATATTATTATTAAATTAATTAAGAATCCAAATAAAATAATCCATGATTGTTCCAATGTTCCAGTTGCTACTACTATTTATTATGTTATTTTATACAATAGATCATTAAAAAATAATAATAATAATAAATAAATAACTATATTTAAATATATATATATATAATGGTAATAGTAAATAAACATCAACTTATTTATTTAAGCTACAATAAATACAATTTTAAGTGATTTTTGCACTGTGATAATCTATTTAAAAGTCTGTTTGTTGGATATACTTTTTTACTTACAGTAGTTGAGCGCATACATGGTCTATTTATACATTAAAAATACATTCATTTTGCATACTGGACTATTTAGGATTAGGCTACTTAAGTCACCTGAAAAGAATGAATTAATTAAATAAAAATGATATTCATCAACCTGAAATTTTCCTGATATTTGTCAAGTATCCAAATGTATTTGCCCAAGGACTTAGTCTCCTATACTCTTTAGTACACAGATCAGGTCATAAATAGTCGGTTAAGTCCTATCTGGTCTTTGCAAAGCTCATTGGCTTGGATTTGGAGGAGGGATCAAGCTACTATAAAAGATGAGGTGACAAGCTTTCACACAATGCTTCCTGAAGCTCAGCTGAGCAGGTAGTGCAAGACATCTCAAACTTGTGTCCTTCAATACATCAAAATAAAAAAATAGATCATATTTTTAAGGACTTCCTCGGATAATGCAAAGATCAAAATGAAAGCACAGTAAGTTTTTCCCTATTAAACATGTTGAAAATGTGTTAAATTATTAAAACCATGTATGTCTGTTTACCTTAAAGTGTGTGACCGCTTTGGGAGGAAAGGAAATAAGAATTCTCAAGGACAATTACACTATTATATGCTGAAGATGACTTGTGCAAAGTAAGTTTATTATCTTAATTAAGTTACCAATGTTTCCACAATCAAATCTGGGAATGTTTCAAAAGTATGGCCAGTGCAAGACATTAAAAGTGACTTTAAAAATGCTATTTACAAGCCTTAGTCAAATTCTATAATCAATCTATTTGTACTTAACCCCAGCTCTAACTTAAGCTAGAATTTGTTTGTGAGCGCAAACATTGCAGAGGTCTCAAAACGCATAATGTATTCATTGGTCAAAAGGTGTTTATGAAGTGGGGAAAAAATGCTCATTTGGTGGTATTTTTGCACCTCCAGTGTGATGTCGAGGTTTGGCCCGCCTGTCTCCGTGAGGTCTGTGGACATGACCGTGGGCTTCAGGTGCAGAGGATCGCCAAACATCAACCACCTGCTCGGCGTGTCTTCACCCAAACCCCTGCGGCCCTGCATCTCCCATCAGCGGGTGATTGAGTACCGACACTCCCCTTCCACAGGCCTCATCACAGCCAAAAACAGCCGCAGGGAGAAACGCGTCGCGTTCGCGGACGCCAAAGGACTGTCGCTCATCACGGTCCGCCTGTTCTCCGAGAAAGAGGACAAAGTCCCGCGTGAGCCGGTGAAGATACCACGACTAAAAAAGCTGGGCTGCCCTAAGGAGACCGTTCATAACGCTTCAAGGTTGAGGCTTGAGTTTGAGCAGCCTTGTGGAGACTTCCAGGCGTTCAGGAGTCGGATTCAGGAACGCATGGTGGCGTTGGAGAGCTGTAACGTCACCAGATGCTCCATACTCGGCACCGTACGCGTAAAGAACGTCTGCTTTGAGAAAGCGGTGCAAATCCGTATCACTTTCGACGCCTGGGGCAGTTACAGGGACGTGGCGTGTAGTTACCTGGAGCAGAGCTATGGGGAACCTGGAACCGATGTGTTTGAGTTTAACATCGGCGTCCCTGAGCGGATTAACCCGCGGGAGCGCATCGAGTTCTGCGTGTCTTACCTGCCCGCTGCGTTCAGTGCCGTTCAATGGGACAATAACAACGGCAAGAACTACTGTATTCATGTGTGTGACGTGTGACCTGAAGGTACTGTTTTCTGATGACACTTTCGCACTGTTTGTGCAAACAAACCCAAAACTACAAACGTTGCACTTTGTCACTTGCTTTCTGACCCGTTTAGCGCATACTGACTAGAATTCTGTGCCACGATATAGGGGTGCTGTGAGCACACGAATGTATTTTTTATACATTTTAAATTTGTCATATTTGGGGGAAATCAACGTGTATGAGTCTCACACTGTGGAAATATATATTTATGAAACCTTGCATGATGTGGAAAATATTTTTTGACATTATACTGGAATTAATGTGGCTTTTATATTCTATTTTTAAAAATATGAATTATAATAGGAACGTGCCGTTTATTTTGTAAGATTGAGCACTTTGACATGTTTATGAAACACTTGCATACTATGGGTAATTTAATTATTTTTTATTTTTTTTATATATATAGTAAGTATTTTATTCAATAAAACGGAGACTGAACTTGCATCCTAATGAGTGGTCATTTTTTCTCTTGTTGATCAAGGACAACTTATAATTGTTACTTTTCTATACTTTATTTCAGTTATTCTGTAGTATATCCACTTGAGTGACAAATGTTATGAGCTAAAACAATTTCACATGCGAGACAAACCAGGATCAAGGAGGTTCACTCAAATCCCAGGACGTTTTTGACTTGGACACGAAGTATAATCCATTTAAATCCATTAGTTCCAAGGGTTGGTACCTGATAGGTCTTCGGATTGACGTGGAAACTGAAAATGTGATTTTTGTATTTTGATAGGTTGTTAATCTGAGAATTATGGTTTTTAATTGATGCTTTAGGTTTGTGATACCATTGCGTTTTAAGTGGGAAAATTAATCTAAACTGAGATCCTTCATTCGATCCTTTATGAATGACCTGTTCATAATCCGCTATGATCAGATTATGCATTACATGCAGGGAAAGGCCATCTTGCAATGTTGCTTTACATCAAAACCATTAAAACTTGGTTGGAGCTATACACACAGACAACCTACAAAAATAACATGCAGAAAATCTCAGAAGTGTTTTATTCAATGTTGAAGCATTCTGTACAGACAATGTAACACATTAATGCATGTGCACATACAATGACTTAATTACAAATGACAACCTAAATGACTTTAAAAAATAACTGGAATCAATTATGCAACTCAAGAATGTAACCTCGATTAGTCTTAAGGAAGTGGACTCACACTCACACAATGGTTTCAGAAGACTTACGAAATAAAACACTTGTACCATAGACCACATTTATGCTGTTTTAAAAGACAGTGAGTAAGTGATTAAACATTTTTCGGTGAAACCTCTTTAAACTGCGTCTATTATGGATTTTTGAAAATTATCTTTCATGCAGTGTTTAACCCAGCTCTAATGAATGAAAACGTCCAAGTTTTAAATCTGAAAGTGCACAAAGTAAAGTTATCATCTGTCAGAAGAAAGAATTGACTCTGAATAATTGAAATGAGTAATGTTTAAAACAATGACAAGCAACAAGTCATTTCAAGTTGACGGCAACATTGGTCTGAATGAAAAGGCAAATTCATTATTTGCCACTAGGTGCTGCTTTTGGAGCTCACAAACACTGCTTTAAATAAAATCGACCAAACACTGGAGCGGTTTGGGAAAATGATGAACAAAGAAGGCATAAATAAATGCATATAAGAGAAAGATTTTGACCTTGCATGCATGTCAGCCTGTTGTCTGGGACTCCCAAAACCAAAATATGAACCTATCATAACACATAATAGGGGCACTGTAACATCTGAATAGTTGCTTCATATGGCTTAGTTTCATAACAAGTGGCCAGACTAGTAGCCAGACTATCATGACCTCATTCATATTTATGTATTCTTGCCTCTCTTGTGCAGTGCCTTTTTGGCTTATTTTCAGATTCCAAATAACTCTTTTCATAAATGTGAATATTCATTCAGATTCTTGTTAGAACTTTGGGTCCATTTGCAGACCGTGGTCGTCATGGCCATGGTTTCCGGTTGCACTTCCATTGAGGGCAGCCACAGCTCAGCGGCCCACGCTTATATTGCACACCTTACAGCTCGGGTCTTTTTTGGCGTTTGCGGTGGAAAGGCTCATGAGCTGGTGACGGCCGCTGATCTGAGCGAGTATGCCGTGCTCCAGAAGCAAGGGCTCTGTGTACAGCAGCTCCAGAATGACGTCACTGGCGTGACAGAAGACCGGTGCTTCTCCAGGCGTGTACGTCAGGAAGGGATTGCTCGACAGGTCCAGTCGTGGAAGGTGGCTGTTGCAAAAACTATCCCCCTCCGATCCAGCAGGAGCCAGCACCAGCACTACATAATGGTACGCTGTGTACATGCAGTAGAAGTCAGCAAAGTAAAGGTTTGTACTGGGGGTAAGGAGACGGTCGGCGGAAATTTGGAAGCGCAGAGGGCCGTACGGGGAGTCTTTGGGAGGAAGGCCTGTGTCGAACTCAGTGTTGCAGCTGAGGAAGACTCCACGGAGCTTTCCGTTGATTGGGGATCCGTGACTTCCACTGTTGTCTTTGAAAGATGGGAGCATTGCACCTCCACACTCTGACCTGTGTACAGAAATGTAGAAAAAGAAATAACCTGCCGTTTTAAACAACTTAAAGCTTGACATTAAAGTTGACTTGAATTACCAAATCATCAATGCATACTTTATTTTTTTAACCTCGCTTAGTTTAATCAAAATTCGACTCAGACGCATGCTGGACTTCTCCAAACATTCAGTACACTTAACCCCAGTTTCACAGACAAGTCTTAAGCTAGTCCCAGACTAAATTGCATGTTTGAGCTGTCTTAGATAAAAATATCATGCTCTCACATATCTTAAAACAGGTCAGTGTCATTGTTCTGTGTTAAGATGCACACCTGTAATATCTTCTTATACGGCATTTTTGTAAAGCTTTTTGTAAAATTTTTGTATCTTAATTTAACTAATGCCTAATCCTGTCTTAAGCTAAGCCCCGTTTGTGAAACCGGGCCTTAAATTAGTATTTCACCCAAAAATTAAATTCTGTCCTTGAGTAGTTTCAAATCTGTATGAATCTGTATTCTTGATTCTGCCAAAAGTAAAGGAAGACATTTGGAAGAAAGTTTGTAAGCAGGCTGTTTTTTTTCACCATAGTATTTTTTTTCTTCATACTATAGAAGTTAATGGAGACCCAAAACAGCCTGCATAAAAATTTTCTGAAGAAATATCTTCCTTTGTTTTCGGCAGAACAAAGAAATTCATAAAGGTTTGGAACTACATGAGGGTGAGTAAATGATGGCAGAATTTAAATTTTTGGGTGAACCGTTTCTTTAAACCCTGACCCTTTCCCTACTGCTAACTGCAAGCTTGCATTGAGATCTCCCTTCATCTCAACAACCAGTCCACAGAACATTAGGTTACTTGTGTAACCCCGGTTCTCTGATAGCATTGAGTGAGGGGTCTCACTATGGGATATGCCTCCGCGTATTCCTCAGAAGCCCTATTACATTACGCCAGCCCCAATTGGCTGGCAGACATGACGTTGTGTCTGGGAGTGGCCTTCCCACCCCTCATATAAAAGGGAGCAATGCAACGTCACTTCGACATTCAAAACAAGCAACCTCTTCCTCGCTTCGCACAGCAAGGAGGGTGATCGGGCGAGACACCTCCCTTAATGCTATCAGAGAACCGGGGTTATGGAAGTAACCTATTGTTCTCTTTCAAGCATACGTTTGGGTGTCTCATTATGGGATATCCTAACTCCTGTATTGTCAGATAGCCTGTCTCGAAGTCTCCTGCCAACCATAACCAACACATTCAGGGCTGAACAAGTTTAACTCGTAGATTCCATCCTTATGCTCAGTACTGCATGTGCTAACGTCTGAGCTGTAACATCCAGTTTATAGAATCTGGCAAATGTGTGCGGTGAAGACCAGCTCGCCGCTTCACAGATATCCTGCAATGTGACTCCTTTAAATAGAGCCCAGAAACTTGACATTCCCCTTGTTGAGTGCGTCGAGACCCTTACTGGAATACGCCAACGAAATCGCCTCCACTATCCAATGCGATAAACGCTGGTTAGTGATCGGCTTCCTTGTACGAGGTTTCATCCAAGAAACAAACAGCTGATTGCTCTCCCTTAAACTTCTGGTTCGCTCTGTATAGATGCGTAAAGCGCGCACTGGGCACAGTGTATTTAACTTTTGCTGCTCTGATGATGCAAAAGGAGGTGGATGGAAGGCCCTTAGCTCAAGAGGGTTTATAGTATTGATGACTTTAGGCATGAATGCAGGGTTAGGTTTCATAACTACTCCTGCATCCCCAGACATGAACTGTAAGCATGCTGAATGCACAGAGAACGCATGAATCTCACTCACGCGCTTTGCTGAAGCCAAAGCTATTAGTAGTGCAGTCTTGAATGACATTGCTTTGAAATCAACCTTGTCTAGCGGTTCAAATGGGGGCGTAGACAATGCATCAAGCACAAGTCCCAAATCCCATGATGGGGTAAGCGGTTTTGAAACCGGCAGGGAGCAGCGTGCGCCCTTCATAAATCTGCATACTAAAGGGTGCTGCCCCACTGTTTTATTACCAAAACCAATGTGACAAGCAGATTTAGCAGCCAGAAACACTTTTATGGTTGAAAATGCTTTGCCTTTGTCTATCATTTCCTGAAGGAATGATAGGACCACTGCCACTGAACACTGAAAAGGAATCTCGTGTCTAGTTGCGCACCAACGCTCAATCACACTCCATTTGCAATCATAAAGAGACCTAGTCGATGACGCTCTGGCATTCTGTATGGTGCTAATGACACTGTCACCCGTTCCGGATGAGGATGGAAAATCTCCCCCTCCGCTTGTGACAGAAACTCTCTTCGTACAACAGGTTCTTCATACAGCATATGTATGATCTCCGCAAGCCAATGCTTCCCCGGCCATCTCGGAGCTATTAATATTACTATATAATATTATAATATACTATATAATATTAGTTTCATACCTTCCTCCCTTACTCTGCAGAGAGCTGGTTATATCAGCGCTATCGGTGGGAACGCGTATAGGAGAGTGCGAGGCCACTCGTGTGCTAGCGCGTCTATTCCCAAAGGTGCGCTCCGGTCCTTCAGGGAAAAGAACAAGTGACATTGGGCATTGTCGTGGGACGCGAACACAGATCCACTGTCGCTCTGCCGTATATGCTCCAGATCTGTTCAACCAATTCGCTATTCAGTTTCCACTCCCCTTAGATGGGATTTCCCCTGGAAAGTAGATCCGCACCACGATTCATCACACCCTGTTCGTGCATCACTCTCAAGGATAGAAGGTTGACACTGCTCCATAAGATCATTCTGCATGCTAACGTGTGCAGAAGAAGTCATCTGAGGCCCCCCTGACGGTTTATGTAGGCTACAACTGCAGTGTTGTCCATTCTCACGAGAACATGTTGTACTCTCAGAAAGGGAAGAAAATGCTTTAGTGTCAGAAAACATTTCCAGATAGTTTATGTGAAGATTGATCATATGCTGACCCCTTTTCCCATTCACTATTCTGCCCTCGTGAATGCATACTCCCCCCAACCAGACTTCGAACCAGACCCATGGGTACCCCTTGAATCAGAAAATTCGGGTGTTTCCACTGGCGCAGAGATAAAACTGCCTCTGACGTCACTCTCACCCTTCTCCGTGAGTGACGTACTGGGTCCAGCCCCTGAGACGCTACCCACCGTTGAAATTCTCTCATCTGTAGTCTTCCTAAGGGGATAACTATCAGGGCTGAGGCCATCAGTCTTAATAGTCTGAGGCATGTACGAAAGGAAACATTGTTTCCCCTCTGAAAGTGGGTCATGCAACAACTGAATCTTTTCACAGCTGTGGCTGTGGCTCTCTTCGGGTGGAACCACTCTTATCGCCCTCTTGTTCAACAGAGAGGAAATCTCCTCCTGAAGGACATGCTTTAGTTCTCCCCACACCTGAGAATGAATTATCCCTTTGAAGAGTGGAGGGGAAGAGGCAAACTGCAGTCTGCACCCGAATTGTATTGTCTTTAATACCCATCGGGACTGCGTGCATTCTTGCCAGCTGCATATTTGCAGTGTTCTGGCACCATCGTGTGTTCGCGAACGGTTCGGTGGTCTGTACTGCGCATGCGTGGGCACTTAGTGTTTTAACAGATTTTGTGTGTTCCATCACCTCTGTGAGAGCGATAGCTCCCTGAGGTGATGTTACACTGTGTTCTGTTGACATGTGCAACATATTTTGAGGAGATATTTTTTTGTGACATATTCTGGGGGTACAGTGAAAACTTTATTGGGGTTTGAACATGAAACGTGCTTGTGACACATTGATGTATGTACACCGGTGCACCATTTCTTTTCCTCTTCACTGCTTTGCGTCCCCTGGCCCAACCGGGCTCTCTCCTCCACACAGAACATCTGTGGACTCCGGAACTCGTCCCTTCTTGAACTTTTAACGTCTGAAGGTCGGGAACTAGCGAACTGGGGGGCTGTTGGTTTCCTTCCCCAGGAAAGACCCCATCAAAAGACCTTCTTCTTTCTCCTTGCTCCCTGAGGGTGGGGTTGAGAAGCAGGCTGGGTCGTCTGTGCTGTCTCTAGCGGATAGTTTTTCCTCTGCCAAGGAGTTCTGTGGTCCGCGACTCCGCTTTGGCTAGCTGCATCCATGTTCGGTCTCTGCCGTCTGGGAATGCGATGACAGGGGGGCGGGTGGGACGTGACTTGTGCAAAGGTCTGTTGAGGTGGCGGAGGGGGTGCCGACTGTGCACATCTTCTCCTTCCCTAGCTTTAGTGGTCTGCGTTGCTGCAGCCATTGTGAAGTTGAACGGTCCTACAATCTACTTGAGTGTAGATTGAAGGAGCCAGGCGAAAAACGATGTGGTGACCCATCGTTCGCTGAGAGTTCGAAAGGTAGGCTTCTGGTGTGAAGCCAGAAGAGGTTTTTGAATGTCAAAGTGACGTTGCGTTGCTCCCTTTATCCGAGGGGTGGGAAGGCAACTCCCAGACACAACGTCACATCTGCCAGCCAATTGGGGCTGGCGTAATGTAATAGGGCTTCTGACGAATACGTGTTTACATTTACGCATTGCATTTACTCATACAATGGCAGTTGAGGTCCAATGTTGTTTTGGAACCCATGCATTGACTTTTATTTTATTAAAATATCTTATTTTGTGTTCTCATACCCATACAGGTTTGGCATGACATAAGGCAGAGTACTTTATGTATTCATTATGTATTATTTTGGGGTGAACTAACCCCTGAAGACCTGTAATAGCCATGCTTAGTAACTGAAAGTGCGTGATATATGACAAACTGCATGGCAAAGACAAACTGAAATGACATGGCTAGATATTAAAAAGCAATTACATTTTAATGTTGATTCACGCAATGAAACAAGAAACATGAATGAAGTAAATCGAGTCTGTTTTGATATCCAGTTCATTTGCATTCTTGAATCACAAAAGCAACAGCAGATAAATCAGACATTGCGGTCTTACAGCTGTCACACAAAGACACATGTAGAAGCAGCAGAGAGACTGAGGATGACAGATGACACTAACCTGACGTAATGGAAGTATTCAGGGCTCTGATTACGGTAGAAGACGGAGAACCTGAGCAGCCTCCCAGCAGCAGCCTGAGCTTTATCTAACAGCTGCTGAAGATGCTCCATGGCATAATCTGCGGAAAAGAACACATCACTGTTGAATATAAAACACAAGTGTTTTCTATAAAGCACTTATATATGTCATTAAACATGATACTGATGGCAAGAATCTTTTTTGCAGTAGTATTCACTGGTAAACGTGTATCCTGAAGAATAAATTAAAATAATCATGACACTTCATAGAGAGTGCTGTAGTGTGTTATTTCTGGCAAGAATAGTCCTCCTGTTTGTTATTGGTTGGAAAATACTAACCACTCCTCCAAACTCCCACCATTGGTTGAGCCTGTTGCTGCTTAAACTCACAGATCAATGATTTGTTAGAGCCACAGAGTCAGGGTTCACAAATTCTTTTAAAGGAATTCACTTTTTTTGGACAGTTGTCTTTCCGTATTCCCTATTATGGATTTTTGAAAATGAGCTTTTATGCAGTGTGTAACTCCGCTCTAAGTGAATGAAAACACCATGCAAAGGTTTTTGAAAGTGCACTGTACAGAAAGCAAATGAAAGAGTCGACTCTTAATCATTGAAACAATTAAAATGAGTCTCAAGCCATTTCAGGTTGATAACAACATGAAACATTAGCAATATCCACCCACTTGTTGGTCTTTTCGCATTGGTCTAAATGAAAATGCAAATTCACTGGATGGGTTTGGAAAAATGAATCACTGAACGAGTCGTTGGGAGTGTTTTGACCTTGCATGCATGTCAACCTGTTGTTTGGGACACCTAAAACCAAAATATAAACCTTTCATAACCCTTAATAGGGGCACTTTAAGCTGACACAGGAGGAAATAATTTATATGGGTCATATGATGTTGTTAAAAACATTATTTTGTGTATTTGGTGTAATGCAATGTGTTTTTGCGTTTTAAGGTCAAATAACACAATGGGTCTCATTCCCAAATAATTCACAACAAGTGCGTTTGAGCTTGTTTTTAAATCTTCTGGTAGTGAATTTGAAGTGTTTTAAATGAGCGTCCCCATACAAAAGATTAGTAATTAGCATAATACACGCCCAAATCAGCGCCATACAAGGGCTCTCCCCAAAGAGACACACATTTAAAGAAAGACAATTATGGCACCGAAATAAAACACACAAAAAAAGAACTTTAATGATAATGAACGATAGGTTTTGCTGTTGGAGGTGGAAGCTATTTATGTTCATCTCAGCAAACATATCTGTGCACTGTCTAAAGACACGCTCTCTCCTCATATCTCTAATTATGTTGTATTATACATTTGTACTGTCTGGTTAATGGCTACTTTTCACCCACTCTGTAAATAACATATCTAATTATATTTAGGGTTCTTTATACATGTTTATAAAGCCCCAAGCATACTGTACAGGATTATTGCATACTTGTGGTATAAGTTGTCCTTGTAATAAATTTTAGTGCGAATGTTTTTGCTGAATCATAATTTAATTGAGAAAATGCCTGTACACACAAACACAAAAATTTTGTGTACGGCTTTTTTGTGAATAAGACCCATTATTTTCCACTGTAAATCATTGTTTCTCCTCTAAGCCCCGCCTCCTGTCGATTTGTACAAAGCTCATCTTCCTAAAAAAAGTGAGGTGTGCTCTGATTGGCCAGCTATCCGGTGCACTGTGATTGGCTCAATATAAATGTTAAGCCCTTTACCGTAACGTGATGCTGCGTCCCGGCGCTATGACACCAGAACAATAAAACACATTACAAACAAGGCATTTGTTGATCCAGTGGAGACATAATTACTGATGATCATGACTTAATAGTCTTTTTATGTGCCTTGTAAACATCACACCATGTCTGCATTCGCGATCGGAGTAATGACAAACAATAAGCACTACCCTTCACTGCTCAAAACTCACGTTTGAATAGTAAGTAGCAGTTTCTTTTAATAAGAAAAGCTCACTATCTTAAAGGTTGTGAGTCGTCAGCAGCAGACTGTTCTTGCCTCTCTTTCTTGTCGCTGTGCACAGCCAGCATAGACTGCTCTGTCAGCTTCAGGAATCAGTCCTCAGTAAATGTGCTGAACACACTTTAATATTTGTGTTCAACTGTTCTGGAACAGTGTTGGGAGACACAACTTAACACTGATTTCTAGTCGTGTCCTCTTTTGGAAGCGCTTTCACAACGACACACAGCGTCTCCAGAACATGGCACCTGCAGCAACACTACAGACAGAATAATAGCTCCGCCTTCTTTCTTTGTGGAAACATTTGGGCGGTGTATGAAATTTTACCCACTCTTTGACGTAGAAAAGTGGAGGCGTGTTTAAACAAGTTGTTTTAGGAGGGTTTGGGCAAGTCATAACTTTTATGAAGAAAATCTCTTTGGTTTTAAGACTTTAGTTTTTGAAACTTTACAGATCTTCTTTACGCACCAAGAGCTTGTTACACTCTAAAGCAAGGTTTCTCAAATCTTCCCCTGGAGGTCCAATGTAGCTGCAGAGTTTGAAAAGCCGTGCTTTAAAGAGAAAGAAAAAAGGGGAATTGCATCAAGCTTTAAAGGCACAATATGTAAGTTTACGCAGTTTCAAAACAATAACAGAGGCGAAATTCGATGATGCAATGACGGAGCATTGAACACTGGGATATGTCGTTTTCACAAACCATCGGATGAAAAGCTCATTTATATCTGTTTAATCACCTAACCATCTGACTATTACTTGCACAGTGTATAACTGGGAAAGGAAAGGAAGTGACGTGTGGCCAGTTATGGTTGTGCTCTGCATTTAACCCATCCAAGTGCACACACACAGCAGTGAGAATTGAACAAACACACACACACCATGAACACACACCCGGAGCAGTGGGCAGCCAGTGCTGCGGCGGCCGGGGAGCAGTTGGGGGAACGGTGCCTTGCTCAAGGGTCTCACCTCAGTCGTGGTATTGAAGGTGGAGAGAGCGCTGGGTATTCACTCCCTCCACCTACAATCCCTGCCCGACCTGGGACTCAAACCCTCGACCTACAAGTCCAACTCCCTATCTATTAGGCTCCATTAGGCATCTATTAAAACACATGTGAGAGCAGAGTCTCTGTCCATGCCGAGGTTTCAAGCTCTCTCCATTTTGAAAAACACCACGCTGATATTCGTTCTCGTTTTATTTTGTTGACTGTTCTAATATCTTCATGCCCTAGTTTGTATACGTCTACATTTTTTGGGATTGTGGAGAGTGTAATCATGATCCATGATATGGAAATGAACAGTAAATAACTACCACTTTTGCATTTGTCCACGCACAGTATTCATAGGCGGATACCAAGGACAGCGCGGATATTTCGTCATTGATAGGCGACAATGAACAGGGACAGTTCATTTTTTAAATCTGGAATTTCTTTGAATTTACAAATTTTACAGAACTTCTACGATAGTGTAAGTAGACAACTTGATGAAATATTTTGTGACTTTATCACAAAAATCGTACATATTGTGCCTTTAACATTCAAAAGACATTTAAGTTTCTGTTACTCCATCTCTGCTTACCTCCAGTGCAGAACTCCACTACTTGGCTCCATTCAGACACCTGATAGTCTCCGTCCGGCTGTCTGATGGCGGTCTGGACAGCAACACAGTACTCTGTTCGAGGACTCAGGAACCAGTGGCCTCTCACAGCCATCGGCAAAGGTCCTGCTTTTGCCACTAACTTGGTGGGGACATCCTGAAAAGCCAAACACCAGAGGGCGCTGATAGTTAATTGTTGTGTTTGAATTCAGCCTTCAAGAGACGAACAATCAACCATTTACAATACTTTAACTTTTGTTTGTTAAAACCCTACAAGTTGGGTATAAAGTCTGGTAGTGTGTGATCCTCACTAGTTAAATGTTTAATAATTAGTTTTTCCTCTGTAACCATGAATACAACTATGATATGCAAAACTATGCTATGACCATCAGATGATATTTGATTGTCTGATTGCAATGCCTCAGTTTGCCAATGTTTGGCTTGGTTAACTGTCCACTGGGGTTAAAGCAAAAAAGTGTGTAGAGAAGAAGAGGTGCAAAAACTGCAAAAGGCTTTTCAAGATTTCATTGTGAAGGAACCCTGTGGCCTCTCATCAGCAGAGCTGTCACTCACCTGGAGTAGGAGGTGTCAGGCTGTCAGAGACTTTGCCGAGGAAAGGAAAGCTGAAAATTACTCTGAATGACTCTTCTTAAACATCAACATCGGCAAAAAAAACTAAAACTTTTAGGTTTTATGGATTGTTTTTGATAAACACTACATGGGAGCCAGATCGGGTCAGTCCTTTTTTATTGAAATAAAGCTTAAATGAAATCAATTAAATAAGATGAAACTTAAACTCGAGAAAAAAAAAAATAAAAAAATAAAAAAATGTTAAAACCTTGCATTAGTAACTAACCTTAAAGTATATTTAGGTTAAAAAGCTCAAAAGACAATTATGAAATAAAGTATAGCTACATAGAAAAACAAAAACTAATAAAAAGATGAAAGCATACAAAGATAGTAAAATTTTTATAGATTTTTGAAATGAAACTAAAATGTATACACAAAAGCTTATTTAGATTACAGCTGTCAAATTAATTCATTGCATACAAAAAAAGTTTATGTTGACATAACAAATATGTGTTTACATTGCATATTGATTAAATATACATAAATACAGTATTCATTCTGAAAATATGTACATGTATTTTTTACATGCACATATTTATATTCATACAATTCATATGTATTTAATTTATAAACAAAATTTTTCTAAAATTTACATGTGCATTTTTGTTTATTTATATGTGCATAATAAATATACACAATGCACACACACACACATATATATATATGTGTCACACCCCCCAGGCATTCCATGTCCTTGTGATCTGTGTTTTTGTTTTCATTCAGTCTCCCTCATGTGCTCCTGT
>JAUMHG010000045.1:15867822-15877987 GCA_032359395.1 Enteromius anoplus | reverse complement strand
TATATATATAAAACAAATGTATGACTACAACTTTTGACTATGACTTTTCCCTCAATAAATTTTAAAAAGTTAAGGTAGTTGTTAAGTTTAGGATTAGGGATGTAGAATAAAATCATGTAAAGGCTAAATGAATACTGTGATGACTCAGAAGCTTTTGAATCCATCTGCTGGCTTTTATTGTAGACACACAATAAAGCACAAAGGGGAGCAGGCAAAAGACAGAACAGTAAACAGACCAAGATCGGGGCAGGCAGCGATAATCCAAAACGAGTAAACAGTCCAAGGTCACAACAATAAATCCAAACAATGAGATAGGACGCTTAGAAATGCAGGCCGGAGCTAGTGCAAGGCTATGGTGAGTGCTTGCACAGAACGAACCAGCTCTTCAGTGAGGGTGGTTAACTTCTCCAGCTGTTGCTGGTGCGTGGCCACTAGGGATCCTTGCCGCGAGAGTTCGTGGGCGAGCCGAAAGACTGCTACTGGATCCTGTGTTGGCGAAGTCTTCTGTGATGACTCGGAAGCTTTTGAATCCATCTGCTGGCGTGTATTGTAAACACACAAGCAGTACAATAAAGCACAAAGGGGAGCAGGCAAAAGACAGAGCAATAAACAGACCAAGATCGGGGCAGGCAGCTAGAATCCAAAACGAGTAAACAGTCCAAGGTCACAACAATAAATCCCAACTATGAGATAGGACGCTTAGAAATGCAGGCCGGAGCTAGTGCAAGACTTCGCGTCCTTCTATTGTGAAAGTCCAGCTTATAAAGGCCAGTTCAGGGTGGGAACTAATATTCGGGTGACGGTTCCCGCTGGTGACGGTAGAGAAGAGCCACAGAGGTGCGGCTCATAACAGAGCCCCCCTCCTGCAAGCAGTTCCCGAGGCGAGGGCCCTGGCAACGTCGAGGTCGTCCGCGGGGTCTAGGCGCAGGGCTCCCTGGGTTCTCGCAGTGAAAGTCCTCAATTAGGGAGGGGTCCAGGATGTCCTGAGTATTGACCCAGGATCTCTCCTCTGGCCCATATCCCTCCCAGTCGACCAGGTATTGTATTACAAGACCATGACGCCTGGAATTCAAGTTTTCGTGGGGCCGATAGGCTTCTTTGCCATCTATGATTAGAGGAGGGGCTTCTGCTACCGCAGCATTGTCCTGGTCCCTCTCCCCGTCCGGAGCACAAGCGGGTTTCTGCAAGGAAACATGAAATGTTGGAGAGATGTGATAGTTAGACGGTAATTCTAAGTGAAAAGACACAGGAGTTATCTGTTTGATGATTCTGAAAGGACCCACGTACCTGGGGCTGAGTTTCTAGGCTGAATTGGGCGGCGATGAAGCGGACAGCTTGTTGAAGATAGACATGTGCTGCATCCCAAGTCTCCTCACTGCGGTGGAGCCAGTGGTCTATGGCTGGCAGGTTGGTTGGTTCCCCAGTCCAGGGGAACAACAGCGGCTGGTATCCCAGAATACACTTGAGGGGAGTGAGTCCTGTGGCGGGCTTCCTAAGCGAGTTTTGAGCATACTCAGCCAAGATTATATACTTGCTCCAATCGCTTTGTTTGGTGTGGCAGTAAGTTCTCAGGAATCAAGTAAGTTCTTGATTAAATCTCTCAACCTGGCCGTTGGACTGAGGGTGGTACCTGGAGGTCAGACTCATGCTGATATTAAGTTGCTTGCAGAAGGCGTGCTAGACTCAGGAGGTGAATTGGGGTCCCCTATCCGAGACTATGTCATCAGAGGATGCCGAGGACCCAGAACACTTGGTGCATCATGACTTCTGCGTTCTCCCAGGCCGTCGGTAGCTTAGTCAAGAGGATAATACGGCAGACTTTAGAGAACCGGTCGATAACGGTGAGAATGGTGGTGTAATTGTTAGAGAGAGGAAGATCAGTGATGAAATCAATGGCGATGTTTGACCAAGGTCCTGCATTGGGTGACAAACTGAATCACGTCATGGGTGAGAGATGACCACTAGAAGCGGTTCTTTGTTAGCTCGATGGTGGCAGTGATCCCAGGGTGACCTGCACCGGGTATCATGGATCCAATGGAGTAGACGTGTGCGGAGTGCCTCTGGAACTTATTCTCGGTCTTGAGGGCAGTTCGGTGGTGGTGGATTCATCACCTGAGCTTCCCTGATCTCAGTCACAACATCCCAGCGGATCTGGACGAGAAGTAGAGAAGGTGAGATTATGGGGTCTGGTGTGAGTTCTTGCTGTTGGGTGTCATGGATTCGGGAGAGAGCGTCTGCCTTTCCGTTTTTGGAACTTGGGCAGTAAGTTATTCTGAACTCAAATCTGGCAAAGAACAACGACCATCGGGCCTGGCGGGAGTTGAGCCGTTTCGCTGAATGGATGTACTCGGTGATCCGTGAGAACTAAGAAGTGTACCTTGGAACCTTCCAACCAGTGTCTCCATTCAAGTAATGCTTCCTTGAGGGCCAACAGTTCTCGATCGCCAACATCGTAGTTACGTTCGGCGGCAGTGAGTTTTCGAGAAAAATACGCACAAGGAAACATCTTCGGTGGATCCCCATGTCGTTGTGACAATACTGCCCCCACGTCACTGTTGGAGGCATCCACCTCCACAATGAATTCCAGCTCAGGGTTTGGATGTCGCAGAATGGGACTGGTTGTAAACCGTTCTTTCAGTTTCTCAAAGGCCTGCTCACTTTCGAACGTCCATTTATGCGTTCTTGCTCCCTTTCGAGTCATTGAAGTCAGGGGTTTAGCGATTTGACTGAAACTCCTGATAAACCTTCTATAAAAGTTAGCGAAACCCTGGAATCTCTGAAGCTCTTTGACGGTTCGTGGCTTGGGCCAATTGACGACTGACGACATCTTCTTCTCATCCATGGCGACCCCATCCTGGCTGATTATGTATCCCAGAAAGGCTATCTTGGTCTGGTGGAATTCACACTTTTGCTTTTTGGCTTTTTAACTGGTGATCAATCAGTCGTTTGAGTACTGCTCGAACCTGCTGGATATGTGTTTCCAGATCCTCAGAGTAAATCAAGATATCATCAATGTAGACGATGAGATGTTTATGGAGCATGTCTCTGAATATTTCATTGATGAAGTCCTGAAAGACGGATGGGCTGTTTGACAGGCCAAAGGGCATTACCAGGTACTCGTAGTGCCCATTGGTGGTTGAGAACGCGGTCTTCCATTCGTCACCTTCATTTATGCGTATCAAGTTATAAGCACTTCTAAGGTCGAGCTTGGTAAAGTATTTGGCGGAGCGTAGCTGTTCAAGTGCTGCATTGAAGGAGGAAGCCCTTACATTTGCCTGGAGCTCCATCGTACTTCACTGGCATGGACACATGAGAGTTGATAGCTGGAGCCGGAGGGGGCGGAGCCACCACAGCAGGTGCAGGAGGTGCGCTTGTGCTTTGAGCCTGAGTGGTGTTGGCCATGGTGAGTGCTTGCACAGAACGAACCAGCTCTTCAGTGAGGGTGGTTAACTTCTCCAGCTGTTGCTGGTGCGTGGCCACTAGGGATCCTTGCCGCGAGAGTTCGTGGGCGAGCCGAAAGACTGCTACTGGATCCTGTGTTGGCGAAGTCTTCTGTGATGACTCGGAAGCTTTTGAATCCATCTGCTGGCGTGTATTGTAAACACACAAGCAGTACAATAAAGCACAAAGGGGAGCAGGCAAAAGACAGAGCAATAAACAGACCAAGATCGGGGCAGGCAGCTAGAATCCAAAACGAGTAAACAGTCCAAGCTCAGGGCAGGCTGCGATAATCCAAAAGGAGTAAACAGTCCAAGGTCACAACAATATATCCCAACAATGAGATAGGACACTTAGAAATGCAGGCCGGAGCTAGTGCAAGACTTCTCGTCCTTCTATTGTGAAAGTCCCGCTTATAAAGGCCAGATATCCAGCTACACCTGTAGTGCGAATTAGTTCCGGTACGTGGGTCTAAAAGGTTCGGGTAGGAACTAATATTCGGGTGACGGTTCCCGCTGGTGACGGTCGGGAAGAGCCACAGAGGCGCGGCTCATAACAAATACTAATAAATGCTACTAATTTAGTGTTACCTAAAAAACTTAGTAATGTCACAATGCTGTAAATATTATATTTTCACACTTTAGTATGGGGACCAATATTTATTATTAACTAATGGCTTTTGCCTCTATAAACTCCTAAATTGCTGCTTATTAATTAAGTTTTATTATGGGAAGGGATATATATTTGTGCAGAATACAGCATTAATATGTACTTTATAAACACTAATAAAGTTGCTAGTAATATGCATGCTAATAAGCAGCGAGTTAATGGTTAGAATTGGTCCACAAGCTTAAGTGTTTCCAAATAGGTAAACACTGCAGTAGCATACAGTGAACCTTTCTGATAAAATGTGTGCTATTGTATCTTTGAAAAGCTTTCAAGAGTTCTTTTGTTTCCACCCATTTACTTTTCCTCCTTGTTATTTGTGTCTCCACACCCCTGTGGTGCGTGTGACGTCCCTCCACAGCAGACATGTGCCGTGTGCTTGGAAGACTTTAAGGTGAAAGATGAGCTGGGAGTGTTGCCATGCCAACATGCCTTTCACAGGAGGTGAGTAATAAGCTGGAGTCTAACAGCTGGTGTTCATAAAGCAGTAGCAGCAGCAGCATCCTTCTATTGTTAGCAACTCTGCAGGCTGATTCTTCATGTTTACTACATACATATATCTTTTTCTACATTTCCCTATTTAGATAATTCCAGATTATATGCATCGACAACTATTTGTCATGCATTGTTTGTGAAATATGCTCCTTGATAGAGGTTAAACATGCTGCTGGTGGTGAAGTAAACTACACTCTATCAGATACTTTGTGAAATAGAAGTACGCTTAAGTTTAATACTATTAAAATTAAAACGCATTATCTAAATAATGTACTTTAAAAGAATATGCTTAAGTGTTTTAGACCATGTTGTTTTGAATTAAATGATAATTGCCTATAATTTTAAATACAATAAGCTGAACTTGAGTGATTTCGGAACCATTTAAAATACAGTCACATGTAATTTCATAATTTTATTGTCTTTGAAATATGTTCACAGTGTACTGCTGTCAAATGATTAATCGCGATTAATCACATGCAAAATAAAAGTTTTTGTTTACATAATGTATGTGTGTGTACTGTGTATATTTATTATGTATGTATAAATATACACAAATGCATGGATATATTGAAAAAATATATATTTCTATATTAAGTACATTTATATAAAATATAAATTAATTAAACAAATATAGTTATGCAAATACATATAAATATTTTTTAAAATATATTCTGAACTATTGAGATGTTTTTATCAACTGTTTGGGCTTTCATCCACAGCTGAAGTGATGCTACCTTTCTCTAAATCTTTAAAGTCACACTTCTTATGTGCAATATGACTTTATTTAAACACAAAACGTGTGTGTGTGTGTGTTTGCAGGTGTGTGGTGAAGTGGCTGGAGGTGCGCTGCGTCTGCCCCATGTGTAATAAACCTCTGGCGGGATCCTCTGAGCAGCACCAGAGCATAGGCACACTGCTGGATGAGCTGGTGTAGGGACAAGACCCACATCAGTCTTCAAAGCCTCTCCCTGGAGTCTTTTATTACAGAGCTGGCTGTGGCTCTATCGCTGTGTTGTGAGACTGAACCTCACAGATGAGGTCAAGAGGCGTGTTTTCTTGAGACCTTAGATTCTTGTTTGAAGAAACTCCTAGGCTTTAAGTTCAGTCATAATGTCGGTTTGTGTGCTAACCCAGAAGGCTAATTCACCTCCGGTTCCCTCAGGAATTCATAAGGGGTTTTTAATTGAGCGGGTTTTGATTTCGGAGCTAAACAAGGCCTGTGGGAAACACTATTTTGAGATGTATGTAGAATTTCAATTAACAAACCCTTGAGCGCTTTATAAACTCTTAACTGCTAAGAACTACAACTACCACAAGGATGTGTGTTTACACACTTGCCAACTGTTGTAGTCTTTATGTAGTGACTTTTTAAAGCACAATAATTCTCATTTGAGGTATGAATATGTGCAATCTGTGTTGTACAGCAAAATGTGCCAAAATTTAATGTAAACAGACCACTAACTGAAACTCCTGTGAGAAACCCTCTGGGTTTTAGGACTACAAACTCAATATCTGTATTGTAAATGCACGACATCAGACCAGCCGAAGAGGAAACAGGATTTACATCATTCCAGCACTGAACACCTCGACAGCAGCACAGTACACTGGGCCCAAAGAACTTTATCACCGTGTGTGTGTGTGTGTGTGTGAGCGAGAGAGTGAGTGTGTTTTACAGTCATCAGTAGTAGCGTTGGATGTCTCCTTCGTTCTAGATTATGTGTGCGCAAATCATCGACTGTCTTAAGAGATTTTAAGCAAACACTACCACAGTTCCCGGGGTCCCGGACACAGAAATGGGCTGCCAGTGAAAACACAACTGGCTTTCTTGTTGTATTTCAAGTTTTTGTGTTTGTTCACTGTAATCTAGTTGACATTGTTACTACCTGCAGTGTTTTAGTCCGTGTTTTCACACCAAAAAAAGGGAAAAAAAACATTTTAAAAGCATTTTTCTGTGCAGCACCTTTCGTTTTCTATCTTTTTATATGACTTAAGTGAAATATTGTAAACACTTCATAATTGTCAGTTTCATTGATGCGGTAGAAGATGACCTTTTCATTACATTCCAAAATGGTCAACGGAGGGATGTGGAATATGTCATTTCATGCTTTTATTTTTCATTTACTTTTCCTTAAGCTAACTTAAAAGAATATTTCACCCCAAAGTGAATGTCTACTGACAGTTTACTCAAGCTCAGGACATCCAAGTTTGCTTCTTCATCAGAAAAGATTCAGAGAAAAGTTGCATTAAAAGTCAATTACTGTGTGTGTTTGATCCCAAAAATATTAGACTGCAAACCTTTATATGTAAAGACAAAAAGGGAGACGCTAGGTTCCACAGTAGCTAAACTTACAAGACCCATGCAGAACAATTATAGTATAGATTTCTTTGAGTTAAACATAAATAATTATATGCAATGTGAAGTTTTATTTAGATAATTGAAGAAGCAGCTGATTTCATAAGTGAGTAAGCTTCAGATTATTGTAGTCCAGATGCATCTGATTGATATTACTTTACTGTGAATTAATTAGTAATTAAGCTAAAAGAAAAAATGAATCCTACAGGTCATTCAACCTTTATCTTGGTTTCTGTTTGGCATGCAGGTTATATTACACTGCACCTAAACTAGATGAACAGAGCATGATCCTAAGAAAAGTCGGTAAACATATGGCCCGATGTGTTAACGGGAATGATTTTTATCTTAGTTTGAAGTCTGAACCAAACTGAACTAAAAACACTGCCACTGTTAAACGGAACTGAATCAACCCTGCTCAATAATGACACTTATCTTCTATAGAGCTGCATAGCTAAAATTTTATTTTCATTTGTTTAATAATTAATGAATTTCGCTAAACAAATATTGTATTGTGAAGCTGATTTGACATAATCTGCATTGTGAAAAGCACTATTTAAATAAATGATATACATCACTCGAATTAAACAATTAATAGAAAAGAAAACCAGCCATCAAAAAATAACAATGTTAAACCTAATACAGTAATCAGAGAAATGTTTGATTTGTACCAAAGCAAGACCGTTTCACTTTGTAAACATATAATAAAAAAATGAATGAGAAAAAAAAGAGAGAATTTGCTGCTCCTGTAATCACCCTCAGGCCATCCAAGATGTAGATGAGTTTGTTTTTCCCCCTTGTCATTTTTAGGTGAACCGATCATGAAAAATGAAAGTATGAAAATATGAAAGTCATATATGCCTAGGATGGCTTGGGGGTGAGTAGAATATGGGGTAGTTGTAGTTTTTCGGTGAATTATTCCGAATGATAACACAGCAAAAATATCTATGTGACCTCTGGACCACAAAATATGAATAGCACAGGTATATTTGTAGCAATAGCCAAAAATACATTGTATGCGTCAAAATTATAGATTTTTCTTTTCTGCTCAAAATCAAAATTTTTAATTAGTAAAATGCACTGCTAAGAACTTCAGTTTAGCGGTTTTGCCAATATTTAAATTTTTTGTGCCCTCGAGATTTTCCAATAGGTGTATCTCAGCCAAATATCGGCAGTAAAGTTAGTTTGACATTTAGACATTCAGTTTCATACCAGTTCAACTCTTTGGACCTATTAAGGTTTGAGCCCAAACTAACTCAGATAGACATAAATATGCCCTTTACATTGCACAAGGCATACTTTCTAGGAATAAAATAAAACAAATCATATAAATGAATTAAACAATTCAACCGCATGGCATTATAGCCTACTATCAAACCAATACTAAAATAATCCCAGTTATTGCACAAGGCTCAGTTTTTGGAATTACTTTTTTATGTGTTATAATAATTTGAAAACTTTTAATGAATGCAATAATATAAATCTATTCAATGACAACACCATTTGACATAAAAGTAACACACGAACGGTAAATATTCAGAATTCCCTATAATGCATAAAACATTTTTGGTTTGTATGCTTGTTTTCAGATTATGTCTGTACACTGTACTGAACCCATATTTTGATGCGTTTGATATACTGTACCAACTTGAATTAATTAAACACTGACACCGTTTGAGATAAAAGTATCAAACCAACTTTAATTTTTTACTTTACTGTATTTTTATGTTTAAAATACTATACCTACCTAAATTTCTTAAACTTTTAACACTATTTGAGATAATTTATTATGCCTGTATTGTTTTTATATACTGCACTGAATTCATATTTTTGATGTTTCAAATACTGTACCAATTTAAATGAACTCTGACACCCTTTGGGATCAAACCAGACGTAAAATATGCAAATTATTATATTATATACCCTATAATGCACTTATTTCTTTCTGATTATGCCTTTATTAATTAATTTAACAAGCCATCGCGTGATTGGCCGACGAGGCGCACGTGATCGACGTCGGCGCGCGGAGGTGTCTGCGGCGCGGGATGTCCGCAGCAGAGGGCAGTGTCGCGCAGGGACAGCGGCATAGTGTGCTGCTTAGTACCTCCCAGTCCTTCCAGTGATGTTTATTTCAGGAAACGGGACAGTCAGTAAATACAACTACGCTCTCGGGTGGTCCACGAGTCGCAGACGAAGGAAAGCATGCTGATGGTCTCGTGAACAGGACGTGAAGATGGTGTTTGAGTCAGTGGTGGTCGATGTCTTGAACAGGTTTCTGGGGGACTATGTGGTGAACCTCGACTGCTCGCAGCTCAGCCTCGGCATATGGGGAGGTAAACGTGCCAGGTGTCAAATCCTAATGCTTCTTGGCGGTCCAGAAACGTGTTTGCGTACATTTATGATTATACGCAAACATATGGTGGCCTACGTTAAAAGAGTGAGCTCGACCTTACGCTGGAATCTGAGAGTCATGCTTTGACATTGAGTACAGGTTTCAACATGTTTTTACAGTAACCCTTGACTCCATGCAGAACATTGTGATAGATTCTTACTGAATATAGCTGCTTGATGAGCTAAACCGGGTAATTATTAGTTACTCTGAATAAGTATGATATTACCTTGGATAGTCCAAGCCCACATGTAAACTCTGGCTTGTGTTCAGTCTCATGTGGCTCAAAAATGTCCAGCTGCTTCTTTGTAATGATAGTTCTTGGGGGTTATGGCTGTCAAGATACAAAATTGTCCAGAATCACCAGGAAAGTAATTCACGATGAGACCGTTTTCACTTTTGGATGAACTTCTTCTTTACTGTATACGAGAGGAGAGTGATTCGCTTTCATTCTGAGACACTGAATGCAACTTCTGCTTATCATGGTATACCAAAACAACCGTTTTTAGTTTCTAAAACCACGAAAATATTATGATTTGTCATTGATCAGAGTTTAAGATGCCTATATTTTGCAGATTTCTCTTCATTTAAAAAACAATAAACAACATTGTATATGTATCTTAAATAATAACAGATACGTTATGTATCTTCGCGTCGGGTCCTGATCACACTGTTGGGGCTTATTTCTGCGATAACTACCGGCTGCCTGTATATTATCCCGCTTATTACACGGCTACTTGCCACACAAGAAAAAAAAAACTGAACATGAATATGAATTTGAAACATTTTATTGGCATTTTTGTTTTAAATTAACATTTTCATCCTTC
>JAUMHG010000045.1:15847126-15858414 GCA_032359395.1 Enteromius anoplus | reverse complement strand
TTAAGATAGTGAGCTTTTCTTATTAAAAGAAGCTGCTACTTACTATTCAAACGTGAGTTTTGAGCAGTGAAGGGTAGAGCTTGTTGTTTGTTGTTTCTCCGAACACGAATGCAGACATGGTGTGATGTTTACGAGGCGTGATGCAACACCACGTGTATAAAGACAGAACTAAGTCATTCTCATCAGTAATTATGTCTCCACTGGATCAACAAATACCTGCTTTGTAATGTGTTTTATTGTTTTTGGTGTAACAGCGCTGAGATGTGGCATCACGTTATGGTAAGGTGCGTAACATTTCTGTAACATTTCAAACCCTTCAGCCAATCACAATGCACAGGATAGCTGGCCAATCAGAGCACACCTTGCTTTTTCTGAGGTTTCAGGAGGCGGGGCTGGTGAGAGGTGAAACATAAAACGTACAGTATGTGGAAAATAATGCGTTTTGAAACTTAAACCACAGAAACACATTGCATTACACCAAATACACAAAATAATGTTTTTTTTTTTAAATAATGATGCTTTTTAGCAACATCATGACCCCTTTAATATTAGTAAACATGAACTAAGAATGAACAACTACTTCTACAGCATTTATTCATCTTAGTTAATGTTTATTTCAGCGTTTACTAATGCATTATTAAAAGCACTAACTAATGTAAACAAAGATTAATAAATACTGTAATAAATGTAGTGTTCATGTTAGTTAATACATTAATGTTAACAAATGACACTTTATTGTAAAGTGTTACTTTTTTTTGTAGCCCCTACAAATGTTATATGTTTTTTTAAGTGTAGAGGGCCTAGAACAGAACCCTGGGGGTCACCTACAGTTTCTTAATGAAACAAATGTCTGCATAGTTGTTTTTATTTATTGTTAAATATTTATTCAATTACACCTGTTTTACTCTATACTTAAGTGTCACAGCAAATATGATCATGTGACTTCCTTTTTAACTTTTCTAGCCTCTCATTGCATTTATTTTAGCATACATTTGTCTGTTGATTAATGTTGATTAATTCTTTTTCTCTCTTCCTTTCTTTATTTTTTGCTCTTCAGGCATTTATTAATAATTTCCAGGAGGCTAAAAATGCATTGGCAGAGGTGACGGCCCAGGCGGCAGAGAAAGCAGCCACAGGGGTTTTGGAGCTGGCAGAGAGAAGCACACGTATCTCCCTGGATGTAGACATCAAAGCTCCGGTTATCTTCCTCCCACAATCCTCTGTTTCCCACAATGTCATTGTGGCAGATCTTGGTTTAGTGACTGTAAAGAACCACTTTGAAATCGTCTCCTCTCCAACACACACCAAGATCCCCCCTGTCATGGACATCATGGTTGTGGGACTTAGTGATCTTAAAATGTACCGGTTAGTTTAGCATTTTTGGATAAATGTACTTGTTTAAATTGATGAACGAATTCAACAGGCATAAAATGATATTTTCATTGTTTAATTAATGATGCTTATAACATTTCTTTATTACCCCAGGACCACATACACAGATGGACAGTTTAAGAGTGAGATTCAGTTACTCAAACCAGTCAACATGGACCTGTCAATCAAACGTAACCTTTCTGCCACCTGGTATCACAGCATACCTGACATCCAGATAAATGCACACCTCAAACCCATGAGTGTAAGTGCATATTTGTGTTTGTTTCTAAGACTGACTTTAGGTGTAGGGAATGTTGCAGCTAACATTAATGTGCATTTTTTGCAGCTTATCTTGAGTCAGGAGGATCTAACCATAGTGCTGAAAACTCTAAGTGAGAATCTGTCTGAGACTTCCGAAGCTCCTCCGGCTCCATCCAGCTCTGATAAAGGAGACACGATTTCTACCAAGGATTCTCAGAGTTCTGGAGGTATAAACCACACACAAATGCAGATGAAATACTATCGATTATTAATGCATGGTCTCTGTGTACTTTCTGTGTCTTTTGGTATCCTGCTGTTTAAGCATTCATTTTTGGTCATACTGTAAATAATATCAGAGCAACTCTAAAAATGAAAACATTGTTTACAAAAAAAATAAAATACAATTTCCCTCACAATGTCAATGCATTGGATTGTAAAATGCATTTCAATTTAATAATAGTTGTAATCTTATACTGTACATTTAAATTCCACTGCATTTTTCATGTTAATTTTTACAAAATAAATCATGACATATATGTTTACGTGCATCAAATTTTGATATACACTATAATGTAACATAATAACATTTAAAATAGTTTTTTACATTTTTATATTTTACATTTTAATCAAAGATTCAATATGTAGAATGAAAAATATGCAATTTATTAATTTACACAAAAAACACCACTCTCAAAAATGTACTGTATACAATAATTATGAATGATTTAAAATAATAGCAGTTGAATTTTTTTAATTTTTTTTTAATTTATTAGAATAAACCCATTTTCCACAAGATGTATTTTTATTTGTGCGTAAACAGTATTTTTTATTGTGTTGTAGGAAACACTGTTGTGACTGCAGCAGTGGTAGAGGGCCAGAAAACAGGCAAACTAAAAAACACTCTGAAACTGGACTTCAAGTTTGACTCCATGACACTGGTCCTGTACAGCCCAAACAACGAGGTGACTAAACACACACAATTCCTTAAGACTGGAATGATTGCACGTGAAACCAGGTTTAAATGTTTAGTGTCCTGGTTCAGTTTTTGCAATCTGTTTGTGTACAGATCCAGTTATCAGACTCCCGTGATGAGAGTTTGAAGTTGGCAGAGTTCACGTTGGGCACCATCTCCACCGCTGTGCACATGTTCTCTGACAGCTCAATGAAAGCCTCCCTCAAACTTACTAACTGTCTGCTGGATGACAAGAGACAGAGGGTGAAAATGATTACATCCAGGTAAGAGCACTCCAGTTTGTGGTAAATAATCTTTTATGTGTACAAATGTCCTTCCTCGCTTTTTACATTGCATTTTGTCCTACTTCAACAACTTACTGCATCAGTCACTAAATCTCATTAACTGTTTTCCCTGATTTCGTTCTGCTTTAGGATGATGGCGATGCGGCAGGGCAAGGAAGGCAATGTGATGGTGGACATGAGTTACCGACAAGGCCGGGACGGCACCGTGCTGGACACCCTGGTTCAGGATATTTATCTGTGTGCCAGTATGGAGTTCCTGCTCACCGTAGCGGATATCTTCCTTAAAGCTATGGCAGATGGCTTCTCTGGTCCCCCTAAAAACAACAAACCTGCCAGTTCATCGAAAGACCCAGGTTAGTGACTGCACTTCAGTACCACCTTAGTAAATGGTTGAAAAGGGGTGAATCAGTTGTGTCTTTCCTTTGCTAGCGGTTCCTGCTGTGCCAGTGGTTGCCAAAAGTGAGATGAACATTGTGGTGAAGAATCCTGAGATTGTTTTTGTGGCCGACCTCACACGCGCTGAAGCTCCGGCTCTAGTTATGACGACACAGTGTGAGCTGGTGATGAAGAACGAGCCCAGTGGTCAGTCGATGACTGCTGCCATCTCGGACCTGAAAGTGGTGGCATGTCCTCTCCTGCGAGAGAAGCGGGAGCACAACGTGACGACGGTGCTCCAACCCTGTCAGGTGTTCTTCCAGAGCACCCAGTCGCCTTCCCAGCCTCAGACCATCGAGCTGTCCATCAGCTCCCTCACGCTCAAGGTTAGGCGGAACACGTGAAATTGGGATCATTTCATAGTTTCACAATCTTTTGCAGTTTGAGAATATGCCCATGCCATCAGGGAATAACTGGTCATTCAGGTGACAACATTCTTTGGACACCTAACATTTCTAAACCTGGACCTGGCCAACTGCAGCAACCTCAGATCAAAGCACCTATTTGTTAGTTAGATCCAGGTGCTGACTAGCACTGGGCAATATATCGAATATATAGCATTAATATCCGCAATCATTTTGATGACTATGTAAAATTTGAGAGTATCAAAAATTCAAGCCTATTTTCACAAAATATATATATATATATTTTTTTTAATCCTTTAATTTGCACTTAATATTTTTTAATACTTTGTAACAATAGCTGTTCTATCTAAATATTTTTATTTTTTAAATGGGGGCAAAAGAAAATCATGTTTTTTTGCTTTGTTTTGTTTTTTTATTTAGAAGCAAATGCAAACAATACATAGCGAATATTGTAAAAAGTTTGAAAATATCAAGATATCTTATATATATATATATAACCTCTATAGACAGCAAGGTTATTTCCATGGTCAACGCACAGAAACATGGCAAGTATATCTGTACAATAGTCCCATCCACTGGGTTCAGACGTAATTTTACGAAGCTACAAGATTACTTTTTGTAGAGAAAAATCGAAAAGAAAGAGTTTAAAGAAAACCAATAATAACATAATTTATTCTCCCTGAGTTACCGCCTTCTGCCATTTTGGAGTTATTTAAGTTCAGCATGTGCTACAAATGTAGGAACGACATGAGGGTTAGTAATTAATAACAACATTTTAATTTTCAGGTGAACTAACCCATGGTGTAGCAACAAACCTGTCATTTAGATTTTTACATCTACTTTTTACTGAACCTACTCTTTTCTTCTACCCAAAGGTGTCTCCCATCATCATAAACACTGTTATCACCATTCAGTCAGCACTGAGCCCTGCAGCCGAGACCCCTGAGGAGCTGGAGAGTCCCGTGCCACAGTATCTGTGGGAACGCCACAACCTGCGAGATCTAAAGCTCTGGTTCCTGGAGGAGGAAGAAGAGAAAGTCACCCAGTCTGTCATTCCGCTCATTCCTCATGGAGAGTCTCTCAAAATGAACATCCACTCCATCTGCCTGACGCTGGAGGCTGGAGTGGGCCATCGTACTGTGCCCATGCTGCTGGCCAAAGCCTCGTTCCAGGGAGACGTGAAAAACTGGACTACTCTCATTAACCTGCACTGTCACCTGGACCTGGAGGTCAGAGGATATTGTCATACTATCTAATTCAGTCATGAAACTCTAGATAGTACAGGCTGATTCATATGCTGGCAATCACTTATTACATTGCACAAGCTCATTGGCAGATTTTGCAGCTGGTGAGACTGCTTGTTCAGCATTTCAATAATCTGGCTCAGGTTTTACTATAAACTTGTTCTGCTCTGTGTATTTGAGTTTCCGTCCCACCCCCCCTAGCACCTAGTCCAGATCTGCTACTGTATTTATGTATGCATTTTAATGCAGCAGCATATCTTACATGCTCACAGCAGTGTGTCTGAGTATCTGTGGGCAGTAGTGTGTCCATACCTGCTCTACAGTAACTGTGTAGCAAATCTAGTGCACAAAGACCAAATACAGTATATTAACATTATTAACATACATTACCATGCTAAAAGAAAGAGTTGTTGTGATTGATGTAGATTTATGCATTTGAGAAATCCTTAGCCAAAGTTGCTTATAGACATGACACGAGAAATTAAAGTACTCCTGGCTCGACATGATTAATCAATATCTTTGAATTGAATTTAATTCCATGTTTTTTTGATGTTTTGATTTTTAATGTTTATGTTGACGTCAGCATGAAATGGCTTGGTATTCCTTTTAAAATGACTCGTTTCAGTGATTCAGAGTTGTTGTTTTTTTCTTTTGAGAGACAATAACTTTATACACCGTGCACTTTCAGATTTAAAACCTTGCAGGATGTTTTCATCGTTCACTGTGTTACACACTGCATGAAAACTCATTCTCAAAAATTCATAATAGTCCCAGAACCATTTGAAATACTGCTAGTCTTGCAACTTCTGCTTTTAACCTGTGCACTGTTTTAACAGGTCTCTCATGGCTTGAGATGCTAAGAAAACAGACGCTGAAATGTGACATTAACAAAAGGTCTATCGATACAGTTTTTTTTGTATCCTGTAACGAGATGCTTCTTTCCTGTAGGTGAATTATTATAATGAGATGATGGGTTTATGGGAACCACTTTTGGAGCCGCTGGACGACGAGGAAAAAGATGGCTTCAGACCATGGACTCTAGCCATGAAGGTTACCTTTCGTTTTACTGCCTAACCTGTTACTGACAGAACTTTTCATTAGTTCAATAACAAATAACGCTGTGTCTACAGATGAAGAAGAAGCCAGTGTCACATTCTGGAGTGTCTGATGAGGTGGACAGCAGTGTGCCTGATTATAAAACGGTCATCAGCTTCACAAGTAAAGACCATCTTAACGTCACCCTCTCTAAGTGCGGCCTCCACATGCTCAGCAACCTTGGAACGGTAAGAGATCGAGATGGATCTTTCTCTGACAGATCTTACAGATGATTGGTTTCTTCTGTTTGCTTTGCAGGCATTCGCAGAGGCCACAAAACAGACCGCTGAGTGCTTTCAAACAGACCAGGCTCCGATTGTGGTGAAGAACCGTTTGGGTTTGCCGCTGTCAGTGCTGTACAGCGAAGTGTTTAGACCCATCGGTAAAGAGTCTAAACATCGTGTGGTGGAGCTCCTGGATGGAGAGAGCCTGAATATGGACTACACCCTGAGCGCTGAGTCCAGTGACCAGTTCTCGGCCATGACCAGCCTCAGCGCCAAAAACTACATACAGCCTAGTAAGACTCAGGAACAACCCTATATGCGTGACCTTTGTGGTTATAGAGGGCCTTTCATACCGCTTTAGGTATAGTACCAAAGTACATTTAAAAGGGTTGCATTCTCAGCGACGGTGGGTACTAGGAAGTGAGGTAAGCCGGTCGACAGTGACATTATTTGTGCGCGGTGTTCAACATGGGAAACGAATAAGAACAACATTAACAAAAGGAGGATGGAGGACACTGTGGTTGGAGCTGTGTTTTTGTTAGAAAACGCCATAGATTAATTCTTCAGGTAAACGTTTAAAGAACTTTGCTCACTATAAAGAACCTTTTGTGGAATGCAGAAGTTACAAGGTTACAGTTCATGTTTTCATTTAAGAACAGTTTTACGTACAGTACTGTGGTTTCAACCCAATTTACAAACAGAAGCTAAATGCTGATGTCAGTACCATCTAGGGCTTGGCATCGTACGATGTGCAATGTGAAACATCGCGATGGACGATGACATTGTTGTTGTTGGGGAGGGGGGGGGATGGTGTTTGTTTAGTTGTGACCCCTCACGACTGACAAAAATAACAGTGTTCGTGCGAGCAGGTGAGAGAAGAGTGCTTGAATTGCGTGCGTATGACATATAAAGCATGTGCGAGGGTTAGAAATGAGCTTTCGGGCCCCGTTTCTTCACATGTACACCTGTTTTCCTCTTGCGCAAATGATTTACCGCGTTCGCTTATTAATGACATAGATTTGCCGCCATAGATTAAGTGTGTTTTTCGCGAGCTGGTTGCTGCTGCTGTGGTGGGGCAGAGGATCGCGATGCCGGCTCAGCATCGTGATGTAAATCGGCCATCGGTGATGGCATCGTCTGTCGACCCAACCCTAGTACCATCTATGTTTGTGTTGAATGTACTGCGCGGTTGCGGCTGTTAATTTCAGATGGCTACAGTTATTGTTTATTGTTAAATGCCAAATAAACATCTTGTTTATGTATACTTTCATTCTTTCTTGTTTAAAAATAAAAAAATCAGAAATCCGTATCGTAATCGGCCTGTTTTTTTTTTTTGTAAAAAATCAGTATCAGAACCGGCCATGAAAAATCATGATCACACTAGAATGTGAAAGATAACATTGACATTAATTTAAACCTGCATATTTGATTGATTGTATAGTTGCATTCTGCAAAATTGTAAGACAAAATCTTTTTTTTTTTTTCTCTCTGTTTTGCTCCTCTCCAGCTCCAGTTGGCCACACTACTGCAAGTGTGATTCCACTGATCAAAACAGGACGCGACATGTACAGCGTCATGCACCATGACTCAGGTGTCACACGCTTCTTTGTCTGTCAGATTTACACCGCCGAGGGAAGCAAATATGTCAAGATTCGCTCTCCTTTCCAGGTAGATAAATTTAAAACCTAAACACACACGCACACAGCAGAACATTCCCTGATGATGTTATTGTTTTGTTTTTATTTTCTAGATTATCAATCATTTTTCAGTGGCGTTCCGTGTTTATGAGGGATCTGAGTGTCTGGGCATCTCTCTGCCTACAGAGGAGTTCTGTGTGCCGCTGGGCTCCTACAGGTCAGTTACAGCACAGCACTGTCAGCTCTGTTTAACTGATGACTTTTAGTTGTGCATTATTATTATTGTTATTATTCATATTCAAAATAATAATTACAATGTAAATTTAAATGTAAATTTTGCCGTTTTTCTGCAGAGCTGAACTGAGCCTACAGCCTGTAACCGAAGGCGAGGAGCAGTATGACCGCTCCGAGGGGTTCACTTACACCGAGGTGATTCAGAAGCCCGGAGAGCGTCTGGAGAAGACCTGCCATCATCACGGAGACAGTGCCCAGATGCTGAAGGTCAACATGGTTCCTGTTCCAGATGCTTTGATGTCACACAGCACTGAGGAGGAGTTTGACAAGCCCATCATTCTGCACCTGTGGCCCACCGTTCTCCTCCGCAACCTCTTGCCGTACCCCATCACCTTCAAGATAAAGGTACAAGACGCCACACGGTCCCTCTCCACTGAGTCACGTTTCTGTGGTTTGACTTACTATCTTTTACAGTTAGTATATTATATTGTATATCACTGCAGCTGCATCACAATCCGTAAGTACATGATTTAATAATGTCTGGAAAATGTTTTATTTTTTTTTATCATTTTTTCCCTTTTTTTAACTGCTTTAACATTATAAATAAACATTAAAATACTAAATAAAATTCCATGTCATTTGCTCTTTAATTTCTCCGTACTTATATTGGTTTATTTATTTTTTTGGAGATAAAATTGTTTTGATATTTAAAAAAAAAGCTAAATATATATTAAAATCTGGAGTACAATGATCTCTTTTTTTTTTATTAACATTGCTTAAATTTTTTAATTATGTTTGGGCTACAAAAAAAAAATATATATATATATAAAATTGAATGCTGTAATTTGTGGACGGGTGATGTATTTTAAAGCTGTGTTTGTTATGAAATAGCACCACCCAAGTCAAAGTCTGCTTGGAGTTTTAAAGAATAGGATGTTGTTTGTTTACAGGGCAATGGAGATTTTCCTCCTTGTGAACTGAAAGCGGGCCACTCCTCCCAGATCCACACGGCGATCATGGACTTCTCCACTCTGGAGCTGAGGCTGTTGGGATACCTGCAGCAGGACTGGCAGTCCAGGTACGGACTGTGCAGCGACTGTGACGAGATCAGCTTCATCAAGTTCCAGTCGCTGGGTTCAGACGAGGAGACGGAGGCCAGGCCCGAGCTGGACATCGCTGTCCATGTGAAGAAGGAGGAGGGTCAGGTGGTGGTGGCCGTCCACTCCCCGTACTGGATGGTCAATAAGACAGGCAGGCTGTTGCAGTACAAGGCAGATGACCTTCACCGGAAACATGCGAAGGACTACGATATGCCCCTGCTCTTCTCTTTCAAACCACGCAACTTTCTGCAGAACAACAAGGTTTGGAAGAACGTCGTCAAGCGTGTAGTAAAGATTCAGCTGTTTTATTGCTGAAGTGTCTGACTTCTCATCCTGTCACTGTTGATTACAGATTCGCTTGATGGTTTCAGAAAGTGAATTATCAGATGATTTCTCCATCGACACTGTTGGGAGTTACGGTGACGTCAAGTGCAAAGGGAGACAGAAGGATTACATGGTGACAGTTCTTTCATTACAACCATCAGATCAAGTCAAAATAGATTTTATTTACTTTCTTGATACTTATTCCTTATCTTATTTCAGCTGCTTGTTTTTCTCAAAGATAGAGTTTTGTAGGAACGGAATACATGTCTTTTGGTTAAAAGAGGCAATCTTTTATTTTTGATTTTGTTTATTTACTCTTAAAATGTGCTTTTATTAAACAAAAAAATATAGACATACATACAGTACTGTGCAAAAGTCAACTAGTATTTTTTTTCAGCAACAGAAAGGTTTTAAGTGGGTTATTTCTGTCTTTTGCGGTAGCGTGTCAGTTGGAAATATCAGTTTAAATTTCCAAACATTATTGTTGTCAATAATTGTAATTTTGTCATTAATTAAAAAAACCTCATGTATCTCAGAACAGAAGCTGTAATACTAAATATTTATTTGATTTGGTTCATAGAAGTTAATTGACAAATTAAATCTATTCGTGGCATTATTTTTGAAAGCGTCCTCATTTTACGGCATTTTTACACAAGTGTCTAAAACTCTGAACAGTACTGGAGCTGTCCAGGTAGATTTTATTTTCTTCATCTTGGAGACTTAGTCACAGTTCTTCTGGATTGAATCTGTCTCAGTTTGTTCTGTTTCTTCTTCATGTGATTCCAGACAGACTGGATGATGATCAGATCAGATATCTGTGTGGAGCACTGGCTGTAGTCAGACAATAATCTCACTGCATTATTACAATAAATAACTAAAATAATGTTTAAAAAACGCTACCGTAAAAGATCGAAATAACCCACTTAAAACCAGTTTGTTGCTGAAAATACTAGTGGCCAAAGACTTTTGCACAGTACTGTACATACACGCACCAACGTCATTAGCTAAAATTAAGCTGAAATAAAATATTAAAATGTAAATATTAGATGTATTTATTAAATATTTAAATATAAATGTATATAAAAAAGTTTTAATATTTCAGTTTAAATGTATTATAATTACATATAAAATGATACCATGAAATGAAACAGAAATGTTAAAAACTAATTAAAATATCAAAAGCACATCAGAATTACTAAAACGTAAACTAAGAATAAAATGAAAGCTGTAAATATAAAAATATTAATTAAAACTAAAATAGTATGTAATGCTAAACACTAATTAGTGCTTTCAAACAATTAATTATGATTAATTGCATCCGAAATAAATGTTTTCATATATATGTGTGTGTGTGCTGTGTATAATTATTAAGTCTATATAAATACACACATACATGTATATTTAAGAAAAATGTTATGCTTGTATATTAAATATATTTATCTTTAATATAAAAATATGAATTATATACATGTTAATATTTTAAAAATATATACTGTATTTGTTAGGGATTCTTTATCGAACCGTTCGGTTCACCCTGTTCGGTTCGGCACTCCCACGTGAACCGTAATATTTCGGTAGCCTATTTGAGGCATTAAACTATCATTTTAATTAGTATTGGCATTTTCTGTGTATTAAGCGCATAGACAATCAGGCGATGGTCAGACATTCTCAAGACTAGTGATGTGTCGTTCATTTTGAACGAATCTTTAATGTGACTCGGGAAGAACGAGTCGTCTCGTGG
>JAUMHG010000045.1:15832427-15844683 GCA_032359395.1 Enteromius anoplus | reverse complement strand
CTAATCAAGGTGTTCTGGGTTACTTGATAATTACAGACAGGTGTGTTGGAGCTAAGATCGGCAGGGCGGTAGCTCTCGAGGAGCAGGGTTGGAGACCCCTGGTCTAAACAAACTTCAACAATCTCTGTTGCATAAAATAATCCAGGTCACTTTTGCTCACCAAGGCTGCATTTATTTGATTTAAAAATGTGGTCAAATTTTGTGAAATATTATTCAATTTAAATGAACAATTTTTTGTTTTAATATATTTTAAAAATGTATTTTATTTCTGTGATGCAAAGCTGAATTTTCAGCTTCATTACTCCCGCCATCAGTGTCACATGATCCTCTAGAAATCAATCAAATATGCTGATTTGCCGTTTAAGAAACATTTATGTTCAAGCTTAATATTTTTGTGGAAACCATGATACATGTTAGTCAGGATTAATTGAGAAATTAATTGTAAATTACTGACTAGAGCCCGACCGATTTATCGACAGGCTGATATTATCGGCCGATTTTTTTTCTCCAAACTATCGGTATCTGCGTTTATAATGGCCGATAAATGAATATATCAAAAATAAAATAAAAACGGACGAAACACCCTTACTGGTAACTTTGATTCGGTTATTATTGTTAATATGTTTATCAAAGGACTTTCATATTTTAAGTTTGTATTTCTATACATTTGATGTTCCTCTGCTCTGTTGTGACAATAAAAGGAACAAGTTTCTTTTAAAATGCATTATCATAGTATGTTAGTTAAAACTCATAAATAACTACAAATAACTAATGTTAGGGAAATCTGTTAATGTTTTGTTGCGCGTTTCAGAAATTAAAACATATATATATATATATCGGCCGATATATCGGTATTGGCCTTCAAAATCCTTTATCGGTCGCACTCTGTTACTGACTCCAAACATTTGAGTGTTAATCCATGTTGATGTTTTTTATTGTGTTGTACAGAAGTTGTTGAAGTTTGTTGCAGTTGTTGGTGTTTTGTGATGATGTAATGTATTGCGTATTAAGTCTGAATTAATTGTTTTATTCTAGCAGCTCTCAGGCAGAAATTGATGAGCTGGCTCCAGGTCAGGCGGTGTACTACACCTGGGCCGAGCCCACCGGCTCAAGAATACTGAGATGGAAATGGGGCAAATACAAAGGAGAGCTCAAGAGTGAAGAGGTTAGAAATACAAATCGGATCTGAGGATTTATTACGCAACATTTGATTGTGATAAAGTGCATTCATTTAGACAGTTTAACTAAACCTTACTCTTTATTGAAGATGTGAAACTTAATACTCGTTTGGGTCCTTGTTTTCATTTGTTCTGTAGGACCAGTTGTTGGATGTGAACAAGGAGAGAAAATTGTTCGTCGTCTCCTTTTATGAAGGCCTCCAGCGTGTGGCGCTCTTCACCACCGAGCCGCGTGTCTTCAAGAAGATTTGCGATAATGAGAAAATAGAGCTGGCTGAACAGGAAACCTGCATCTCGTTACAGAACATGGGCGTTTCACTGGTCAACAACACCACCAGCCAGGAAGTGGCCTTTATCGGCATCACCAGGTAGTGCTGCGGGTCATGGTGGAATACACCTGACACAAAAGAATGAAGCACATCGTGTTTTTTGTTGTGCATTCTAGTTAATCTCAATCAAACGGTAGTTAGGTTATTATGATTAGGTTAAAAATAACTTAGAAATACAGCTAAGTAGCACAATAAAACACAAAAACACTTGATAACATAATAAAAACATGATTTTGTTAAAACTTTGAAGTGTCCCTATTATGAAAATATCATATTTTGGTTTTAGGAGTCTCCAACAACATGTCGACATGCATTCAAGGTCAAAAAAAGAGAGATTTTCTTATTATAAGCATTTATTTTTAGCTTAATTGCTCATCGACTGCTAAACAATTTGACACTAATCTGCACTGATTGTTCTGATTGGGCTCTTTATCATTTCATCATGCCTGTAATGCAGATAAAGCAGTGTTTGTTACCAGGGAAACAGACATTTTAACCGCGGCACCTAGTGGCAAAGAATGAATTTTGCATTTTCAATCAGAGCAATGCGAAAATATGTGCTAATATTTTAAAGTCAACCTGAAACCGCTTGGGCATCGTTTCAGTTTTTTGAGAGACAATAACTTTATACACTTTAACCTTTTCAGATGTAAAACTTTGCAGGTTGTTTTCATTCACTCAGATCTGTGTTACACACTGCATACAAGCCTATTTTCAAAAATGCATAATAAGAGGTCATATTTTGCTTATTGAAACAGATCAAATGAATATAATTTGTTTTTGCTGGTCAGTTCTGATGTGGTGTGGGAAACCAAGCCTAAGAAGCGCAGCCGATGGAAGGTTTTGAGTGTTAAAGAGGCGATGATGTTGGAGCAGTGCTACAGAGATTATATGGAGAGCGGGCCGGTGGACAGTAGCATCATTGACCTAGAGAACGACTACCAGGTTAGTGCTTACAGGAACCACTTCACAGCCCCTAAAGGAAAGATGCCTCATTTTAAATGAGTTGTCCCCATCAAAAGGCTTTTATGATGCCCCATTGACATGCAAAATCTACATAAATTAACTAGTTGCTTATTAACATGCACGTTACTGTTTATTAGTACTTATAAAGCACGTTTTACAAAGCAACATTTTAATTTGACATTTTTGTTATACATGTTATTTACTACTGTATGTCTAAATGAACGGCTGTTATATTGACATATTGAATGATATCAGCATGTGCAACCCCCCATTATCAAGTTGCTGAATGACATGTGCTGCATCATGACAGAAGTTATGCCTGTTTTAATCCATCTCTGGCTGTGCTGAATGTTGGTCAGGTGCTGTTTGCTGCTAATGGAGTGGAGATGAGGATAATGCAGCCCTTTGACGCTCCGCTCAGGAGGAACTTCCTGCCAGCACTGAAGGTGGAGTACAGTGTCTCCGCCCGCCAGAAAACCTACAGAGTCCAGATCAACAGAATTCAGGTCTGTTTCCGTTATAACCATGTGGCCAGAGCAAACACAGAGCACAATTGAGTACTTGTGACGCACTAATTCATACAGTTATGATGGTCAGTGAACACCAAAGCCTGTTTACTCCTCAGATCCAAAATCAGTTGCCTGGAGCCATCTTCCCTTTTGTGTTCTACCCCATCAAACCTCCCAAATCAGTCAGCATGGACTCAGGTCAGTCCATCCACAGCCTTGAGGCCATTGCCAAATGATTATTTTATTTTAGTTATGTTACTTTATCTTATTTTATCTTTATCTTTTAAGTGTATTACTAGTACTGTCAAGCGATTTAATCACATTTACATATTTTTTATATATATATATATATATATATATATGTGTGTGTGTTTTCTGTGTAAATTGATTATGCGTTCATACTGTAAGTACAAAAACTTTCATTTTGGATGCGATTGATAAATTGACAGCACTATTTATTACACTGTATTGTTCATTCATTTCTTTCTTCATCTTTTATTTAAGAGCCCAAACCACTCGCTGATGTCAGCGTCATCACCAGAGCAGCCGGACATTCGGACATTCTTCGCATCAAGTATGTTTCCTCCTCAAACAATTTATTTTCTTCTCTTGCTCTCAAAGTAACAGCAAAGCATGCTTTGTTTTCTGCCCTGCAGGTATTTTAAAGTGTTGATTCAGGAGATGGACCTGAGGATAGATCTTGGGTTCCTGTATGCCATACTTGAGCTCTTCACTGCCGAGCACAGCAGTGCTGTTACGTCTGAACAGGAGGTACGCTAAAGATCTACAGTACATAGACATCTGTGAAACCTGCCAGTGATTGATTCTTCCCCATACTGCATTCCAGTGGTTTTCGAACCTGTCCTGGTCGGCACTTGGCAATACAGTTATGATAGACTTCTTCCTATACTTCATGCACTCTCTTTGTGATTACAGTACATTTTGTAGTATCAAAATTTAGCGTCTGAAAGATGTCTGGTAACACTGTCAATGAAGCCTGTATTTATAATACATTATAAGGCTATTATTAAGGCATTATAATCAATGCATAAACCTTATGTCTTATAACATCTCATGAATAATCATAAAAACTATTACAATACATTAACGCATTTGTGATTATAACTTATTATTATATGATTATAAAGTGTGATAACACACAATGAACACCATGGACTACATCATATCTTGAGATTTATTTTATTTACCTTACAACATCTTGTGAGTGTTATTTAAGTGTTTTCTGTGAGGCTAATATTGAGGCTAATGTGAACTTATCAACAGCTGTATAAAGGGTACCATCAACATAATCAAACTGATAATATATATATATATATAAAAAGAAAAAGTCTCATGTTACACATTGATCTGATCTGATACCTGATCCTATTGCAGATATGAAAATAGTTTATTGTTATTATTACTACATATAAGTGGCATTTGTCTGCTTTAACTAAAGTAACATCAGTAAAATGGCAAGTTGTAATGCATTATAACTAAATATAATAAGCTAAAACCACAAATAAGTAAGTATTATATAACACCTTAAAACTGTTCTTATGAGATACAACATATTATAAAGTTATTTATGATGCATTCATTATAATGTCTTAAGAATGTCTGTATAATGTTTTATAAATACAGGCTTCATAGAAGGTGTTTAAAGAAATGAAAATGCATTGAAATAAAAGTGACAGTAACAGATTTATGTTGTTACAAAATAGTTTCTAAATGTATATATATTTTTATACATATATTATTATGTTTGATACTTTGAACTTTCTATGTCAAGTCAGCCTATTGGAGTGATTTCTGAAGGATCATGTGACACTGAAGACTGGAGGAATGATGCTGAAAATTCAATTTTGATCACAGGAATAAAATACATTTTCAATATATATTCTACAGTATTTTGCATGAGAACAATATTTTTAAAACATTCGAGTTGTTTTTGATTTCTATAAACGCACCCTGGGTGATGTTCAGAGTTTTGAACGCTAGTGATCTGTTGACCTGTGTGCGGTGTTGTACTGTAGGTGGAGTTGTTTGACAAGGACATTGATTATCTGAAGATGGAGTTGAATCATAGTTCAGCGACAGACACGTCACCCATCAGCCTGTACGAGTACTTCCACATCTCGCCCATCAAGGTCAGTTAGCACAACCTCTGACCAAAGAATAAACATCTCATATTGACGACAAGCTGAGCTCGCTGAAGGTTTTTAAAATCAGCACATTCTGAGAGTACCTTGTGGCGTGTAACTGTGTTTTTGTGGGGCAGCTTCACTTGAGTTTCTCTCTGAGCACCGGTGGTGAAGACGGGAATAAGAAAGAGCGAGAGACAGAGGTCATTCCCGTTCAGTCTGTCAACCTCCTGCTGAAGAGCATTGGAGCGACTCTCACTGACGCTCAGGACGTCCTCTTCAAGTACTTACACTCACTTCACCGCATCCACTCTCACTCGTCTGACCTGCCGAAAGCTCACTTCACACTTTGGTTTTTTCTGGATTTCACACGTGGTTAGGTGCTGTCATCAAAACACGCTCTTCACTTCAGCTTTTTTTTTTTTTGGCTTTACTGCCCTCTAGTGGAAACACCGAAACGAGCTAGAAGTGCTTGTCAAGAGAGCAAACCTAGACGTATGCGATGAGGATTCGTTATTAGACGAGACTCATGTCATGTAAATAATAAGTGAAAGTATTATATATTTACCGTTTTTTAATATTTTGAATGAATTAATTATTTTTTTTGTCATTGTGATTTACATTTTTTAAGTGTTACTATTTAGTTTTTAGTTAGTTTTAGTTTATTTGTTGTTAACAATTAGTATTTTTACTTTTTATTTTATTTTATTTATTTATTTTCCAGCTAGTAATTTTAGTGTTTTCAGTAATTTAACTTAATTTTCAACTTTATTTTAGTTAACATCTTCACACATTTTTAGTATTGATTTTAGGTTTTAGTAATTGCGTTTGCTTTTGTCATTGTGATTTTTCAAATTTAGTTTTAAATTAGTTTTAGTTCATTATTTACATTTAATAATACTTTGTCTTTTTGCTTTACTTTTTATTTTTATTTCTTTCGTATTTTTGAATATATATTTTTTTTATTTCCACTTAGTTATTTTAATGCTTTCAGTAGTTTTATTTAGTCCGTCTTTCTCCAGACTTGCGTTTTTTGAGCTGACGTACCAGTTTCGGACCACTCAGCAGCTGCAGTGGGAGGTCGTCCGGCATTATTCAAAACAGGTGACCTTTCACCTTTAACACTGAGCAGCTACCGCTGATTAAAACAGTGTGTTTTAAACGCATACACTCATTTGTCTGTGCTTGTGTGCTGTTTGTTTCAGGCTATCAAGCAGATGTATGTTCTGGTTTTGGGTTTAGATGTCCTCGGGAATCCGTTCGGACTGATCCGCGGTCTATCTGAGGGTGTTGAGGCCTTCTTTTATGAGCCCTATCAGGTAAAAACTTCAACTCTTTTGATAGGGTTGATAAAGTAAAGAATATGTTACCCTGTAAAATGCCTGTTTTTTTTTTTTTATTACATTTTTTACGATCGCAGCAATTAATTGGATCAAAAATAGTGTTTTTTTTTTATGTAATAGCGTATATGTATGTGTCTCTTTATATATATATATATATATATATATATATATATAGAAAGAGCGTACGAAACTCAAATCAGCTGTTACCAATCTTTCAATCAGCACCGCACCCATCATAAGCCAATACAGTCGCATTTCTCCACTATAAATAGGCCAGTTTCTTTCTTTTTTTCCCTTCTCCGCCGTTCGCTCCTTCCAAGGGGGGCACACAGGGTTCGAGCCAGACTCCGAGCCACGCTCCCGTTACTAGGGCTTAGGGTTCACCGAACACCCGGTTCGCCCCCCGACAGCTCGCCAAACATGCCATTATATATCTTTGAGGAAGCACGAACTCGTGAATTGATATTTATATCATAAAAATATTATACATGTAAACATAACATTATTCCTAAATATACATGCATGTGTGTGTTTATATTTACTACTAACTTTTGTCATGTCATTATAAATATATACAAATAAAATAAATATTTAGTGAAGTATAATTTGTCAAATATTTATATTTATAAACATTAATATATGTATTTTTATGCTTTAAAAAAAATTATGTAGTCTGTGCTGTGATTTTTTTTTATTTTTATTAATAGTAATAAATAATTAGAATAATTAAAATAATAACAAGGAAACAGAAAATACCAAAAAATAATAATAATTATGTAATAATGAAATGATATTGCTGATATATATGATATATATAAATAAGGCTGAATGTTGGTTTGTCAGGGTGCCATACAGGGACCAGAGGAGTTTATGGAGGGCATGGCACTCGGTGTGAAGGCTCTGGTTGGAGGAGCTGTGGGTACGTAATTCCATTAGTACTGTGATTTTAGTGATCTGTGCAGTCCAAACAAAAGTTGTCACATGAGGCTCATATGAGTCTTGTCTGAGCCGTCCATCTCTTGTCCTCTCTCAGGCGGACTGGCCGGAGCGATGTCTCGGATCACGGGAGCCGCGGCTAAAGGAGTGGCTGCCATGACCATGGATGAGGAGTATCAGCAGAAGAGACGAGAGGCCATGAACAAGCAGCCCAGCGGACTCCGAGAAGGCCTGACGCGAGGAGGGAAGGGACTCGTCTCTGTGAGTTCACAACAGACAGTTCTCCCAACGACTCATTAATAACTCATTCACATAGCCTTACGCTACCATCATACCATATTTCGGTAACCAAAGAGTTTTAAATACTACTGTCTGTTTGTTTTTGGTTTTGTTTTGAACACTCCACACTTCTCGTAGTTCATGAATCTTAGTTTATATACTATAAAAAATAGCTGAAGCCATTTCAATTCTGTATTTTGATGTAAAACAGAATCCAGTCTCTGCTTTGTTTACAGTGTAGGACTGTCAGTTTAATGTATTCATTTAGTTTGATTAGTTAAAAACAACGATTTTCCTTTTTTTGTTATTCGTTATTTACTTATAAAACATTTCAGATCTATAACTATTTACAGCAGAGCCCAAGAGCCGCCCATATCCACAAGATTCAAAGAATTATAATAATAGAGGCTAAATGCCAGGAAAAGAAAAGAAGGCACTTTCTCAATACTTTTCCACAATATTGTCTTAATAAAATGATTAGTTATGGTTCATTCACTAATTAGCTTGTCATGTAAATCACTTAGTTAATTAATTGACATCTGACAGTGTCTATAGTGCTTATTTTGCATTGAGTAGAACTCTTCTCCTCGTCACACAGGGGTTTGTGAGCGGCATCACAGGCATAGTGACTAAACCCATTAAAGGTAAAGAAGTTCAGTTTTCTGGATTTATTTCACTGTCAAGAATCCTGTGCGCTCAGCATCTTGTGTGTGTGTGTGTGTGTGTGTGTGTGTCGCTCCAGGAGCTCAGAGGGAAGGAGCGGCGGGTTTCTTTAAGGGCATGGGCAAAGGTTTGGTCGGAGCTCTGACCAGACCAACAGGGGGCATCATTGACATGGCCAGCAGCACATTTCAAGGCATCAAAAGGTCTCTGAATAGGTCTGAGTATCTGTGAGCATGGTTTAGGAACGGGTCTTTGTTTGTGATGTGTTTTCTGGCTTGTTTTGAATGCAGAGCTGCGGAGACGTCTCAGGATGTGGATAGTTTACGCCCTCCTCGTTTCATCCACGAGGATGGAGTCATCCGGCCGTATAAGGAGAGAGAGGGCATAGGCAGCCAGATGCTGCAGGTGATGCATGACACTTCACTTCTCTCCTCACACACACCTGGTGTTCAAGATGATGGCAATGCATTTAAAAAGTAAAAAAAGACATTGTAGCAATGTACAACATAATAAAAAAACAGAAATGGGTAGTTGACATGTTCAGCAGTGACAACAGTTGCTGTCAAACGATACGAAATCAAAGTTTTTCTGTACATAATATATGTGTTTCTGCTGTGTTGATTATGTTTAAATTAAAACACACACGTACGTAAGTATTTACATGTAAATGCATTTCTATATTTATTTTCTTATATTTGATATTATATCTAAATACATTTAAACATAACGTATTTTCAGTAAATATATACATGCATGTGTTTGTATTTATGGAAAGAAAAACTTTTATTGTGGATGCAATTAGTCACGATTAATCGTTTGACAGCACTAATTTAAATAAATACAAATAAATACATATTGCAAAAATGTTAAATATATAGCCCCTGAGAGATAAACATGATCATCAAATGTTTTTAGGGTCATAAGCAGTGCTTGATTAATAGCATTCAATAAAATTGTTTACATAATATATGTATGTGTGTGTAACCCTAACATACATGTATTTAATATACAAATATAACATGTTTTTCTTAAATATATACATGTATAAATAATTAAAATTATATGAATATATACACGTAAATGTTATTGTTTTATATATATATATATTGTGTGTGTGTGTTTATATAAACATAATAAATAAACACAGACAAACAAAAAGGTTTATTTTGGATGTAATTATCGTTTGACAGCACTAGAAGTCTCACCAAAGCTGCGTGTAAGGAATCAAAAATACAGTAAAATTATTACTACAATTTAAAATAGTTCTTTTCTATTGTATTATTTAGTAAAATACTATTTATTCCTGATATGCAAAGCTACATTTTCATATTTTTTATCATATTAATTCATATTAATACGCTGACTTGCTGCTCAAGAAACATTATTACCAATTGTGAAAATAGCTGTACTGCTCCGTTCAAAAGAACAGCGTTTATTTGGAAAAACGTATTGTATTGTTGCTGATTAAAAGTTATATATATTGTAATAATAAAATGCTTGAATGACAACATGCAATCAAAAGTAAAGTGTAATATGTGTTTAACATACATGTATATGCTACTGTAATATATTCATGTCAGCTACCCAGATACAGATCTTCCTAACATTCAGTACGTGTTATACACATATTGTTAATATACAAAAGCAATATGTTTCTTTAACATCCGATGCCATTTTCTTAAACACCCACCATTGTCATTAAACAACCAGTTTGGACCATCGTGAATTTATCATGCTCGTCCAGGCTGGTTTTATGTTAGCCTTGGAATGTGTCTAGATGGTGAAGCTACTACTGTAGTCAGTCTTTCTGGTGAACTGGTTTACCAAGGAAGTCTTGAGATTAACATAGTTAAGAAGCATCACAGCGTCCAAAACACACCAAACAAGTTGTATCATATGAAATGAAAGAGGTGATAATATTTTAAATAGGCTAATAACTTGCTGAGCTGAGACTGACCACAAAACCAGTCATAAGTGTACATTTTTCGAAATGGGACCTCATCTGAAAGCTGAATAAAAGCTTTCCATTTATGAATATTTGTTAGGATTGGACAATATTTGGTCGAGATACTACAAAATCACCTTTAAAGTTGACCAAATGAAGTTCTTAGCAATGCATATATTGCATAGTGACATTATTTATGGAAGGAAATGTACAAAATATCTTCATGGAACATGACCTTTACGTAATATCCTAATGATTTTTGACAAAAAAAAAGGAAAATCAATCATTTTGACCCGTAATGTATTGTTATCCATTGCTACTAATATACCCCAGCCACTTAAGATTTCACGGTCTAGGGTCACGCATCTAAAACGTATTTCTATTCTAATCTGTTATTAAAAACGGTACGCTAAAATATAAAAACAGTCAAAAATATGAAATGAACTGGAATCAGATGATGTGTTTGTGATGTGTTGTGTAGCTTGTAACCGCAGGAGGGGCAGACATTGTCTCAGTAGTGTTAGATGTACTAGTGTTTCTGGTTTAGTACAGCGCCTGTGCTGGCGTTCACATTAACGTCACACTGACCGTAGCTCTCCTCTCTTGTCATGTTCACAGAGCAGAGCGGCCCTCTTTCAGATGAATAGCTCTGACACTGATGAGGATGAGGAATATGTCTCTTTTTAACTGCTTTTCTCGGGGCTTTCAGTAAACGTTTGTGTAATTTGCATCTAAATAATTTACAATGTGTTTACGTACAGTAATTCAGGTAGCGTCTAGCTGGTGGTAATACATTATTCAATTCAAAATAAATATTGCTGTTATATGATTAGGAATGAAATATGGTTTTATTCCTTCTGATTTGTTGTCCCAATCAATGTAATCCCCCCCCCCCCCCAATAAAGTCTGTTTCCTAGTGCATTTATTTGATCACTAACCCATTCCACACAAATCAATCCCATAATGCATTTCATTGATTTAAAGACACTTTGTGAAGGAATCAGGGTGTGTGCTCTGACTGAAAACGTCATGTCTAAACCTTTCCTTAAATTTTGCATTGAATTCTTTTCTTCTCTAGTCTTTTTACTAGGGAAATTGTTATACATTTGCATTCTTGCAGCCGTAGCACGCTCAAACACACCAGTCTGAACTATAAGGAACGTGAAAGCTCTTGGGAAGTACTGTAAATTAAAAATGAATGCTGTTAAAGTTTTGTTGCCATCAGATCTTGTATCATCATACTCACTTAGGGCTGCACCATTATCACAAACATCATGATTGTCGATTATTTCCTTTACATTGTAGTATCACCATTTATACTGAATGAGGTTTATACCATAGTTTGAAGCAACTGCATCCCATATTTTTACATGAACATAAACAGAAAACACTCTTTTCTACAGTATTCAGCCTCAGATGTCAGTTATACGTTAAAAAAAAAAGCAAAACTATGAATGGTATGATAATGTTATACTAAAACGAAAACTAAAAATTAAGATTTAAGATTACCTGAAGGAATAAAAGCACACAGAATAACATAGGTGGACTTTGAATGATTACATAATTGTGGCATCTGTATATAGTAGTTGTCATTGATTAATTGTGCAGCCCTATACTCACTCCATCCCCTTCATCTCAGAAAACATTTGATCCTAGAAGTTCTCAGGATTGTGTTTTTTTTCTCTATTTGGTTTGTAGAGTATTGAAAACGGACGGTTTGCCAAGTACAGATACTTTGCCCATGCTAAGGTGAACGAATCAGATTTCCTGATGATCACTAAAAGGTAGGTGAATTAAATAAACCCCTCATTTGACATGGGCAACGGCACATGGCGCACTTGCATGCATGGGTATTTGGGTTTTAAAGGTGCCATAGAATGGAAAACTGAATTTACCTTGCCATGGTTGAATAATGACAGTTCAGTACGTAAGGGATAATGTACAGGCAGCCGGTAGTTATCGCA
>JAUMHG010000045.1:15789883-15800501 GCA_032359395.1 Enteromius anoplus | reverse complement strand
TATGATCATTAATACATTTAACCACAAAACACCTCAAACTCTTAGGAGTCTTGCTTGTCTCTGCGTCTCGGTCTGATGACGGCTCACTTAGGGCGGGTTATTTTTCTGAAATTAAAAGAAATCTTCTGGTAGATCTTTATCATTGTAGGGTGGTTGTGTACACACACTCCCAACACACATTTCAGTCCAAACTGCTTAAAAAAGTGCCCCTATAAAGATATAGTTCACCCCAAAATGCTGTCATTAATTCCTCACCCTCATGTCGTATGAAATCCGAGAGCTTTTTGACCCTCCACAGACAGCGATGCAACTGACACATTCAAGGCCCGGAAACATCAGTGGCTCAACTGTAATTTTATTAAGCTACAAGGATACTTTGTGTGCATCCCTTTAATTCCATTTTTTATAAACACAAGGTTTGGGGTGAGACAGGTTTTTGTATTGCTTATAAAATTTGCCACCAATGCTGCATTTACTTGACCAGAAATATAGTAGAATATAAGATTTAATTACAATTTGCTTGTCTATGTTAATTATAATTGTCTATGTTATTATAATAAATGTGATTTTATTGTTTTTTTTTAATGGTCAAAGCTGAATTCTTTGCATCATGAAGTATAGTCTCCGGTGTCGCATGATTCTCCAGAGATCATTCTATATAATATACTGGTTTGCTGCTCGAGAAACGTCTGTTAGTATCAATGTTGATCACAATGGCACTTAAATATTTTACTGTATCCTTGTTACACGTTACATCTACTTACTATTATAATAACAAAACAGCCTAATTCTAACCCTAAATGTATGATTATATTTAACACCTAACAATAAAGTGCAAACAAAACAGCATTTAATTAAAACAGGAATATTTTGCAGCATTCTACATGTCTCTCATACTACTGTCAATAATAAAAATATAAATTTCTTAAAAAAACAAACAAACTTCATTTCGGTTTAGAAAAACACCGAGTTTGGCTGTCTAATGATCATGTGTCTGTTTTCAGGTGCGGGTTCTGAGGGAGAGGCTCTCAGGACATGAGAATCTTCCATATAAAGAGGATCTGGAGACAGCACTGGAGCAGTGTTTCTTCTGCCTGTATGCTTACCCGAGCAAGAAAAGCAAAGCCCGATACCTAGAGGAGCATTCTGCCCCACAGGTAACACACTTAACGTTCTTAATGTAAATAACAAATAACTTGAATGTCCCCTGTGGGCCAATGTGAGAGACACCTATCAAATCCAATATATTACTGTAAATATGATCAACTCTCTACCTTGGGAATAGAATCGCTCAAGTATTTTATTTAGCATTAAAATATGATATTATGCTAATTTAGCACGATAGAAATTTAGTCATTAGAATAACCACGAATGTATATTTGTTGACTGAGCTTAGGACTTTGTCATTTTGCGTTTCTATAAAAAAGGGTAAAACCAAAAATAATTGTGTTGATAAATAAAATGAATATTAATCAGATTGTCTGTGTTGCTGAAATCAAAACGTGGACGACAATAGCCAGCCGATGAGATTGTCGTTAATGCATTAGCTCCACCCACTACCAGAGAAACCATGGGACTCCCGATTATTTTGACCGAAAAATACAACAAATTATATGGTTTACATGTAGCGCATGAATTCTGTGTTATTCTGTGTCTGTCTTTGCATGTGTGAGTCAGTAATGGTAACGGCATTGTAAACGGAGGAATCAGTAATTCATAATAACGCTGTTAGTAACACCATTCATTTCTAACGCCACAAAATGTAGTTAAGTCAAACTCATTTTATGCAAATCTTTGAACATATTTACTGACAGATAACTCGTGACCCACTGATATAAACATGTGAATTCAACTTTTATGTGAAGTTTTACTTGTGCACAATGCATGTTTCTTATTAATAAGCCTAAAATGCGTGTTTATGTCACTTTTAATGAGGATTGTGTTATATTGCCCTTTAATGCTAAATATTTAAAGTGTACCTAAAGTATTCTTGCAATAGTTCCACTTTAGCACAATCAAATATATATGTGTTTAATTGGACTTCCGCACAATTAAAGTGCATTAAGTACAAAATGAGTTGTTCCAGTTTAGTATACTAACAGTACAATTGTATGGCATTTTATGAAGTAGATAAATATGAAAATGTATTTGTAGTGTACTGAGCATAAAATAAATGTAATTCAAATACATTTTTCACTCGGGGAGAACTGTCCCTTTGCTAATGAAGGTAGGTGGACGTTGGCGGTCTGACTCAGCAGTAATTCAGGGATTGATTATCTTTTGGCAGCAGGAGTCACATCGATCACTTAGCCACCCACGCAGCCATTATGCAGCACTGCTTTGTACACAGGAACTGCTGTACACACCACCAAAGTACAATACCGTGGTGTTCTGCACCTAGTCCTGTGTCTCTGGAGGAAACAGATTGCACGGTGTAGATGCTGCTTGTGTTTTTGCAGGCATCCAGCAGATATTGAACTGTACTTAGTCATTGGAGCTGCAAGAGGAGGAAGGAAAAGGAACAAAAAACCACAAATGTCAATGTTTGTGGTGATTGTGGTTTTCAACTTTGGTTATTAGTCTGCACGCTTCTCAGCGAAATAATAGATTACTATTACTCCTGGCTTTCTGAATTCCAGCCACTATCTCTTTGAATGAGTTTAGCAACGGTATAGTCCGGTTTTATTCTCTTAACCATGTTGTAGGTTTCTTTCATTTATCTGATTCTGCACTGTATTTTTGGCCCTGTTATAGAAATTAGGCTCATTTCTTCTCATAATGCCAGTGTGGAAATTGCTTTTTGTTCGAATAAATAAGTGATAAGTTTGTTTTTGTAATGAAAAAATCCCCAAATGCTTGTATGTTATTGTATGCCTGCTGCTGTTCATATCACTGTTACTCCTGAGGGGGACAAAAGAGTCCGTTCTCACTCACAGATTGAAAGAAACCCCCGGTTAAATCTCTCCACTCCTTGACAAAACAGGTTGATTTTGGCCTGTCTGATTACTATTCGTTAATGAGCCTCTCTTCTGATTGGCCTGTTTTTTGAGTGACGCACGAGCAGGTCAATAAAATGTTAGGACGTCACAATTACGTCACTCATCTCCCAGAAATCCTGTATAAAATACGACTTTGCTAAAACTAAGATTGCAACCAAAGCTACTAAAAAGGATTTCCGTTAACTTCCAATACTGCAATGGCAGTTAAAGTAAGGCTAAAATAAAAATATTAAACAATAATAATGATAAAAGCACAAAACTGTATAACTTAAACTAAAGCTGAAATGAAAAATGATGTGTTAAAATAATGCTTATTCAGACTATAATATCTAAATGGTTCTAAAATACTGTTTTGGAGCCTGATTATTGATGCATGTCCCCATCTCTCTCTCTCTCTCTTCCGGTCTCTTTCTGTCTCTGATCTAGGTGGAGCTTCATTGGGATGATGCCGTCTTTATGTTTGAGTACTTTAAACCCAAGACCTTGCCAGAGTTTGACAGTTATAAGACCAGCACTGTCTCTGCTGACCTTGCCAACCTGCTTAAAAGGCTTTCTGGAATAATCCCACGCTCCGATGGCCCCACAATCTCTGTAGATGACGTGTCTGCTTATATTGAAGGAGGTGCTCTCAAGGTATGGCCTCATGGATTTTAATGCGTTCATCTAGATCTCTTTTTATATCTCCTCATCTGTGGCTTGTTTCCACTGAGCCGTTGAGTACGGTACGGTATGTAATTATGTCTGTTTTCATTGGTAAATGAAGTGGTACTGTACCGCTTTTTTGGTACCCTTCTGTAAGCATACCTAGCACAGCAAAATGTATGAAAAGGGTAACCCTTACTCTTCAGTGTTGTTCAGCCGTTAAGTATTTCTCTTTCTCCAAGGTGCCAGCGCTTCCAGAAGGAGCTTCCCCGGCGCCGCCTGTGGTCAACGAGCTGTACTACCTTCTAGCGGACTACCACTTCAAAAACAAAGAGCCGTTGAAAGCCATCAGGTTCTACATGCACGACATCTGCATGTGTCCTAACAGGTCTGCCACTCACCTTTTTAGCCGGAATGTAGTGAGCTTAGCTGTCAGGTGACCGTCTCTGTCTCTCACGTAGGTTTGACTCATGGGCAGGCATGGCACTGGCACGCGCCAGTCGCATCCAGGACAAACTGAACTCCAATGAGCTCAGGAGTGACGGACCCATCTGGAAAAACTCTCTGGCTGTGCTGACTTGTTTCAAACGGGCTCTGGAGATAGACAGCTCCAACCTCTCTCTATGGATCGAGTATGGTACCATGTCCTATGCCTTGCACTCTTTCGCTTCCAGACAGCTCAAGCAGTGGAAACAAGAACTTCCTGCTGACTTGATCAAACAGGTACTTCTGTTTGTACAGATGAAGAGTGAGAGAGACATGTGGTGGCGTACTAAACAATAGCCAAGTTTCCATCCAAAGATTCGTATCATTTCATGTGTAAATAAAGCACCGTTTCCATCCAACGAGTCAAAGAGAACAAAAACTTGACTTTCTGTGGCACTAAATATCAATAAGAGTATTGGAGAAGGCACTGAATATAATAGTTTTCATATATGATACAGGCAAACTCCAACCAACAAATGCCAACAGGGGTATCACACTGATCCAACTAACTCCAGCAGACTGGCGTTTGTCTGTGTGATGTGAATTGGACTTTAGACGACAGATCTGTTTCAGAATGACCATAACAACATATAGTTGCTGTTTGAATGGGATTGTTCAAGTTATCCCGTCTCATAGCACAAAGTCAGATGACGTTTTGTGATGCGCATGGAGGAATTTATTCTGTAAATGTGTTTCCAGTGTAGCTAATGCAGATATTTGTTCAAATCGGAGAAAAAGTTTACATTTGCGCACAAGTTTTTGATGCACATTTTTAGAATTTATGTGCATCTTGCCGTTTCCATCCAGTGCTTTTTTTAATGCAATATTCCAAAAATGCGCATAAAAATAAGTGCATGGAAACATAGCTAATGAATGAGTACGTGTTTTAAAAAACTCTTAGAAATAAGAGATTCAGAGAGTTACTGTTTGTTTGCTTTTAAAGATGGTAGAGCGCAGAGACTCGATGTTGGAGACGGCGTCGCAGTGCTTTCAGAGCGCCTCACGCTGTGGCGGAGATGAGGAGGAGTGGCTCATTCACTACATGTTGGGAAAGATTGCAGAGAAGCGCAAACTGCCGCCCAAAGACTACCTGCAGCTGTACAAAAAGGTAGGGTTACAGCTGAGTTACAGCTGGCCTAGTGATAGTGTGATTGGCTGTTCAGATTGCGTGCCATCTTTTACCACGGTTGCTTAAAGGCATTTTTAGACCTGTAGATTGTAAGGATTTGTTTTGTTCAAGTTAAACCAAGTCACCTTTGTTTTCCTAAAAATGTTATTTTTATAAAAGAGATTGTGTCAAAGCAGCTTCAGAGAGATAAACCGGAAAATAGCAGAATCGCTGCGATGGAAACAATACTATGGAGATAATTCAGGTTTTGCATCTATACAAAATTCACATTGCCAGCCAGGCCTAGCAGAAATACAGCCTTTTAGGTGTGTTCATGGATTCCAGTAAATTGGGAACATTTTGAGACACATTGGCATGTGTATGCAAATGTTTTAAAAAATGCTGAAAGAAAAAGCTTTTCCATTAAATCATGGCGGGTGAAGGCGGCGCGGAAGGCCATGTTGTTGTTGCATACATGTACCTGATGTAAACCTAATGTCTAGAATGCATCTGTTTTGGGATCCTAGCGTTGTCCATCAAAATCGACAGGACTGGAGTTACATGGTCTTTATTGTGGCTTTATCTGTAACTGTTATTGAGAGACACACACACACACTTATACGTATAAGCCTAATTTCTGCTCCACCTGATTAAATATATATACATACATATATAATGCATTTCCCTTTAACTGTGATGCTGCTTGGTTTGTTGGTCTGATTGATTTTTTTCACACAGCCAAGCCGATTCGCAGTTCTTTATCAGTTGGGCTGAGAGGGACCAACTTATTCAGGCAGTCTCACTTTGATTGTTTTGGATAGGATCTGGGTATATTGCGTAGTATTTACATGCCTAATAATCTGAACGAATGAAAAAACTGGCAAGATTCCTAATAAAATGTCTAAAAGACAAAAGTCTACTTTTAATCACTTGAATGCAAGCTCACCTAAAAGGTCTAAATCTGTTCTTGAATGAAATGCCCTCTTTTTTAGTTAATGGTGTATAAATATATATATATATATATATATATGTGTGATTTGTAAGGATTTTATGTGTGAAACTGGCTGCTGACCGCCCAACAGTCAGACACACATCTCGTTACAGTCTTGTGTCATCTCTCTCTAGTCTGCACACTACCTGCATGAGGAAGCAGCCAGATACCCACGCAAAATCCACTACCACAACCCGCCTGACCTCGCAATGGAGGCCTTAGAGGTATGTAGGGAAGTAGAGCTCATTAGCACACTGCCGTTCAAAAGTTTGGAGTTGGTACAATTTTTTATTATTTTTTGTGAAAAATATTTTTTCAGGATTCTTTGATGAGTAGAAAGTACAAAAGAACTGTGAAATAAAAAATAGAAATTTGTAACAATGTACAAAGCTTTATTGTGGTCATTTTCATACAAACGTTTTCTTAAAAAAACACTAACCCCGAACTCTTAAATGGTAGTGTATTGCAAGTGCTCCTATTAAAAATGTCTCCTCTCTTACTTCTGACTGGCCAGCTGTTTTTCCGCCTGAGCGCCACCATTCTGAAGTTGCTGGAGAATGAGGAAGATGATGGTGAACAATCTGAGCAGCAGATGAAGCTAGTAGATTATGAGCTGTTCTTCAACATGCTCGCTGAAGCTGCCGTCGGACCCTTTGCACGAGGAGAGGAGAAGACCGCACCCAAAACCAGCATTGACAAGTACGACCACTAACCTTTTAGGCCCAGTTTACATTAGTGTGTTTTCATTTCGTAGTGTTGTTTTAAAATGAAAACGGTCCTCATCTACACTGCCGTATTACCGGTTTCAGATTAAAGAGTTAGTTCACCCAAAAATGAAAAGTAGCCTGTGTTTTACTCACCCTTGAGGCATCCTAGGTGAGTAATGCTGCATTCACACCGGACAAGAAGGAAGCTTCAGGCGCGAGAGATTTACATGTTTGGTCAATGCAAAGAGGCGATTAGACATCCTGAGGGGCGATTTGCGCGAATTAACCAATCAGGAGCTTGCTTTATTAGTAATCATCGTTGCTGTATGTGGAGGAGCTGTACGACACATCTTTGTACTTTAATAGATACAGGAACGAAAAGGAAATAAATACTGAATTCATTAAACCAAAGTTTGCCTTTTAGATATACACAAAACCTAATTTTACCTCATGTCTAACCACTACAGAGACGGGAAGCGCCTGGACTAAGCCCCTCCCATGATGCAAATTTCCACGCGCGAATGAAGCGAGTATACTCAAAATGTTCAAGCCTCCAAATTGCTGTATTATTATACGATTTCTTTTGCGCAATTCGTGTCCAGTCTGAGCGTAGCTTTAGACTTTCTTCTTTCAGACAAATTCAGTTGGAGTTATATTAAAAATTGATGTGGCCATTCCAAGTTTTATCATTGTATCTCCGTAAAAAAGAAAGGCATGCACTGTACCGGGTTTTAATTTATTTCGCCTGGACTCCAGCCCCTGCTTGCTTGTAGCTGGCAGCGGCAGCTGCTTGGCGCTTTCGTGACTTGTCACATGACGTAACCTTATCAAAGAACTTAATAAAATATGAAAATAGATATTCCCAAATATTTAATATATGCTATAGGGAATTGCACGCAACATAAATTGAATTCACTAGTATGCACGACACATTCATCCTACCTCATCCGCCAGAAAGCTTTCTCATCATGATTATGATCACTTGTAAGAGAAAGAGTTTCATATTGAATCTAGGGGGTCATCTATTAGACCGTGGCTGTCAAATACAGCTTTACCGAGCTCAACGTCTCTGGCCAGAGAAGATATAAACAAAATGCTATTGGCTGTTTTAGGGGGCGGGGCTGCTCGATATGTCCCACCCTTTTTTCCAGGAAAAGTCAGCCTTGGATGGTATTTATTGATTTTTTTAAAACTTAATGTAAAGTGGATTTGAGCCACTTTAAATCATAAAAGCTGAGCGTCCCGTGTTCGTAGACCGTCCGCGCCATCCACTGACATCCAGGGGCGCCGTTTCTTCCTGCGGGACAATCCGCTTGAGGGGAGACGACAGGGGAGAGATACAATATTTCATTTTGTGGTATTTATGTGTCACCAAAGGCTAATGGGCCGTTCACATTCAGCATGTTTTGTGAATGCAAGCTCTTTATTTTCAACAGAGCCGCGCAGTTTAAAATCCAAAGCAGAAATAATTTTGCAACTGACAGCGCTTTCATGGTTGCCTAGCAACAGCAGACGCGCGAGCGCCCGAGCGCTTTGAAGTTGGTGGAGGAAGTGACCCATCTCGTTTTTAGATGCTTCATGTGAACGTACCCTTAAGAGAGTAAGGCCCAATCCCAATTCTGTTTTCTACCCCTCGCCCCTTGAAATGAAGTGGAAAGGGGAAGGGTTAAAAATTTTCCCCTAAGAAATGGGAAACCACTACTACACTGTTAAACGTCATCATCCATTGTCACTAGCTCCTAACGTTACGTCAGAGGACATGCGCCGATGTAAGCACCGTTCATTTACATGTACACATACGGCCATAAGCAAAACAAAACAATGCATTACCACACGCTGTCACCGGGTAAGATAAAAATACATTTCCTAATATTGTGCAACCGGTGCTATCCGCTAGCAAACTTTAGCAAATTTTTTTGCAAATTTGCAAAAATTGTCATAAAATCCTTATTAATGGCAAATATTACTTACATTTATGGGTCTGCTTGCTCGAGTGAGCGGCCCTGTTGGACATTTCTCTTAGCCCTTCGATTGCAGTGAGGTCCCGAAAAATCTAGCCCTTCCCCCTACCCCTCCTTTTCCTACTTTTCCAAAACAAACCAAAAAAAACTTGGCTGTCAATCATGATGTAAGAATAAACAAGTTAAGTAACAGCATGTCCCTTAATGAGGCCGTAATATTGATTGTGTGGGAGTCCCGGCCCCATCAGAGGTCACATTACCCCTCGAGCACCCTTCTCACCTTTTTCACCCCTGACCCATTTTCATTCCTGTTTAATGAATTATAGCTGAATACCAGAAGTATAAACATTTTTAAGACGCTCTTAAGTGCTGTTAAAACAACCCTACATTTAATAGAATCTTTGTGTTTTTGTTTTGTTAATAGTTTTTTTTTCCCTCTCTTTTTCTCCAATCAGGGAAAAGCTTCCATCTATTAACGACGAGGACTCGCGCTCCTCGGTTGGCGTGAGTACCTGTCCGGCAGCGTTGGCCACCTCGTCTCTCACATCTGTGGTGGTTCCAACAACTTCTCTGCCTGGCGACGGTGCGGCAGGTGCGAGTTCTCCCCCGTACACGGTCACTCCGGTCGACCACGATTACATCAAGCGTAAAAGCCTGCAGCAGAGGCACAGGCAGGGGCAGGAGCTCCAGCAGCAGCAGGACGGTACAGTACAAGGGCCAGAGTATAACTCACTCACTCACCCATTCACTCACTCATGCACTGGGGAATGAGGATGATGAAGGTTATTCACTACTATGAAATTGAATTATGGGCTCTGGTGTACAATAACATCTCCTCCCACCCCTCCTCTTACCATCTGCACCAGGCCATAGAGGATCATGGGGAAATGGGCAACATCGCTAACAGTCTCCCTGTGTTTTTTTTATACTTTATTCGCTTTGTTTCAGTTCCACTTTGTCATTTCTAGTCTTTAGTTAATGAAGTCAGGATGGTTTACGTTCATTCTTTGTTGTTTCAGGGTTTTTCCTGCATTTCAAATGTTTTGTCGGCCACCAAATCAAATTTTTGTCCCGCCAAAGCCGTATTTGATTGGTTCATGTGATATAAATGAATGCTAGCAGAAGGCGACGTGCAAACTGCAGCAAATGAAACAGTCACAGACCCTTAACACACTATCTTCATTGGATAAAGTCATACTTATTCATTTTTCCAGTGCTGATGCCACTCTCTCTCCTGTTGTGAACGTTGATTTTCCAATTAGTTGACCGGTTGGGTTCGATACGAAACAGTAGTGTCACGGTTCGGTATGTTTTCGATACGGCAAAAATACAAAAAAAAAAAAAAAAGAGAATTTCTTAGATTTTTTTTCCACATTTTTTTTTTTAAACTAACATAATATAACATTGTTTTTTACCCCCTTTTCTTTTACTTTGAACAACAATGGAGATATACTTCACATAACTTCTGGGGTTTCTTCTTAGCGGCAAATAAAGAAGTGTTTTGGAAAAGTCAGCCTTGCTAGATCAGAAATGATTTTGTAACTGACAGCGCTTTCTTGGTTGCCTAGTAACAGCAGACTCTACAGACACGCAAGCGCAAAGCGCTTTGAAATTGTTGGAGGAAGCGACGCGCCTCGCGTTTCCACTCGTTTTAGACGCTTCGTGAACGTACCCTTATGTTACATTTAATGCTAAAGTATGGTTAACGCCAATACAAACATTAT
>JAUMHG010000045.1:15740282-15766211 GCA_032359395.1 Enteromius anoplus | reverse complement strand
ACAGCATGATGCTGCACCACCATGCTTCACTGTTGGGACTGTATTGGACAGGTGATGAGAAGTGCCTGGTTTTCTCCTCACATACCGCTTAGAATTAAGACCAAAAAGATCTATCTTGGTCTCATCAGACCAGAAAATCTTATTTCTCACCATCTTTATTAAAACATTTGATTATTTATTTACTTACATTTAAATTGTTTTGATAACATGCCTGCTATTACTACTGAAAGCCTGAGTCCTGTCTCAAGACTATAATATCATAGCAACCACACAGAAATGTGCTTAGAAACATTGAGAATACCTTAGCTGTGAAATATCTTTGCTCTGGCGCCCAGCCATTACACCCTAGCGTTGTGGTAAACACCTCTAAAAATCTGTTACTTTCTACAATATCTGTCTACAGTTATTGTTGCTAATGTAAACATAGAGTGGCAAATCACTTTGTTGTCTAATACTCTTTTGCGTACAGTATGTTAATCCATATTTAAGCACCCTTCGGCGCGCACACGGCCCAACACGTGGGTTTGTGCTGCTGGTATGTTCAAGCATGCTGTACCTAGCAGGAGCGTTTCCATAGTAACCAGACTGTGCCAACGCACCTCCTGCGCTCCATGCAGCAGAACTCTACACATGTGTAACTGAAGCCTACCATTAAATGAAAACCAATTCCTTCACTTCTACACCCCTCTCCATTAGCACTGTTTTTAGACTAGCTTCCGCTTTAGTGTGACCATTTGGCCCCCTTGTGGTCAACATTTGCAGGTGGAGAATAGATGCTTGATGCAGTGTTGGCAAAGGGATCAGATATTGTGGCGGCGGGTTTAATTTTTATTTTTGTCCGAGTTTTGAGCTTGACCAGATAACTTGCATCCTCATTCTCTGTCAAACCACTAAAACTTAGCAAGTTATTGCAAAGATTGCAAGTTATGGCTACTTGTTTTTTTTGGTGTATAAGTATGCATTTGTTTACTTGCAATAGAATAAACTAATATTTGAGCGTTGTTATACCTTGGAGTTAAGGCTCATTTATACCTATAAGTATCATTCTAAATGATTAAACGTCTAAACCACGGCTGTAACAATAACTCTTTCTGAATGTTTTTGTCCTGCTCTTGAACAATACAAACAGCGATAGCCAATCAGAATCCAGCTGGAAGATATCAAGCATTTATAGCGGTAGATTTTGTAATTACAGCTTAGATGTATAATAAACAGCACATTATTTTGTATTATTATTTTGATGTAGGGGTGGGTGATATAACCAAAATTGTATCACTACACAGTATGGTTAATTTTATTTCATGGTAATGATATGATATCAATTTTTAATTTAATTAGGCTGCTGTCACTTTAAGATCTGGCTGGATCCAGTTTACTCTTACGCGTTTTGTTTCAAGAAGTTCACTTTCACTGCTGATTGCATTTCAACGGCTTAAAATGTACTTGTTTGTTTAACCGCAATCCTTTAAAGGTGTGAAAAAGATTGGTTTTCATGACCATGTAGCAGAGCAACATCACGTAAGTGTGTAACCGTGATGGAGGTGATCGACAAGTTTCTACTGGTTGAGCACATTTCCCATCAGATTTTTGATATAGAGAACGGAAAGCTTCCATAAACTTTGAATGTTCTTCTTGGAACCATTAAAGACCCTTTATTTATATCCATCCTTCTGCTAAGAAGCTTTCACTAAACATTAGCGCACAAAACCAAGAAGATATGTTCCGCGCGGTCCAACACTTCTGAGAGAGACGGAGCGAAGCTCTCCAGAAAGAGAGTGCGTGGTCGTTTGATCAGCCATTGGCTGTGGTTTGGCTCTGTTGCTATGGCAACAGCTGGTTCTGTTGTGGTGTATAGTTTGTTTGTGGAGCCGTGAGCGTGTCCCTGAGTGCCTCTCTCAAGACAAACGCACACACAGGACCCAGAGCTGTTCGCTTGATTTTTCTGCTGAGCTTCTACAGAGTTGTCCCTCTTGATAGAGGGATCCGGGCTGGGCAACACTAAACTCTAGTTCACAGGTAGGCCTCACGGATGCAGCTGATTGGATGTTGAAGTTTGTAGCGTGAGCTTTTGATTGGATGTTTGCTCAACAAGTGTGTTTCCTGTATACTGATTGGTTGTTTTAGTGGCTGCGTTATAATAATTCCAAGAGTTAAAAAGCTCCTTGTTGAATATTAATCAGCGTTTAATCATTTATTTAGAACAGTAGTATGCGACTTTATTACATACATGCTTATAATTTGTAACAGTGAATGCAATTAAAGTGGACATTAAAGACTTTCAAAGTGTTTTAAAAGATTTTAACTTCAAATAAATGCTGTTTTGTTGAAGTACAGAACTTTTTTCACCATTGCTGATTATGAAAAGTGTTTCTTGAGCCGCAAATCAGCGTCTCAGAATGATTTCTGAAGGACTGTGTGACGCTGAAGACAGCTTTGGTTGCAGGAACGCATTTGGTTTGTGTCTTATTGACTGTGAGAATGCAAACAAGTATGCAAAGAGCAGAAAGTAACTTATTTCAGTCTTTGTTCTTTTGTCTGTTACTTTTTCTTTGGCTCCATTTAAGTATCGAAAGAGATGACGTCAACTCATGGCACTGTTTTTCTGTCCCATCTGTCTCTCTCAGAGCTCCAGTGATGCACCCAGCACTCCCAAGTTTAGTAAAGACCAGCGAGACATCTTCTTCCCAGCATCGTTCTCCACGCCGTGCCTCCACACGCACACGTACCCGGCACCAGGGCAGGACGGGGAGGCCAGGCTGAGCAAGACCCCTCGACCGCTTCTCACACAGCCACAGATACACAGCACTCCAACACAGATCTACTGCCCGCCCTCCAGCCAACACGACCAATCACAACAGCGGAAGACACCTAGCCAGCCAATAGCAAGCATGGCCTACTTGCCTCACACAGGTATGGCATCTATAGGCTTTGAATAATTTTGAGTCACACACAAATGAACCTACTATACCATACCGCGCTACATACGGTGCAATATACTTAGTAGTAGTTTAGCATGATTTAGTGAGTGTGCAAGTTTAAAAGCTCAGAAATACACTACCATTCAAACGTTTAAACTCAGTAAGATAATGTTTCCCAATATTACTGGATTTCTGATCAAATAAGCACTTTTTTTTTGCAAAGTTGTAGTTTTCGCATGTGTCCAGCAGAGGGCGCATTTGTTCATGAAATTTTACGTTATGATAATTATTATAACATATTAAATTGTACATCTAACTTCCAACAAAACTCTCCTTACTAACAGAGCCAGTTGTGTCTGTGTTACTTCTTTCTGTAAGACACACACGCAGACGGACGTGTGTGTTGGCTGTGTCTCGTTTAGGCTCATGTGTTCTGAGCTTCATGCACAGTTGCTAAGGAAACAAGGATGAAGTGCCCAAGTACAATATTGTGTTAGGTGTGCGTGTATGGAGCAGAAAGGCCCCGTGTGTGTCCTTGAGGCCAAATCATAGTGCGTGCACTACTACATAATCACGTTTGTGTCGGTCAGCTCAGTTTTTGAACTGCAGTCACAGCTCGTCGAATGATTTACCTCGTGAGATCTTATGTCAAACAACATTAGCAGTAGACATGCGTAGTCATCCTGGCACTGTGTTATTGATCACTGGTCTGATGTTTACAGTCGGCGGTTATTAAGCTCATTAAATGTCATTCTCACAGCCACGGTAACCTCAATCCTTGACAACACTATCTCAGGCACACTTTGGGATGGACCAGGACTGTCCAAACTCGGTCCTGAAGGGTCCTGCAGAGTTTAGCTCCAACCCTAATGAAACCCACCTGAAGCAGCTAATCAAGCTCTTACTAGGCATGTTAGAAACGTTCATGCAGGTTTGTTGGAGCTAAACTCTGCAGGACCCTCCAGGACTGAAAAGTAGATGTAGATATTAAAGTAAATAAGCTGAAATAAACCAAATGTAGTTGGTTAAATGTTTAAAAAAGGTAAAAAATTTAATTTTAAATGTTGCTTTTGCAGCTAACAGAAATAAACTTGAGCAAAAAAGTGAAATAAATAAAACTGAAATAAAATAAAGGCTAAATATTAAATTGCTATATAAATAACTAAAAATGCTATAGAAATTAAATGTTTATTCTACTAATAAGTACTAAATAAAACTAAAATAACATTGATATGCATAATATTATGGAGGCATTAATACAGAATTCGTTATATTGATTTTGCATGAACATCTTGTGTGGTTGCACAGTGCCAGTCAAGCAGAAAAACACTATTTAATGCTACTACACGGACAAAAGCATCGGGCAGCAGCACAGAATAAAGTCACACATTCCAGCTTCCTGCTTTTCTGCCACTACCTCTTAAGATTAAACATAGCAGCGACATGTTGTCACACCATAAACAACATCTATAACATTACTGATGTGTTTAGCACAGGTATAACAACGGAGCAGTGGTAGCATAGAAACCAACGCGCTTCTGGACACACAGATCAGATATGAACAGTTACTATACTCTGTGTGGACGGTCAGTTATTTAAATCAGATTCCATCCAGATGTGTACAAAATCAGACCCTGGTTGACGGTCTGAACGCGGCTTAAGTGATCTGTTGTTAATGGCACATGTCTCTATGTTTGCGTCTGCAGAGGACAGGGAGGAGCCGGTTACTGAGGGTCTGCTGTACCGCCAGCAGGAGTCCCATCTGTGCCAGCAGATGAAGATGGCCACCGTCTCTCAGATTTACAGCACACAGGATTGGTCCGGTCACGAGCCCCCATCCTGCTCAACACACACCAGCACAGGTAACGTCTGCTCACCATTTAGAGCTTTAAGCAGATTAAGCCACTTGAGCAACTTAATATATACATTTAGAAGTTAAATGCAAAAGTAAAAAGCATTGACTTATGTGTCGCTTTGCTGATATTTATTGTGTTTAAACTCGTCGAGTTCAGGCAATTCTGATTATAAATAATTCTATATGATGACAAGAAGGCTTTAGAAAGACACTGATCAACCTCAGACATCCTGACCGGAGCGCTCCTGTTGGAAGCATTCGTTGACTTAGTTGTGTGTTAATTAATAAACCATATAACTGATAATAATGAGACTTTAATTGCCTACATAGCTTAATAAGCGCTGAAGCTTGCTAGTAGTTATAACAATTGTGAATGTTTCAGGGAAACAGCAAGTAGACTGCATTAACGTTTAAGTGATGTATTTATAAACTAGTGCTTTCTTCGTTTTTGGCCTAAAAGATGAAGTCAGCAACACTGGCTCATCACAGTATGGACCTTTATGCATATTTCACGCTGATTACCTAATCTGAGAACATTTGTGTTTGTTTAAATTGTGTCATTTATAAGTAGACATTAGGGGCAGGTTTGGAGTAGGTTTAAGGGTAAACCATGATCAACAGTCTAATTATAAATGTACAGAAATGAATTACAGGTGTAACTAGATAAAAAAGTTGTTCGAGACAAACTTTAAGTTGGCTTGAGAAAGCAGTGGCTTAAAGTTTTAAAAAGTTTAGCAAGTTACTTACATGTTGCTAGCATGATTAACATGTTACTAGCATGTTTCTAGCATGATAAGTAAGTTACTAGCATGTTGCTAGCATGATTAGCATGTTACTAGCATGTTACTAGCATGTTGCTAGCATGATTAGCCTGTTACTAGCATGTTTCTAGCATGATTCGCATGTTACTAGCATGTTTGTAGCATGATTAGCATGTTACTAGCATGTTGCTAGCATGTTTGTAGCATGATTAGCATGTTACTAGCATGTTGCTAGCATGATTAGCCAGTTACTACCATGTTTCTAGCATGATTCGCATGTTTGTAGCATGATTAGCATGTTACTAACATGTTGCTAGCATGTTTGTAGCATGATTAGCATGTTACTAGCATGTTGCTAGCATGATTAGCCAGTTACTACCATGTTTCTAGCATGATTCGCATGTTTGTAGCATGATTAGCATGTTACTAACATGTTGCTAGCATGTTACTAGCATGATTAGCATGTTACTAGCATGTTGCTAACATGATTAGCCAGTTACTAGCATGTTTCTAGCATGATTTGCATGTTACTAGCATGTTGCTCGCATGTTTGTAGCATGATTAGCATGTTACTAGCATGTTGCTAGCATGATTAGCCAGTTACTAGCATGATTCGCATGTTACGAGCATGTTGCCCGCATGTTTGTAGCATGATTAGCATGTTACTAGCATGTTGCTAGCATGATTAGCCAGTTACTAACATGTTTCTAGCATGATTCGCATGTTGCTCGCATGTTTGTAGCATGATTAGCATGTTACTAGCATGTTACTAGCATGTTTGTAGCATGATACTAGCATGTAGCTAGCCTGTTTCTAGCATGATTAGCGTGTTACTAGCATGTTGCTAGGATGTGTCTAGCATTATAAGCAAGTTACTGGCATGTTGCTAGCATGATTAGCAAGTAACTAGCGTGTTTCTAGCATGATTAGCCAGTTACTAGCGTGTTTCTAGCATGATTCGCATGTTATTAGCATGTTGCTAGCATGTCTGCCGTGTGGTTAGATTTGAATTTTGACAGTTGGCAGAGTCTTGGCTCATCTGAACATTCAGTGAATGGGAGTCTGTGGGATTTTTTCCATTTTTATTCGCAATTTTTACGAAAATCGTAAGTCGGATCAGTTAGAAAAGATACAGCACCTCGAGTCAGACCAGTACGAAGATCTGGGTCAAGTCTGGAGTTTGTAGAGCTTTATGAGGAGTAGCGTTTAGAAATTTTAGTCTCAGAATAATAATAAGTTTAAGTAGTAGATCAGTAAGTTGGCTTTCTCAAGCCAACTTAATTACGTATAGGGATGTTAAGTTAAAAACATGTATGTACAAATGATTAATTTAAATGCAAGAACGCAGTACCTAAGGTCACCAAATTTTTTTTTGCCAATAATTGTTTACAGAAAGTGACCAGTCAAAGCAGGCCGATGCCAGTCGCATCCGCTCCAGAATCCCACCCAACATGCCCAAACTGGTGATCCCCTCCACAGTCACTAAATTCCCCCCAGAGATAACCGTCACGCCCCCCACGCCCACCCTGCTCTCCCCGAAGGGTAGCATCTCTGAGGAGACCAAACAGAAACTCAAGGTTGGTGTCACTGATATTCATCCCTAATTTGAAGAACAGCAGAGAAGCCCTTGACACATTCTCTTTTGAAACGCTTGCTTTCTCTTTGTCTGGTTTTCCCGTCAGAATGTGATCCTGTCCTCTCAGTCGGCAGCTAACGTGAAGAAAGACACTCTGGCTCAGCCCGCTTTAGAGGTGCAAGAGACGTCGAGTCAGGAGTCGTCTCTGGAAAGCGAGTCGGATGAGGAAGACGACTACATGGACATCTGAGCCGCTCTGCCGCAGAACTCTCAAGCTGAGCTCTGAAGCGCAGTCTCCTTATTTAATTGTGTTGCTGCGGCTCATCGTCGACGGGTTGTCTTTGTCTGTTTTTCTAAAGCGTGTTTTCTCCGCTGTATGCACGTTTTTTCAGCGAAAGGGCTTTTTCCTACCCTGGCACTTGTGTCCTGTTTTGCTCCTCTGCTGCTAAGCATGGACTGGGTTTCTATGTGTTTTTTTTGTTGTTGTTTTTTGTCGTGTACGATCCTGCAAAGTGCCATTTTGACTCACACAGTGGGATCATGAAAAGTATGGATTATGTAATATTGACGGTTTGTGTGATGCAATTGACTCACTCAGAGTTTCCTGGGCATTAAAACCATCACCACGTTGTTTACAGATTTTAGAGGAAGTAACCTGCGCGTGGCGTTTGGTCAGCTCAGATGTGTAAAAAAACATGATTGATATCACTACCAAGTTCAATGGCATTGTAACCAAATGTGGAATATCCCCTCAAGATGTCAGCATGCAAACTTGACTTTTTTTTTTTTTGCGTATGTATTTGTTTGTGCGCTTCGATTTCTTTTCTACAGCATGCATGGAGCATTACGTTTGATCGGTTGTCCATGCTTTACCTCTATTTAAAGTGGAGTTCTACAAATTCTTCACAGCACCACAATATTTCTATTGAGATATTTTTTTATGATTATAGACGACTGTATTGGTGGTAAAAAACAAAAAACGTTCCATTTGAGTTGTGTTACTGTACACGTGCCACGTTTTTGACCTGATTTCATGTTTTCATTTGTAATTGTACTACAAATCCGTTCGAAGATCATAAACAACAGCGGATGAGTCTCGTCACCAGCACTGAGAAGATTATTCATATCACAGCTGAAATATGAATGTGATCTAACTAGCTGCAGAAGAATTGCCCCGATGATGTATTTTTATTTTTTCAAGATAATGCCAAGATGTATAAATGACAAATTCTCTTTAAATAAGATAACAAAAGGCCTAAAAGTGGTGCTGATCTCTTATTTTTGGCTTCTTTTTCTTTTTTTGAAACAATCTTTAATGGTTAAAGATGGATCATTTACTATACTCATATTTTTGACTTCTTTTTTCCTGTGGAGCACAAAAGGAGGAGTTTAGTAGAACGTTCATGCTGCTCTTTTCCAATGAAAGTGGATGGAGAACAGAGGGTGTCCGCTCGCGACTCTCATATTCTAATATGACACATCAATACATGTAAACACCCAGATGTTCAGTGAATAATGAATTTAATTTTGGACTGTTCTTCAATTAAGGCTATTCAAATCATTTCAAGTCTTGAAATATTGCACACAAGCTGTATGGACTGCATTTATGGTGATTTCTTTTTTTCTTTTTCTTTTTTGGAGCCCTTGGTCACCGTTCATTTTGACTGAATGGGAAAGAGCAGCATAATCATCTCCTTTTGGAGTTTGTATTTACACCCTCTCAGAAATAAAAGTACAAAAGCTGTCATTTGGGGCGATACCTTTTCAAAAGGTACACTTCTTTTTGCCTATTAGGTTAAAATATGAACACTTTAAGTACTAATATGTACCTTTAGGCTACCAAAATGAACCTTTAGGTACAAACGCCCCAGTGACCGCTTTTCTACCTTCATTTCCGAGAGTGCAAGATGATAATAAAATGAATACAGAAAATGTCTCTTTGGGTAAACTTTCATTTTAACCAAAGTGCCCGAACATGACTTGGGGGATTTAGTTTCCTTTTGGAGTAGCATTGCTTTCTCTTGGAGCATTAAAAGCATGTCTGAGTAGACTTTGGTGGTTTTCTTTTCAGCTGAATGATTTAGTCGTGACGTGTCTGCGCGTGGACATCACTCGTGGTGCTGGTCATGTTTTTCTCCCCAGATCATTTCCAGTTGTGTTATAAAGACAAATGTAGACGGAGGAATGTTTTTTACTGAACGTTTTCTACTTGTGGACGGATAAATAGCTACCAGTATTTTTTTGGAGTGCAGAATTTTTTCAATATAAGAAGATAAGACTTTGGAGGGATGAAATGTTTCGATGCAATGGGCATGTGTGTCTAAACGACCTGTAAACAGATAGAGATGTTTCTATTTTTTCCTCTTTGTAAAATAATATTTTGTTTGTTGTTGTCTTTTGTATGCTGTCTCTATGCTTGTGTGAAGAATGTAAGACGGCGGTGGAGGTGGATGTATCCTCTTGTCTCTAGAGATGGGGTTTTTTGTGCTCTTTGGAGATTTGTGGAGTATTGCTGTCCTCAGGCTTTTTTTCTGAGAAGGTTGATATTTCTGACTTGCTGCATTGATAATATCACAAAACCAAAAATACACTTACAACATTTTTACCTGATCTTTGTCGTTTGGTTATTTTTTGAGATTTAAGCATATGTAAGCTTTAAGTCAGCTTGAAACGACAGTTTATCCTATTTTGTGAACACATGATATTGATATTTGAATCTATTCATCATACGTTTCATTTTTACAAAACAGTTTAATCAAAATTTTATTAGGGGATGATCTGGTGAAATGACAAGACATATGTAGGACTTCTCCAGTCATTTAATCAGTTTAAACTTCATCCTTTTTTCCACTGCAACATGCGACAAACTTCTACAGTGACTTTCACTTTAGCAGATATAAACATTTAAAATGTACAATCTTTCTCTTTCTCTTAATGACTCATCTTGCACTAAACAGGTATTTTGTCCAATCAGTGGCCGGTTGCAAAAACTACTTAAACTAAAATAGACTTAGTCTAGAGTTGGTCATAACTTTTTAAAGTCAGTAACGTAAATTCAATTGGCCTTGTTTGAGTCCATAGTGTTAGACTGAACTAGACTGACTGAAGGGTGATCAGCCCTATTCTGTGTTAATGCAACTGGCCCCAGATGCTCTCTCGGAGAAGAATGAGTCTCATTCACTAAGTGTGTGAATTTCAACAATGTGTGCATAAAATCAGTGTATAAATTTATTTATTTTTATTTTTTCCAAAATACTCATGAGCCATTTTCATTCCAAAACTTTCATTCAAAAAAAAAAAGTGGAAAAAACTATTGAAACCACATATAAAAAAATGGGTGGCCTGTTTAAAAAAAAAAACATATATATATGTATATATATAAACACACACTATGAGTCAAAAGTTTGGAAACAGTAAGATTTTTAATATTTTGTAAAATAATATAATAATTTTATAATTTTTAATCAGCATATTAGAATGATTTCTCACAGAAATAAATTATATTTTAAAGTATATTAAAACAGAAGCCCATTATTTTAAATGATAAAAATATTTCAAAGTATCACTTTTTTTCCTCTATTTTTTATCAAATAAGTGCAGCCCCGATGAACATAAGAAACATCTTTAAAAAATATTACAAATCTTTCTGTTTCCTAACTTTTTCCTGGTAGTGGCAAAAAAAGTTGATCAAAGTTGTCCTAAGACAAGAACAAATTTTGATTTTAGGATAACTTTGATGAAAGGTTTTGATCCACTTCAAATGGTGACTACTATATATTTATATATACATAGGCCTATATATAAAGGATTTTTCATTGCCTTACCACATAGGTCATAGATGATTGTTTATACAAATCCATGCTATTTCGCTGCACTTTTTGACCTTTATTTCATAAAGGGAGTTATGAGAAGCGATGACATCATCTCCTGAAAGTCGTCCTGTAATCCTCGTGGGCTGAAGACCACCCCGTCTTTTAGCCAGGCCATGTCAAAGGCTGAGTCCAGGCTGGTGTGAAGCCCTCAGACTTGAGGAAGGCCATTAAGACCCATTAGCAGCTCCCAGAGGTTTCTTATGAAGTGCTGCCAATGTGTCATTTAGTCCCTTTGTCAGGCACACTACACTCAGGGTTTGTTTTCTTACATACGGGACCAAATGTGTGTCAGATCTTTTTTTAGGGGATGTGGGGGTAGGGGTGATTGTTTGCCTCCTGTGTGCGTCTGCTGGCCTCCATCGGACTGAATACTTACGCGTCATAATGTATATGTGGAGTTGGATTTGAATTGAGGCCAATATGTAGTTCTGTAGTTATGATGGGTCAACACTTGAGGCAGTTTAGAGGAGCGCTGTAAGAAAACTGGCCTTTAGTTCGGGTGAATGAGCCAGTCACAAGTGGCCTTGGGCTGTTTCTTGCAGTAAATGCTCATATGCACTCACTGACATGTCTTGACATGTTGATGGCGTTTTAATCATATGCTAAATATACTGGAATAAAAACAGCATCGAAGTATTATAGACATATATATTATTCCTTCTTTTAGTTGGTTTGTGGTACTATGGTACTATGGACAACTACAAGATATGTTAACTGAAACAAAGGTGAACTAAAATTATGTATATATATATAGTTTTAAAAACAAACTTTTAACTTAGAACTTAAAAATACGTTCAATTTCTTATAAAAATGAAGCTGAATCAGTATAAAAAATAAGTAGAGTGGCAAAAGCACATGGCAATTATTATTATATGATTATTAAAAAATATAAAAGACCTGGAAATTTACATTATATTTATGCATTTCCCATATTTTTTTTTTGTAACCAGAGCTACTTGCATTACACTTAAGTGTACATTTTATCATCAGGCATTTTTATCTACAATGCAAATTAAAAAAGCAAATTAATAACATTTTTAAATAGTGTGTTTCCATCATCATGGAAACCCTAGAAATAGCAGGAGATTTTGAAATGTCCATCCAAAAAAAAAACGAGAAAAGTATAATAAAATGAGAAGTTAAATCCTTGCAAGTTCTGAATCTACACTTCACATCTAAAAAAAAGAAAAAGAAAAAAAGATGAAAGGTTTTTGAGTGCAATTTCTGATTTTAAAACCAAAGAACCTTCTCCAGTGAGCGAGAAATAACTGGGGAAAAAACATTCATGAAACAAACACTATGGGACTCGTCTGAAAGTTCAGTGTGATTGTTGCATTCATTTACTCCAGCATTATTGCACATCTGCCCTTTCTGAAAGCCCACTTATCATCCAAAAATCCTCCAGTTTAACGTCCTCATCGTTCTCCCTGACGGCCGTACCTGAGCACTCAAAGTGGCCAGTTAGAGCATCAAAAGGGAAGATTGCATGGCTAATGCAGGGAAAGGTGTGAGATTTCTCGTCGGCCCATAGCGGGGGGGCTCTTTATAGACCCCACAGCCGTCTGATCCCAGCCCGGAGCGCCTGTGTATTGGCAGCTGTTAAGCCATTGAGTGATGATACGTCCATACGAGGATGCGGCAAATGGCAGAGGCTGCTAACACCTCCAGACTCAAGCGTCTGCGACATGGGACGGATGCAGAGCTGAGCCACAGGAAGAAGAAGAAGAGTATCCGACTCAGATTCAGTTCTTCCAGCATTTCCTGTATTCGAATACCCAGCCAATTGTAAGGCTTCGACTGTCAGATAAAGAAACATCTCTGGGATGTAACGAGATTAACTTGGTGTAATGAGAAGGCACAGTTTGATCATTCTAGTGAACCAAAAAAAATCATGTGCTTTGGTCTTGGCCATGACATTGCCACTTCCTCCAGTTTTGTCCTTTCTGACCTTTCCGTCCCTTTCTCTCGCTCTCTCTCTCTCACCCAAACTGTCACCCCGTCCTGAAAGCCAGCAGCAGGACTGGTTAGAGATCAGCTGCCGGAGTCCTAAAGCAAACCCCTGGAGCCCAGCGTGAGTGTGGTGCGTCTCAGCGGGGCTCTCTTGATCCCTGTGGGGTCTACAGTAGGAAACCTCCTGTAACGTTTAGATACGACACTTCATGTAACCATACGTTTCCTCTAAAGAGCAGCCATGTGTTTTCAGTTACACATTAATGATGTTTTAACCTGATCAAAGGGGATATGGATCATTTTATGATACGCTTCACAGATTCAGAGGGTTAAGCAAAAGTCAGTGAGCTAAAGTTTGACCTTTTGCAACTCGCTTTCACCGTGGCATTGGATTCGTGAAATCAAAGAATATTTTGCCTCACTGGGCTGTAATTATAAGAGAAAGAAAGAATGAATGAAACCGATATGACTCCTGCTTTTAGGGAGTGATGCAGTAGGCTGTAAGCAATAATTAAACGTGTCTAATGCATGTGATTTCTGAGCATATAAGCTCATATTGAAGATCTGACCCAAAACCTGACTATAGGCAGATCCTAACTACAAAATAAAAAAAACGACAGTTTTAACAAAAAGTACATTTGCTGTTGGAGGGTTTTATTTGTTTTGGCCATCTCTAGTTTTTGGACATTATTGATTGTTCAGATACATTTAACCCCCTCATATATGCATATATTCCCCATCAAAAATATGTTACACTTTGTCAGTATAAGAGGTTTTTTGTCATGCTATTTAGTCATTCATTATGAGACTAGGGGCAAAAATGTGAGATTGACGCATTTCGTAAATCTCAAGCATCTAGACAAAAACATTTATTGTATGCGGCTGGGCTATATTTGTAGCAAAAGCCAAAAAAATACATTGTACTGGTCAAAATGATAGATTTTTAGATTGTGGACATCATGTAAAGATCATTTTCCATGAAGATGTTTTGTAAATATCCTACTGTAAATATATCAAAACTTACATTTTGATTAGTTACATGCATTGCCAAGAACTTGCTTGGACAATTTTAAAGGCGGTTTTCTCAATATTTAGATTTTTTTGTTTTTGCACCCTCAAATTCCAGATATTCAAATTGCTGTATCTCGGCCAAATATTGTCCTATCATAACAAACCAAACCATGAATGAAAAGCTTATTTATTCAGTGTTCAGATCTCAATTTTTTTTTAAAAGTGACCCGTATGGTCATAATTATCTCAGTGTCAGGTTCCTGACAGTATTCTTACCAGGACACATCAGAAGTTAAACAGGAACACCATCAAACCTGCTGGATTTGTCAAATGCCCAACGCTGCTGATGTTATAGTCTTCTGACAGTGGAATATATTATAGTTGAGTATGGACTGATCAACCATGTTCACATACAGTCAGGTTTGTCCATCTTAATGTTTATGATTACAACATTACTTTAGATCAGTGACTAGGTTGTGGTGACTGTTTGGGTACCATAGCCATTTGTCCTTATGGGAACAAGAACAAATCGGTTTAAATGGCTGAAATTGGCTGTTGATGGCCATGAAAGGACTAAAGAGGTAAAATTGAGATTTCACTTTCCTGGTGAGTGAAAGTGCACGATTCAGTTTCAATAGTACTTGAGTAAAACACAAATTCACAGAAACATGGGATTGAATTTAAAGGGTTACTTCACCCCAAATGAAAATGTTGTCATTAATTACTTACCACCATGTCATTCCTAACCCGTAAGAGCTTTGTTCGTCACAATTTAAAAGAACCAGTGTCTGCTAAACAACTGTGACTGTCAAGCTGCAGAAAAGTATGAAAGACATTGTCAAGCCTCTTGGTTTTCATCTAAAATAGCTTTGTTTCCAAGGACAAACCAAGCTTTGATGGTAAATGAGGGTAAATGATTAAATGTTTATTTTGGGGTTGAGTAACCCTTTAAATACTGAATCCTGTACTGAAGCTATACTCACGTCATTTAGACCAACCACAAACCTAATCTAGTGAGAAATGTCTGAAATGTGTCGCGTTGATAACGCGTAATGAAAATTAGCATGAGTACTAATATAAGTGTTCTGCCGGTGGATTAGGTTTAGAAAATTACACATTAGTCTTCAAGAAATGTGTGTGTAACCTCAGAGGAGTGAGGAGAGCCACACGCCATGTGTGAATCATACCGACCAGTATCAGCTGAAGGCAATGAAACCTGGCCATCACACCTTCATGATGGAAAGATAGCTGAACGTGTGTTTGGCTAATGTCTTCTGCCATTTTCTCCAGGTTTAGGCCTCTCGATGACAATCTCCAGAGCGCCCCTGAGGTGTGAGGGATTCTCGGTGCTCTTCTTTACTTTGTCTAGATGAATTTGAGTACAAGACCAACAAAGATCTTCTAGCCCACCTTATATTCCCAATCAATACGCTTTTGAGAGCTTTTAGCTCGTAAAAAAGGCATCTCTGATTTAACTGCTGCTTTGAGAACAAGTGTTTTAATTGTCTTTATTGCAGCCGCTAAACAATAACAGTTAAAACAAGCTTTAGGTTCATTTGCCATTGATCAATAGAGAGAAATGCACTTAACCGACTGCATTTGTGTTAAGATGGCACATTTATTATACATTAATTGCTCATTTATGAATGTTTCCATGAACAAGGAGAAACATTATTATCATGTGTCTGGCTTTATATGACATCTTAAGTATAATACATTATGTGACAACAAATGAGTCAACTGACATCCATCTTTTATATATGTTCAAAGTGTTTCAGCAACTCAACAGTGATCATTTTTGGGTCTTTTCTATACGGCAGTATGTGTTCTCAAATGCTTCAGTCCTTTGAGAGTTCTTGTAAATGTAGGAAATGGTGGTGATTAAGAGTCTGTTTTGCTGGAGTTAGCGTTTAGCATAAGAAAGAGTTGTGCTAACAGTGCTCTATGCCAGGGTGGAGGAACAGAACAAACTGTGGATTGTGTTTTTTGATGACTAAAACATCAGAACCAGTCAATAGTCATCCGTTCTGCCTCTGTCTCTTCCAATTCCTGTTTTAAAACACCCTGAGGCAAGCATGTGGAATCAATTCTAACAGGTCCGGTTTGGATTGAAATCAAGTGGGGTTTTTTTCCAGATAGGATCGATATAATTCTAATATTCATTTACTTAATATTACTATAGTCCCCCTTTCACTGTATAATGGCCAGCAGCACTTGAGATACTCAAATTCCCAAAATCAATGTCAAAAAAATTGCCTAAAAATATCGCAAAATCGATTTGATTTTTTTCAATCTTTAAATGGCTAGGAATCCTAGATTTTTACAAGATCAATATCACAAATGAAGTTGTAGTTTAGAATTTTTATATTTCCAAATTCATTTTAAGTCATGAATTTTATTATTTCTTGTAACTTTAATTAAAAACAAAAACAACTTTATTTCCATTTTTTTATTTAGAAAGTATCCCAGATTTTTCTTTTTTTTTTCTATTGTACAGCTAATCTTCAATCTACCGAATTTTAATTATCAAACAAATATATATAAGTCAAGCCTCCCAGTCTTCAACTTTACCAAAGAAGCAGAGAGGAATAAAGACACATCTGCTTGCAGATCAATTTGTGAACAGTCAGTCAAGCACTCCTTTCAGCTTATAGTCACAGATACATAACAATGCCTGATATTCACACAACTAAACTATTCCTTTTCAAAAAAAAAAAAAAAAGACAAGAATACTCAGGTGAGTGGTGCTAACAGGCTGTGAACCTCTAAACATCAACATTTCTTTTGGATCCATCTTTCTTTTTTCTCTTCTCTATCTATCTGTCCCTCTTTATGTATCTCTGCCTGCATCTCTCTGCATGAATAGAAAGCCTGCTACCTTCAGAGAGCATTTCTTCCTAATGAGATTAACCATCAAGAAACAGTCATGTCTAGACACCCTGAATACACAACCCCTCCCACCACACACACACAGCCTCCTCAGGTAAACCTCACCTGTAGATTTGCCCCAGGGTTTGCTTTCTGCCATAACTCCATAATGACTTTATGTGGTGCACTTTCACTGAGACATAAAGTGTGAGTTGTCAGTCAGAATCACGTACTTGATTCTCCATAGTTTACTATAAATGTTCTTTATTGGCATCCAAAAAGATCCTTTAACATCCATGAAAACTTTCCATTCCACTAAAGGTTTATTTGAATGTCCTTCACACCAAGAAAAGGTTTAAATGCGGAAGCGAAAATATTTCTTCTATGGCATTTCTGCTGAAAAAAAAGTGTAAAATCAATCCCCTGAAAACAAAGATTCGAATAAGCACCAAAAACTATTTGAAAGCATGCCATACATTCTTAAAAAAAAAAAAGGTGCTTCATGACGCCATAGAAGAATCTTTTTGTCTAAATGGTTCCATAAAGAACATCTGAAGAACCTTTCTGTTTCACAAAAGGTTCTTCGTGGCAAAAGAAGTTTCTTTAGATTATAAAAAGGTACTTTTTTTAAAGTTTAAATGTTCATAATTCCCAAAAAATATCTGCACTTGAACCTATTTGTGTTCTCTCTTTTGAAAAAATGATTCTTAAAATCAAAAGCCTGATTTGATATTTTTCAATATCAAGAACATTTGAATCTTCAACGAAGCATATAGCCACTCTGGACCACAAATACTTGATAATTCTTAATAAGAAGAGAGTTGCTTAGGGCTTCAAAGAACCGTTAAGAAGCTTTAGTTTTAAGACTGTCTGTCAATATTTGTCTCAAAACTGCTGTTAAACAACTGCTGACAAAAGACAACCATAACCAAACCCAAAGGAAATGATGGTTAAGATGATTCTATGTGGTCTTTTGCAGTTTCTTCGTGGTTAAAAAGAAAAGTTGTGAAAGCATTTCAATTCAATGTGAAGGCCAAGATTGAAACACATGAAAAAGTTCAGAAGAACCTCATACTCTAGTGACAACTTCAATTGCATTTTAAATTATTTGTCATGGTCTGACCTGGTTGTAAAAATCAGGTCTGTAGCATCAATGAGAATTAGTGGATACGTGTGTGTGAATTAGCAAACGTGAGCGCAGAGTGTGTCAGAGTATGTTTGCGTGAAGGGGTCAACGCTCCTCAATTTGCTGTTCCTCACATTAGCTGGATTAATGAAGGGAAGATTTTTTGTGCTTGATTTGCCGTCCTGTATGCCTGTGCGTATTTGCTTAAAAGTCCTTTAGCAGTTCATAAAGACATGTTTCCTCTGCTTGCCCCCTTCCTGTTGGGACTCTATCAAGGCTCTGCTAACTCTCTTTGATTCTGCCCATCAACCAATGAGATCATGACATTGACTCATCACCATGTCACTTCAAAGGCTGGGAATGGGGGTCCAAGCCACGCCCACATCCAGATCCCACTTAAAGGAGTGGGACACCCCCTCTCCATCTGTGGCAGAAGCAAGAGACAGAAACAACACAACACTGAACCCCTTCGTCCTTGGACTTAATGTTGGAATTAACTCAAGCCCTTTTTGTTCTTATGGAAAGCTTCCCTTTTTAATTGAAACATCTAGATATTGCTCATTCAGATCTGCTCTTTTGGTCCATCTCATTTTCTCCTGGAGGACGTCTTTTAAGAAGCCTAAATAATGCAGGCCATCAGAGGTGAGTGCTTGTCTCTAATGCAACTTGAGGGCTCTTACATTTACAGACTTGGCTTTGGTTTGATCTTGTTTTGCACTGAATGAATTTCCAGTTTCTCCCATTGACAGAAAATCTTGAATATCCAATATTTCCTTAGACCTCAAGCACAATTTCAGTCTCCCTCCTCCACCCTCCATGGCTGGAGCCGGCGAGTCCTATCATCAGGGCAACATACGGATGACTCTGGAGGATCCAGAGCTGTGGAGATCCTTTCATGAGATCGGTACAGAGATGATCATCACCAAACCTGGCAGGTCTGTCTCAAAACCAACCATGTGCAAGTTTGGGCTCAGCTAAACTATAAACTGACCTAAATGCATACCTAAAACCTCAATTCTTATAGCTTAACTTGCTTTTGCACGTTTATATTACAGGAGGATGTTTCCACACTGCAAAATCAGCTTGTCTGGATTAGTGCCGTATGCAAAGTACATCTTACTGGTGGACATGGTCCCAGAAGATGGTCTGAGATACAAGGTAAGAACCAAAACCACATCTACTCCTTCTCAAAATGCAATTACCAACCAGAAAGTTCATAGCTACATTAAAGTCTCTGGTCTGAGGCTAATCCAGACCATTAAAGTCCCATTTAAATGAAGAGCCGTTGAATTGGGAATCAGCCGTGAACGGCTGGAGCGTTGGGGGACATTGTCGCATGTGTCTCCCCAGAACGTTCTCACCACTGATTGCGCTCCTCAACTTCAAAGAGCCCCAACTCTTCCTGTTTTTACAGAGCCCACTGGGGGGTTTTGCCTTGACACACACTCTTGTTCACACATACTCTCACACCCCTGCACCCCCTGCACCTTCTGTCACGACCGCTGCAGAAGCTCTAGTTCACTATTCTGTTTTCAGTTATTTCATCAAATGCTTCTTCTTCATCTTTAGTGGAACAAGGACAAGTGGGAGGTTGCAGGTAAGTCCGAGCCTCAGCCGCCCTACAGGACATACCTACACCCTGATTCCCCAGCGCCCGGCAGCCACTGGATGAAGCAATCCGTGTCCTTCCTCAAGCTCAAGCTTACCAACAATGCCCTGGACCAACATGGACATGTACGTACCTGTTCTGATTCCTACATTTGTTTAAAGGAATAGTTGGCAGAATTGTATCATTTACTGACCCTTGAGTAGTTCCATAGCTGCGTGAACTTCTTTGTTCTGAGCCAATTTATTTTCAAAATATCTTCCAAAGAAATTCCTACAGGTTTGGAACTACTCGAGGGTGAATAAATGAGGACAGAATTAAAACTTTTGGGTTAACTGTTGATTCTGTTAGTAATTTGAGTTTGATTTTAACCCATCTTTCTCCTTTCGATTCAGATTATCCTTCACTCCATGCACCGCTACCATCCACGTTTCCATATCGTCCAGGCTGATGATCTGTACAGCGTTCGCTGGAGCGTCTTCCAAACCTTTACCTTCCCAGAGACGTCCTTCACTGCTGTAACGGCATACCAGAACACAAAGGTAAGGAGCTTTATACACTTTATTGTTTAAATATTGTGGCTAAACATAAAAATGTTATAAACAGCAACACACTGATTGAGTGCTATTCAGAAATCATATATGTTTGTTAAAGCATCAATATTATGTGAAGCACAAGTTCTCATGCATGCATTTTACAGCTGAATAGATAATTGTACTTTCAGTAGCATCAATTAGAAACTGAGATTGATGGTTAATCTACATTATTTATCTCACAGATTACAAAGTTGAAAATCGACCACAACCCCTTTGCCAAAGGATTTAGAGATGAGGGCACAAACTCAAAGAGGTGAGATTATCTTGATGTTATTTTTATTTTCATGACCCAATGCTCTAATAATTGACTTTGAAAAATGAAAGCCATTACACAAAATAAAAATGTAAAAGGTAAAATGAAGTACAAACTTTTATTTATTTTTGTAATTGTTTAAATGTATTATTAAAATATATTTTATACTTTTACAATTCTGATAAGTTCAATAAAATAGTCTACAGTTTTACATTGTTAACAATTTTCCTTTGACAGACGAGCGAACAGAAGTCTGGCTGATCCTGAAAGAGTTGCAAAGAAGATGAACTTGTCAAAAGATTCAGAACACGGGAGTCCACGAGGTAATGGTCATTATATTTAAATGATTCATCGTTTGACAGCGGACCCCCCATTTTTTTTTTTTTTTTTTTAAATTGTAAATTAAAGTTGTAATTAAAGACATTTATCTCTTCAGATATGCAGCAGTCCTCATGTGAGGTTCTCGATGACGAACACGTGGGCCGTAAGGACTCGGAGGTGAAGGCCGAGCGGTACTCTCCGTGGGGAGGCACGTGTGACCGGGACAACAGCCACGCTCTCCGTGCAGAGTCCCCTCTGGGCTCGGACACTCGGGACATTTACAGCTCAGAGCAGCTCGTACCGGGACAAAACACATACCAGCCTTACAGGTACAGTCTACTGACCTCGCTAAATGAGACTCGCTACACCTGTCAGTATCTCAATGTTAAATTCTTGCCATCTCTCTGCAGATTTCATGAATATGGCAAGTCCCCCTCGCCGTCCTCCTCCAGCGTCGGAAGCAGTGGATGTGGAAGCCGCTCCAGCTTCGAATCCCGAGTGCCGGACACTGCCACCGTGCCCGATCAGGACACCTCCAGCAAGCCCTCCGCCCCTGAGTTCGGCCTGCCTCCATGCCCCCCGAATCCCTCCGTGGGGCACCAGGACTACACAGGGGTGCTCAACATGGCCATAGCCCAGGCCAAGCCAGGTATGCTGGGCCCCCATCCTCTCTACACACCCTACAGCACAGAACAGTCTCTGGGACAGTGGAGCGGGGCAGCGTCCGGGCAGTACCCCCCTCCTCCACCCCCCCATCACCACCTCCCCACCGAATACAGCACCCAGGCCGTCCATCACGGCTATCACCACGGAAACGTAGGGGACTGGAGTCAGTACCCGCTCTTCTCTTACTCCTGCTGGTGAGCCCGAGACGGGACGCTTTCTAAAGCCTTGCACGATGAGGACTGGATCGGGAACAAGCCTGATAAACACTGAGTGAAAGTGTAATGAGGAAGTGGCACTAACTAGAATGTCGTCCGTGAAAGAAAATAAAGAACCTGCTTCGGTTTAACTGAGAAAAGGCCTGTTGATTTGAGGGTCTTTGTTTTCTGTGAGAAAAGAAAATTGTGCTGCATTAAAACGCATTTGGAAATGGACTTTTGACTTGAAAACTCATGCCTGCGTACCGAGGACCAAGAATGGACTGGTTTTCTTGGCTTTGTTGTTAAAATGTCTATTTATTCTGTGTTTGCGTTTGCTGCTACTTAATATTATTTTTGTTAAAATAATAGAGAATGGTGTAGTGTAAAATGCTGTTTTGAAATGACAATGTTGTATGTCTGAAATTCAGAATGATCAGTAAATATCTTCGAAGAAGCTGTGGTCATGGTCTTTTTCTGTTTTCAAAGAAGGAAATTAGCAGCTCACAAGCTTAATAAGAATAAATCCAGTGGGTCATAAAGGAGTTCAGTTCGAGGGGAAGTGAGGTAGACGCAAACATCTGCTGTAAGAGTTCATGAGAGCACTTTGAAAGTCTGTGTGAGATCCTAATTGTAATTTGGCTTACGGTGACTCATAATACATTGATGTATATAAACATTAATATAAAAGAAGCATAACAAAATGAATCCTCATTCATATAAAAAGCTCACTTTTCCAAAAACATATGGTACACGGTGTAACTAAATCAGTTGAACAAATAGCAAGTTGTTTGTTTTTTTTAACAAATCACTCATAAAATAGTTGCATTTTCCCACATCAGTGTTTTGTTGTTCATTTTCATCAACTACTATATAAATAGCTTTTTATTTTATTCACTTTCAGTGCCCTATTTCTGTTTTTCTTTCACTTTTCCCCCCTTTTGTTGCCTCTAATTGGAACCCCACCCATCTCTGTCTGTCTACACACACATTATTTGATGTTGCATCCTCGGGACACTTAAGGTACTACCTTACATAACAAAGCATGTCACAGGCCCCTCAGTGCTCATGAAAGAGTCTTAAGAGGCGTGAAAATGGGGGGAGATTTCAGAGCTCTTTACACCACTCCAAAATGCAGACGGACGCTGATTGCTGCCGTCACGGATGTCAGGCGCTAATGACTGCCGTAAAGGGGGGAGGGAGGTGTATTTGTATGTCCTGAGTGGGAGAATTAGCCAAGCTCAATTCATTACAGAGCTCTTTAGCGTCTTTTAAACAAGCTTAGCAGCTATTTGATACTCACACACACTACAGAAAAGCATTTTGTTTATATTTACTAAGCTGTGACCCAACTACACCACCTCATTTAACTCAAAAATGATCACTATCTGATGAAAATGTGTTATTATTCATATTCTTTTTTTGCAGAAGGAACATGTTAAATAAACACCCGTGAATTTGACTTAAAACAGATAAGATACAAGTAAGAAAAAGAGAAAAAGTATACCGTATTACAAAATTAATTTTCAATGAAACTATGTAAGCATTATGCATGTGATGGAAAGGAAAGTAAGGCTTTTACTAAATGTTTTAAAGAAAACTTCACATTCACAGTTTTCTGTTAGATGGTGTAAGATAAATGTAAATAAATGTAAGAATGCATTATGATTGGTTCATTTATTTATTAGCTCACATATTTCACGTTGAATATGTATTAACATCTTTCACATAATCATGTATATTAATACAAATGTATAGCTTAATATAAATTAAATTAAATTTCATTTCATTGTAAAGAACATTAAACTAGCACGTTTTGCTTATTCAGTGTATTCTGTAAAGGTATATTATTTCTAATTAGCAACAATTTGCATCTTTTTTACATGTACTGTGAAGTTTGCAGTTTGTTTAGGTCATCTTATAAAGACCAACCAAATCATTTGTATCTATTTTTCATATACTTTTTCACCATTTTTATGACTTTTTTTTTGTCGTAAGAACAATTTGCTCTATAATATAGTTTCACTGTTCATCACGTGCAACATAGTGTTATGAATTATACTGAGGTTTAAAGTACTTCTAGTTTAACTGTATTCAACACATTTCTTTGACAGGTAACCGAGCGGGCAAAAAGGCTGCAGAAGGTGCTGTTGCGTGATGTCAAACAAGCTTGACTGTTGTGTGCTGGAAATACATCAGATTCTTGTCAGAGAAGGGGAAATCAAACAAGATGCTGAAAGGGTTTTTATGACTGAGTGAAGTGAACGCATGAGTGAGAAAAAAGAACACAAACGTCTGCGGTGTAAAAACCCTTTAAAGACCATTTAACTCTGAAGTGGGGCTTTAAGAGCTCCTCTGGGTGACTTTAATAGACAAACAAGCACGTGTTAATGCTGTAGAGGCAATTAAAAAAACACCAGCACCTGCATCTGTCACTAAATCAATCGTCACATTTTCCAAATACCAGTGCTTACATATACATTTTTTCCCTTCTCCTCTTCTCAGGTCTTATTCAGACTCACTGAGGAAGGCGATACGGTCTCCGCACAGGTCTAATCATCTTGCATTCATCTGTTCGCTCACGCACATTTGCACATAAGCCACTGTACGCTGTAGTCCGGATACTCATGGACATTTCACTTCTGCACATTGTATACTTTTTGGACATTTCATTTATTTCCACCCTTATTTCTATTTAAGCTTATTGCAATTTTTGTCTTTTGTATTGTATTTTTCTGTTGTACAGATAAGGCCTTTTATTTCTTATATATTTGTTTGAAAATATTTATATTTTGCTTTTTCAACTACTCTTGTTAATTTTTTATTTTTATTTTAAGGTCGTACATGCATTTCACTGCGAATCGTAATGTGTATGTGACAAATAAAATTTGAATTTGTATTAATCCAGCCGTGTTTGGAACCTTTAAAGCCAACCAAACAACTACAGTACAATTTGTTGACTTTATTGTGTATGTGGTAAATCATGAATTTGTCCACTGCAACTGCTAACAACGCTGTTATATAATTAGTCTTAGCAATTACAGTCAGAGTGAATGCATTCATGTCAAATATAATGGAAATTTGATACAAAAATCTTATGTTCCACAAATCATTTACAAAAATAAGAAAATCTGTGATTTTCAGATTTCATCTGATTCTTATTATGACACTCAAAAGAGGCAAACAAGTCAGAAATGTTAAGAAGATATAATATATATATCATGCATCTGATATAATGAAGACAGAAAATAAATAAAAGCAAAAGCAAACAGTCAAAAGGAGTGCATAATGTTTAAAGGAATTTTGAACAGAATTGCTTTTTACAATGCAAAAGACACCAGAGGGACTCGGAGTGACATGACATCCAACATACTGGTAAATCAGCATTCATTAGAGCAGCAGTTAGCAACCTGTCTGAGATGAAGTTAAATGACTCTCTTCTGCTCACCAAAGCTGCATTTATTAGATCAAAACCACAGTTAAAAAACAATATGGATTCGAAAAGAGCAGTTTTTTATTTTACTCCATTTAAAATTGAATCGTGTGATTGTAAAGCTGAATTATCAGCATCATTACTCCAGTGTCACATGATTCTTCAGAAATCACAATATGCTGATTTGCTGCTTAGTTATAAAGGATGCACTGCAAAAGACCCCTCATAAAGTTTGCGGATGACACAACCATCATTTATTACTCATCCTCATGTCGTTTCAAACCTATAAGACCTCTGTTAATCTTCAGAGCACAAATTAAGATATTATTGATTATTAACTCCACAGACGGCAAGGGTCCTACCAGAAGGGGAGTAATTAATTACATAATTGTTTATTTCTGAGTGAAGTATCTCTTTAAAGGGCTTTCTAGTGCAATTCTAACAATCTGGACCGGTATACGCTCAGTAGTCATTCCAGTTCCTGGGCGCCACTATGTCTCAGGACCAGAAATGAGACATTCACATCGACATCGGCTCAAATCGCCCAGCAGAGGTGGTACTCCCTTCACCAGCTGAAGAAATTCAACCTGTAATAGGAGCTGCTGAAACAGTTCCATCGGCCGTCAAAGGCTGTTTCCATCTGCCTCTTTTTATGGACATTTTGCCAAGAACGTGCAAAAAAAAAAAAAAAAAAAATATATATATATATATATTTTTTTTTTTTGCATAAAATATGATGGAAAGACATTTACTGAATAAATTCCTCCATGAGCATTGAAGAAGTCATGTGACGAGACATGCATGTATTAACAGTAGGTACGGAAAGTATTCAGACCCCTTTAAATATTTCACTCTTTGTTAAATTGCAGCCATTTGATAAAATCATTTAAGTTTATTTTTTCCCCTCATTAATGTACACACAG
>JAUMHG010000045.1:15720477-15740182 GCA_032359395.1 Enteromius anoplus | reverse complement strand
GAGGATCTGCAAGGAGGAACGGCAGAGGATCCCCAAATCCAGGTGTGAAGAACTTGTTGCATCTTTCCCAAAAACACTCATGGCTGTATTCGATCAAAAGGGTGCTTCTACTCAATACTGAGCAACGGGTCTGAATACTTACGACCATGTGATATTTCACTTTTTCTTTTTTAATAAATCTGCAAAAATGTCAACAATTTTGCGTTTTTCTGTCTATTTCTACATTAATAATAAATGATTTTAGCAAATGGATGAACAAAGCCATATAACAAAGAGTGAAAAATTTAAGGGGGTCTGAATACTTTCTGTACCCACAGTATTGTTATGGTCTAATCGTCAAAGATTGCATTTCCAAACAGCTGACACCAAACATTAGAAATGCCTTGACTGACAGCTTTCAATTTAATGTGTGTCTGATTAATAAAAGTATCATTTATTTTCTGTAAATATTTACCCCAAACTTTTGCATTGTAAATTAAGCAAGACATTAACATTGATAATAATCAGAAATGCTTCTTGAGCAGCAATTCAGCGTTTCAGAAGGGTTTCTGAAGGATCATGTGACACTGAAGATGACTAAAAATGAGCTTTAATCACAAGAATAAATTACATTATATATATATATAAAACAGTTCTTTCAAATTGTAATTGTAAGAACATTTCAGAATATTACTGTTTTTACACTGCTTTATGTGCTAATATTTACTCTGCTAATGGCAGTACATGTGTATAAGGTTGCCGACTCCTGCACTAGACCATCTTATTAACCCTTTCCTTTGCTCTTTTAAAAACGGTTATTGCACTTAATTCAAATCTATTAATACAAAGGCGTTGGACTTACCAAAACACATTTGTAAAACAAAGGCACCATCATTACAAACTAAATCAAACAGTATTTGTAAAGTGCATGTACAGTGTTAGCATCTCCAACAGTTTCTCATAGTTCTGAATGAAGTGTTGAATGTAAAACAATATAAAATGGCACAACAAGCTAAAAGAGTCAATGAAATTATCCCACAAGCATAAAGGATTATGATTTGGATATCATCTAAACCAGAACAAATCCAACTTACCTTCAGTTACTTACAGACAGGCACAACAAGGATCCTTCCAAAACTCGATCCAGTAAAGATTTATGGAATTTCGTACAGTTTTTATTAAGTACAATTCCCTCACTTTTGCAATTTTATGCCCCACCCGAGCAGCGCTAACACACTTCAGTCCTCGCTTGAGTTGTCCGAGTCATCCCAGTCCACCTCTTCCCACGATGCCTTAGCCCTTTGCTCCCAGCTGTGTGCCTGAGCCATGGCTGCTCGTGGCAGAAGCAGGACACATGCTGAAAGCCCAGATACGCGGTCCTCGAGGGCCGTCCCGTTCTCCCATCGGTCCTCCTCCGCGTTATAAATGTGAACGTACTTCATTCGACTGCCCTTATCATGCGACCTTCCGCCCAGGATGTAGATGCACCCATCCAGGACGGCTATACCTGGCTCTCCGTGTCCAGCAGGCAGCGGGCTCACCACAGACCACACATCTGCTATTGGGTTATAGCAAGCCACCTATAGATACAGACACAGTTTTAGATCAGTCACTGGCTCTGACTGCTTTGTTGTCTACACTCTACATGGACAGCTGTCTTTAAAGGAACCATGCTGTCAACTATGAAAGCTCATAACAACAACAGTCTTAATAAAGCCACACAAAGAATGATCCAAACTCATATAAAGCATATGATTCCATGTAAATAAATTCAAAATAAATTGCTTGCAACCACTTACCTTAAAAATTTAGTAAATTCAATGATTAATTAAGTGTACCTTAATAGTGGTATAAAATGTAATTAGATTTAGAAAGGTTCTTGGAATTTGGAACAGTTCAAATTTATATATTTAAAAAAAAATTGTATTATACTATTATACTCTACTGTTCATAAATTTGGGGTCAGTAATAAAAAAAAGAAGAAAATATTAACAATTGTATTGAAAATAAACAAACAATATTTAAACAAATTACTTTTAGCTGAGATACAATAATAAAAAAAAACAAATCTGGAATTTGAGGGTACAAAAAAAAAAAAATATTATAATTAAAAAAATATATATATTGAGAAAATCCCCTTTAAAGTAGGCTAAATGCACTCCTTAGCACTGCATATCACTAGAAATCTTATGACTTTACTTGATAATTTTCACAGATGGAACAGCCGTCACCTATGAACTGACACAACTGGACACTATGTAACTGTGGTCGTAGAGGTGCGTGTATTTCAGAAGTTCAGTACCTTGAGGACGTCTCGCCGGTAACCACAGCCATCGTTGCTGCCTCCAATGACATAAGCTCGGCCGTTAAGTGCTGCCATGCCGTGCCAGGCGCGCTCCACCGGACCCTCGGCACATACGCTCCAGTGATTGCTGCTGGGATCGTAACAGTAGGTCTCCTTCAGATAAGCCATTCCCCGCCGGCCACAGGCTATGTAGATCTTCCCATCAATCACTGCACTAGCGTGGGCATATACCTGCAGACACAGGTGTGTCAGAGCGTAAACATATGTTGTGTGCATTAAATAAAGTTCATGAACTCACATTCAGTTACACTAGTGGCCTAGAATTTGAAATAATTTACATTTCTTCTGCTCAACAAAGCTGCATTTATATAATCAAAAACACAGTAAAAATACTGTGAAATATTACTGCTACTTAAAATAACTGTTTTCTGTTTAAATATATTGAAAATGTATTTTATTCCTGTGATGCAAAGTTGAATTTTCAGCATCATTACTCCAGTCTTCAGTGTCACAAGATTCTTCAGAAACTGTGATAAACTCTCATGTATAATAAAAAAAGAACATAATTATGGTTTATAATGATGCTGAAACTTCAGCTTTGCGCAACAGAAATAAATACATTTTCAAAAAATATATTCAAACAGAAAAATATTTAAATATTCATAAAATAAAGCACTAAAATAGCTGTTTTCCCTGGAAACGCTTTACATGAAGCAGCACTGAGCTCACAAACACGGCTTTATCAGGCATGATGAATTGAACATGAGACCAATGACCACAGAGCCATGCAAAGGAGGGGTTTGGAAAATGAACCAGGAGTCGCTGAGCAAACAAGGTAGAAATAAATGCAAATGACAATTGCATGCATTTCAACCTGTTGCTCAGGACTCCCAAAACCAAAATATTAACCTTTCAATACCCATAACGTGGCCATTTGAATTATTCCAAAACATTGACCATAGTGACAAGATTTAAGCAGTACATTCAAACGTCCTCGTTCTGAAATGGTTGTGTGTAACTTATGCTGTACATTAACAGGAAAGTGAATTCTGAAGGGTCTGAATTGAGTTAATAAGCACCATGAATCAGCTGACTGCCTCTGACTCATGTGACCTGCCATGCTCTGATTGTACGAGTAATATTTACAATGCTATCTCTACAGATAACCACAATGGATTTCAGTTTCAGTCTAAAAGTAGAGTAGTAGATTGATAACAGTCCACCTCTCGTTTCAGCGGCGCCACATATTCCCAGGTGTTGTTCTGTGGGTTGTAGCGCTCCACACAGTCCAGTTCGTTAGTGTAGTCTCGTCCTCCAATGGCGTAGATATATTTATCAACCACACAGACACAATGATCCGCGTGCTGCTGCCGTAAAGGCTCGACAGTACACCAGGTGTTGTGGCGGGGATCGTACCTTGATGAAAAGACAGTGGAATTAAAAGAACATAGATATTGTTGTATATCTTTTTAATATATTATTAAAAAACTATAAACTGTATATTATATACTGTGTGATTTTCCAAAAATAAAGTTCCTTGACTTTAGCTGTATAGAACGCCATTTGATGCATCAATACAAATGATGTCTTTTTTGCCTGAGTCTGAGTATGGTTTTCAATGCTCCGGGTGTGTGTTCACGGTGTGCATGTGCATTTCAAGTATGGGAAAACCATACCTGACCACTGGTCACGTCCTTTCCCTTTCCTTTCCCTTTAATAAAAGGTACTGAATTAAATATATACATAGATACACACACTTCATGTGTATATATTGTTAGAAAGTCTAATTAACTTTTATTTATACATTGTAAATGCATAATTTATATATTTCACTGATTCATTATTTCTTTCTAAGCATAGAGCATCTGTTTATTTGTATACTCATGAAAGCAGCTGCTCTAACCACTTATAACTACTCAATAGAGTGCACCGTTGGCAAGTTTTAGTAATAAAACTTCATTATTTTTTCAGTTTTAATAATTTCACTGTGTCAACGTAATTTTCACTTGCTTTATTTAATTTAGTTGCCAATGCAACGTTTCATATTTTCGTATACGGGTGCACCCAAAAATGAAAATACTGAAGAAACAAAGTCACCTACATCTAGGATCCCCTGGGGGTCAGCAGATAAACATCACACTTTCATTTTTTGGTGAACTATCCAAAACTAAGTTTAAGTGCTTCACCTAATATTCCTATTTTATTTGATCTTTTTAAATAACAAACCCAATTTTATTTTGGTATTAGTTTGTGAGCAAGAGCTCTGCGTAACACCGTGACAAGATAGAAATACTCAAAAAGAATGATAGCGATGAGCATATATCTTGTGGGAAAGTGACAGAAAAAAACTACAGTATATCTGTTCAGTCAGCAGATTTTTTTTATTACTACGATAAAAGGAAAACCACAACAACAATCAAAGGGACTTCATCACACTAAATCTTTTTCCGTTCTCTCTTTTACTTGCTTCATCCACTCAGAGTAACTTTTAGAGCTATTATTGCAATTGTTGATAAAAGCAGCTGCTTAATGACTAAAGTAAAACAAGTTATGATATGTAATTTAGAATAACATATGCAAACAAGAGCCCCAGACTGTTTTTTAACCTTTAGCCCATCATTTGTAATATTACTGACAATGTGCAACAAGTCCAATAATCCAATCAGTGCTTATTGGATTATATTGATTTGGGTATAATACAAATCCAATAATCCTAAACACAAGGCCATGTGGGAAGAGATAAAGTGCTACAACAGCCAAGTCATAACTCTAAACCTCACACTTAAACTGCAAATCAGTGTATTAGAATGATTTCTGAAGGATCGTGTAATAAATTACACATGTAATTAAGGATCAATAAATTACATTTTTTAGAAATAGAATAATATAAAAGTTTTTAATTAAAAATTTACACAATAATTTAGTTTTAACTGTATTTTATAAATCAAATAAATTACTTCTTTCAAAAACATAAAAAATACCATACATGTATATATTATTTAAGGTGTTATTGCTACAATATAATTATACATTGAAGAACTGAGTTATATTAACTTCATGTACTTACTATATGTTTAGGGTAAGGGTTTGATTTCGGGATTACGTGCATGTAATTAACTTGTTATTATAACAGTAAGTACTAGTAAATAATAGTATGTAACATATGTAACGAGGACATCTTAAAATAAAGTGTTATCAATTTATTTATAATAAAATAAAAGTATGCAATAATTTTGAAAACTAGAAATCATAATTTAATAAATTAGAAATTTGGTTAAAGTCCAAAAGGCCGAAATTCTACAATGTAAGAAGTATAACACAAGTTTATACAAGCAATGTTCTTCTAATCATTGTTTTAGATTCATAGTTCCACTTCACCATCTGTAAAAAAAAAAAAAAAGAAGAAGAGAAATGAAATGAATATTTAGCATCACTTACCTCCAGCATCGAGCTTCAGCACGGAAGCCGCTGGTGTTTTTGTCTCCACCAATCAAGTACACAAAGTTATTGAGGACCGCGATGCCCATGTTGGACATGCGAGGAGCGCGATCTGCAGCCAGACTGCGCCACTCTCCCCAGGACGGGTGAAACACCTGGAAGCGCTCTTCATTGTCCACCAGCGCGCTGGATGAATACATGCCACCGAATCCCACAATGCACTGGGAACTGCAGCGAGGCTGGGTGAGTGGGGTCTGCATCACAGGCTGCCACAGCTCCTGACTGTGATAGCGCAGAGCGACGGCCACCGAGTCCCGGAGAGGACACTGCTTTAACCGGCTGTGCAAGCGCTGCAACACGTGCTTCTCCATCAGACAGAACCGCACCGCTTCCAGCATCCGCAACGGATCCTGAACAACAAGTCACTCATTACAATATTTTACCCCAACAACTAATATTTATTTCTTGCTAATATTTATTTCTGCAGGTTCCAAAAACATTGCCTATTTTGCTTGAGCATGTCATATTCTCCCACAAAATACGTTATGAATTTTGGAGCATTTTTGCTTATGACAACCATTTGTAATGTGAAGAATCTTTTATCACTTAGTCAATGGAAAACTGTCATAAAGACATAGTTTCTCTGAGCCGGTTACAATTCTCAGATGCAAGCATAAGCCAGATGTTTTCTGTCACATCTGTGGGTGTTTCACTAAAAAATTCACTAAAAAATAAAAATAAAATAAAAACAAACACTGTTTTGTGGAAAAACAATATTTAAAAATAAAGTTTATGGACATTAAATAGATCTCTACTTAGTTTAATTTAACTAAATAACTAAAATTAAACAAAAAATGAACAAACAGTTAAAAATCCTATTAAAAATTACAAAAACACAATTAAATGACTAAAACTTTAGCTAAAATTAAAAATGGAATAAAAACTAAATATTAATAAAATTGTTTATAGTATCTCAATGATACTAAAACAACGATGCATGCAATAGTACATGTGATTAAAAAAAACTTTATTTTAACTTGTATGTATCATTGACCCACAATAATAAATATAGAAATGATGTCACAATGATGGCTGTTGATTTTTTGTTTAGAAATTTGATTTGCTTCTTATTTCAATTTAGTTTGATTTGATTTGAACGGGGGGAAAAAAATTATAAAATGACTACACCTAAACTAAACTTAACTTAAATATGAATAGAACTAAACTTAAATATGAAAATAATAACATAAAAACTGACTCAAAATATCAATAAAAATATATTAGTATCTGAACAATACTAAAACAACAATGATACATACAGTAGTATATATTATTTGATAAATATTCATTCTTATTTTTAAAAAAGGTTAAATGTGATGAAATGTGGGAAAGTGTTTACTGATGCTCTATGAACTCAGGACCGTCACCTGTAAGCAAACATCATCCTTCTCCACCTGTTCAGGAGTGTAATGGTAGTGCAGGGCTGCTTCAAACACTTCGTTCTCTGAGCTGACCTCCAGATCGTTGCTGGAAAGGACACTCAGGATCTTTTCCGGAGGAAGCTTTCGATAGACTGGCGTACGTGAGAAGGTTTGGATGTTCTTGAGCAGATACGAGCGAATTTTTTCCCCGAGCTGGTTGAGGCCGTAGATGTCAGCTAGCTTTTCCACCTCCAGGATGTTGTCATCGTCCAGCCAGGAGAACAGGAAGTCGCAGCAGAAGCCGATCACATCCTGGACCTGCAGCAGAGTGGCCGCACACAGCACTTCCTGCACTGTGTCCAGGTCCAGCTCCAGCTCGGAGGTGTAGATGAAGTCCAGCAGTTTGGTCATCGCCATGTATGTGACTCCATGGACGGAGATCTCAGTTTGCTGCATCTCCCGCAAACCGCCGGCAAACATACCCCTAAACACAGAGAAAACAAAGACTGTACATGAACGTTAACCATGTAGCTCAGTCCTTAGAAATCCACATATAATAAATCCCTTTCCCAAAACAATGTGCTTTGTGTTAGAGAGTCAGTTCAGTTTTTAAATGTTTTGCAATGTTCTTCAAATATACTCTTCTCTGTAACCACTGGTGATACACAGGTCATAACTATTTATTAATTATTATTTTATTTTATCCACAAATATAATTCACACATACAATGACTTGAATACAACTCTTCAAGTTTTTCTGTAAGACGTTAAAAAAGTCAATTTTAATTTTTTTTATATCATATACTTAAAATAACTCAAAAATAAAAAGGTTTTGTTAATGTTTCGTTTTTATTATTAATTTAAGCTAAAGTTTTAGTCATTTTAATTGTTTTTGTTATTTATTTTTAGTAGGTTTTTGTACTGTTGTATATGTTTTTTATTTGAGTTATTTTAGTTCATTAAAAATTAAACTAAATTGATATTGACTTTCAATGTCATATATAAAAAATCTGTTCATTATAGAAGAGATGTATTAAAGTCATTTTATGTGTGATTTACATTTGTATTGACTTGACTTGATTAAAATCTCTTCTATAATAAACAGAAGTTTTTATATATGACAAAAAAAGTCAGATTTTTTTAGATGAGCTGACAAAAATATGTAATATTTTATATAAAAACTTAAAATAGTGTCCAGCACCTCAAATATACACTTTCTTTAATATGTATATACTACCATTAAACCTTTTGAAGTCTGTAAACTTTTTATTTTAAGAAATGAATCCTTTTATTTTGCATTAAATTGACCATACGTGACAGTAATAATATTACAAAATATATTTTTTGATAAATACTGTTCCTTTGAACTTTATATTCATTAAAACATACAAATCAATAAAATACATTTCTCATTATTTAATGATGCTGAAAACTCAGCTTTGTGTCACAGGAATAAACTACATTTAAAAAAGAGCTCATAATATTGTTCTAATTGTATTTTTGAAAAAATAAATGCAGCCTTGGTAAGGATTAGAGACTTCTTTTAACACATTTCAAAAATCTCATCACCCCAAACATACCTGAAGTAGTCACACGAGGCCGCCAGGAGAATGCGGTGAGCCTGAATGGCCTTTCCTTCTACCAAGAGCACCACATCAAACAGGATCCCTCCCTGTCGCAGCATCAGGAGCCCGTCTAGCAGGCCCTGTGAATGGGCATTACTGCGGTATTTCTGCTTGGCACAGGGCTGAGCGGAGCGGACGGCCCCGGCCGCGCAGGAGACCAAATCATCAGCCATCTTGATACAAAACTGCAAACAGAAAGTGAACCTGCTCACATTTTCGTGCCAAGTTCCACACTGCAGCTAGATAAAACAAAAAACAAAAAAGAAAAGGGAGAGAAACAAGTAAATACCCACAAAACATCAGCTTTCCCCACCCAGTTAGTTAGTTTTCAACTGCTATTAAAATACATTACATAAATATACATATCACACCTCAACGATAACAGGAAAGAAACATACCTTAATTTACAGGAAATGACTGTGTTGGTCTGTCATAAGGAACAACAGAGAAACAAAAAATAGGTCAACATTATATGTTAATTACTATAAATAAGAAGAATTATAAAACGATACAATTTTTTAAGTGCAGGTGTCCTCAAAATAAACTGACTGGCAGCACGTCTCTTACCTGTTTATTGTAGATTTGTACGTAATGTTAACATTTGGCTGTTCATTCTTCCAATAAAAAGAATGATATGACCAAAGAGTGCAAATAATAATATAACGACGCGAACACAAAGGTGTGATTTATTCAGCTGACAGCACTGTGTGGTCATTATAAGAACGTAACGTCCAATAACGTTTGTTGTTGTGAGTTTTAGGCTGTGACATCACAGCAGCAACACCTCAACTGTCGCTTACCGGAAATGGCCGGACGCTTTGAAGAAGCCCGCTGCAGGGGGGTGACAACGGTCACTCTGTGAGAAATATTTGATGATTGTTACGAAGATGTTTTAGCATGTTTGCTTTCTGATCGCCTAGCTGAGTTTCCCAGGTGATGTCACAGCAGCGCTTCCTGTACAGAGCAAAACAACTGACGTCATCAAGTACCGTCGAATGAAAAGTCGTACTTCACCGCAGCTCATAATCAAACAGTCACATGCTGCTAGATGCTTGATGGTTTTATATAATATAGTATAATATGTTGTGCTATGTTACATCATAGGCAGAGAGTAGTCGATGGAAATTGTAGTTAGTACTGCAATTATTTTAAGTAATGTATTCAGAGTACGTTGTAGATTACTTTTAGTTTACTTTCTTTTTTTAAAAGCTTGTTTTTGAACCATTAAAAGTAAAGTAAAGTAAATTCCTTTAAATAAAATAGGAAAAATAAGAATGTGGAAGAATTACGAATCATTTAAAATGAAAAATATGAATAATGTTATCAATAAATAAGTAACTGTAATCTGATTATGAAAATTAAAACAATAACAATGTACTCTAAGAACAAGTACTTAATCTGATTATGTGATCCAGATAATCAGTTATAGCCAGCTCTGATTATAGGCTTAATTATATATTATCATATTAAACTCATTTGTAGCACAGTTAGTTTTGATGTTTACTGCACTGTTCTGTTCTCACAGAAAATGACTTATTCTGCAGATGCAAAATAAGTTGCATAGTAGCCTATTTTATTATATGTGAACAGCTTTGCAATGTAAACTAAAAAGAGCCCACAGAGATCAGTATATAATAAATGGCGCTTTTATATCTCATGACCAGCAGAGGACGCTAGAGCTCTATTTCTTAGATCATCTCAGCAGGACAAGTTAGCCTCTTATGTCGGGACCCCTGCTGCACTACCACCAGTAAGTCTAAAGTACTCCGTCGTGACATGAAAACCTCACATTCTGGATAAAATGTATCAATAATATTGAATGAACACAATACACTAAACTCGCTTCTTTCTAGATTCATATTATATTCTAACATTTTAATTAAACACTAAAAGCACATTATACACCCAATAATGGATGCATGCTCAGAACCAAAGCTGTAGTTGGGGATATACACTTTCAAAAGGTACACCCCAAAAGGCTGGATATTAGTACATTTGTGGTACAAGTAGTACTTTCAAAAAGATAATGACCCAGTGATACTATATACATAAAACAAGTTCTTTTGACCTACCAATGAACAGCCAGCCAGGCTTTTCAAACACTTCTGTTTTCCTGGAGTGGTCCTCTTCTGGTCAAACAGAAAAAGAGAAGTCATCAAGTGAAATCTTGTTATGCTTTCTTGGATCATACACTGAGAAAAAAAATGGTGTGAGATTTGCTTTGAAACTACTTTAATTCAGAAATTATTGATGAATTTCACAAATAATAAACAAATGGGAGTACGCAGATATTTTGAAAAGCCTGAACTAGTATTTTCCTGTAAAACATGCTTGTCTTTATTTGTAACTCCAGAACATCAGTTTTTACTGTGTATTTGCATAGTTTTGACAACCCTTTCAGCCCTATCAGCAGCTGATGTTATTATTCAGTGAACTGCTTTCTCTCATATCTAATGGAGCACGTTGCTCATATAACTCAAACCCACAGCCGAGTCATTTGCAATGGCATATGTCCACTTGTCAGAGGTCTGAAATCAATATGAATCAAACACAGAAGCCAAATGCAAGGCCAACCTGCTTAAAATAACAGCATATGCTGGTTATGTGTGTTTTGAAGCTGGGATGCTGGTTTAAGAAGGTCATTTGCTGGCTTAATGCTGGTCCTTTTACTGGTTTAAGCTGGTCCTTTGTTGTTTTTTTGCTGGTCATGTGCTGTGTCTTAAACCAGCATCCCAGCTTTAAAACATACCTAACCAGCATATGTGGTTTCTTTCTGCAGGGCAGTGAAATCTGTAATCACTCTATAGCTTCCTTTACATCCACAGAATATTTGTTCACACTGAAAATGTAACTGTTTTTTTTATTCCTGTGTAAGCTCAATTCTGGAAGCTAACGCAGCACTTCTGTTTCTTATATTCTCAGGAGGCTAGAATCACACACACATATCTTGCTTCAAACAAACATGGCTTCTGTTCAGTGTGCTCATTTTAAAAACACCCTGTGCTAACTTAAAATATTCAGAGCTCTCACACTAGCCTGTCAAACGCAAGTGTTGCACTGGCACAAAGCATTGAGTGAGCATGTAGGATGGCTTGTCCACACATGATTAATTAGGCTGTTAATCATCGTTAAACATCCCCACTTTCACAAAAAGCTTATCTGCATTTTATAAACCTGCGCTGGTATCAGTGCGGTGTAATATACAAGGCGTTTACCGGGGGACACAGATTAGTAAGTGGAGCATGAAACTATTGTTTTCATTACCAATGACAGCAAACAATTGCAAACCACCTGCAAAATGCAATCATTTCATACATCTCTATCTGTCAAATTACCCTTTTTAAATGGAAACGATGTCAATATATTGCACAAAGACGGTGGTACGTTCTGTAATGAGTTTTTACTCAGATAAGCATGCTATTCTGCTCTGTGCTAATGACCTGATGGTTCATTAAATTAGCTTTGCCCGTGGAGACCATACAAGCGAGGTTCATAAAAACAAATGATGATGCAGTTTTGCGAGCCGGTTTAGCCGTACCAGGAGACTCGAGCACGTAGAGCATGTCACTCTAGTTCAATATGCTAAACAGCTTTTACATGCTAATTATTCATGGCTAATCGTGGCAGCAAATGATTTGAATATGCAAAAAGTTATTGTCCCTCCTGGTCCTCACAGCACCTCTCATATCACCTTGCTTTGTATGTATGATGTTGTTTTAAAGTGGTGTTTATCACAATTGCTCCCTTTAGGCACCTTTAGGTAATAAAAATAGATGCATCACTTTTCTATTGACTAGTTTTGATTTCAGTAATTGTCCAGGTTGGATTATGTGGGTCATTTTGTTCATCATTAAACACTTGTGAAGTTGGTTGGTTAAGAAAGTCTTAACTGGTAATACTTGTAATCCAGCCTTGTTATGGGGACAATTTAGATTTTAATAATATTTGAAAGTTTATATTTTCATTTATATTTAAGTTCAGTTATTTATTTTTGTGTTTACCATTTCTATTAGTTTTTATGTTATGTATTTTGTAAAAGTTTGTCTATATAGTTTTTTTTAAGATTAATTTTAGTTAATCTAAATGAAATCCATTTACATTTATTTAAAGTAACAAAAATATTTGTATTGTTTTAGCTTCAGTACAAATGCGGCCTTTGACAGAGAATATAGTCTAAAGTAAAGGGAACATTTTAAAAAATGCAAAACTAGTATGAGAATATGATAGTATGGCATTTTAAACAAAACCTGCATCTTGTGGCAGTTTGTGGTAATAGTGGTTCACCTGTAATGCACGATTGTTTTAGTATCTTCCATTTTTACTGAGCAGCTGATTATATATACACCTGTGATCAATTTTGAATCTGACACACTGTGAGGAATGCTGAGTAGCCGAAATTCATTAGTGTGCAGTATTTAAGCTATTTTTTATGTTTCTATAGTGAGCCATATTTGAATAAAGGCTTTTTTTTTTTTTTTTTTGGAATCAGAAGTGCCTTGCATCAGTTTTTCTTTTATACAATTTTTAACCCAACCAAAGAGCACCTTCTGGATCATTAAACAGAGCTCCTTCAGCAAGTAGCGCTCCAAGATCTTTTCCTTGAATTAAAAATGTAATATGTTTACTGTTTTAAAATGCAAACTTCACTTGTATTCATGTTGTTGTTGGTTTTCAAATAAATAAATAAAAATAAAACAAACTTTTTTTTAGATTTAGTTTTTGTATCCCATGACACATAGAAAACTAATTAAATATTAATAAGCGAAGCATTTTTGTACCTTTTTTTTAACCAAAAGATATTGATTTTTAATTCTGAAAAAGCATGCTTTTAAAATCAATTCAAAGCCAAAAATGCCATTTTGTGTATATTGCAGCAAGATGTGCCATACATTTAATATGCACTCCTGTCACAATACTGATGGAAATTATTTTCTTGCTAAACAGCTGTTTTTGTGTGGCTTGTTTGTGTACTCATGCAGTTCTGTGGGACTTGAGACTCGCGTGGAGGAGCATCCTGTCTTCTTCAGTTAGTGTCTCAGGACCTCTTGGCCGGGGCAGTGATGCAGATAAGATGCAGTTATGTCACTGTCTGGTATAAGGCAGGAAAAGATTGAGATGCAGACAGTCAAGTGTCCCAACATACAGAGTTCTGTTTCACGGTTCCTTAAGAGCGAGCACTGCTTATCCGTTCATAAAGCACTAAAAATAAAAATGTAACATACAACTCTAATAACTGATAAGAAATACCTAAGAAGAAACTGTTATTTCAAAGAAATGACATCAAATTCAAACAAAATTTCAAATACAATGCAGGGAATTTTGGAAATGCCAGTTTACAGTGTTTCCCTGTAAATTTTACAAGAATTTACAATTAATCATTGAGCAGGTTTTACCGTAGCAGTTTCACAGACTTTGTATATTCAGTAATTGAATATGTATTTCAGTAATTGTTTTTTTTGAAATTTGAAATGCATTTTATAGCTGTGTGTAAGTAAGAAAGAAAGGGCTGGCTGTTCACAGAGTGCTGTATCAAAGCATATAAACTGAGAAGTTGACTGGAAGGAGGAGATATGAAAGGAAAAGGTGCACAAGCAACAGGGATGGCCACAAGCTTAAGAAAACTGCCGAACTAAAGCTGATTCGGACACTCAGGAGAGCCTCACTAGGAATGGACTGAAGCTCAGTTTATCAAGAGTCATCTGCTCAGACGTCTTCAGGAAAAGGGCTACCAGAACACTTATGAAACAGAAACAACGCCAGAAGCATCTTCCCTGGGCTAAGGATAAAAAGAACTGGACAGTTTCCTTTCAGTTAGTCTCTATGACGTTATGTCATTGACTGAAGTCTTAGGATCCTGCCTGGGAGACCAATCGACTCTGATCTTTGGAGAAAAAGCCAATGAGAATCTCAGATGAAGTTGGAGAAGAAAAGGAGAAAAGTATTACCTGCTGTTTGAGATCCTCGGTCGGAGCGTTCCTGCATTACAGTGGAGAGAGTGCACTGGGTGCACAATTGTGTGTGCGGTCCTCCCCTCTGCAGTCCCGGCCTAAAAGCAAATTTCTTACAGCTACACGGTCGCGGAGCATGTCCTTTGGGAAGTCTTTTCGACTGTGTGCCTCTGGATGCCGGAGTAACCTCTGATGATGGCCATGATCGCTTTCTCACTTGTCTGGGCTACAGTCACTCTGAGACAGCTTTGGTTCATGCCCTCATTGCAGGCGCATGTCCATGGCTTCACTCAGGTCACATCTTTCTTTCATTAGAAATCTAGCTTCGTCCAAAACCCCTTCCAGGTTGGCGAGCCGTAAAGGCTCCTCAGCTGAATCCCCTAGTGGCTTGGCAGACCTCAGGGTGACAATAATAGCCAGTCTCAAATAAGTCTTCTACTAAGTCTTCTTGGAAGACCGGGAACCGCCTCTTTTCTTTTCTCTTTGGCTCTCGGCGAAGGTGGTTGCATCTTCTCTCCCTCCCTTATCTCTCCCCGCTTGCTCCTCTTGTCTTTTGAGTTCTATCTCTAAGACTCTCTTTGCATGGCTTTTTAAACATAAAGGAATTATGGATTTGTTTAACTGGTTTGATCACCATCTTCTTGACGAGAGGCCTAGCTTGGGGGAACCTGTCCTGCGGGGACAGTTGCAGCTGGATACATGATGGACTGGTGGGAGAAGTGGCGCGTTGTGTGCCTGGCCGCTCTGTCCCTGGAGGATATTGAAGATATCTATCTAATTGGAACTTTGATAACAGGGATTCTGCTGATTGGATTAGGTGGGAACCTGGGATATCGCCGATTGATAAAAGCTACCAGTCAAAACCCCTCTAAGCTGGCCGGCTGGATTGAAACAGCGGTGACGAGAGCTGTTAGCACTCAGACTGTGGTTTTGGACTGCAAATTGGAAAACTAGCAGCTATGCAATGGTATTTGGGCAGACCTGGAGACCTGTGACGGACATTAGATATCTACGAAATTGGCAGATATTGATCCAAATTGGAAAGTACTGCTTTTCTATTTTTCGGCTTCCACCCTTCTTCCAGCTAAGACACCTGGCCTTGGCTGTAGTCGCAAAAAAAATATATCACTGCATATCGTACTCTTGGCTGCCCAGAGATAAAGAAAATTGTTCTTCCGTGGACCTCAACATCGTCCGTCGGGGGAGGGACTGAACTAGTCCCCTGAACTAGGGAATGGAGACGTTACGCAACTGTACTCTCTGCCTGGGGGATCTCCACGTACCCCCTAGCTGCTAAATAGCCAGTTCATCTTTTATGTAACATTGTCCCAACATTAATAGTCATTAGTACGCAGTTAATAAGTAATAAGTAGACCTATAAATGGCTTGTTCCTGATTTATTAGCATTAGCAGGAGATTCAAAGTCTCAGTTTTATTCCTAACAGAAATAAAACACAAAATTTGCATCTCTTGAAATTTTATTTCAAGAGATGCAAATATATATTTTTTTTACCCCCCTATTTTCTCCCCTCTGTGTTGTGTTTGTTTAACATTTCTCTTTGGAAGATAAATTTGTTTTTAAATCTCTTTTGTAAATAGTCCTCTCTTTAGATGAGCTCACAAAAACAGTTGGCTGGCAACTACTAAATACTTTAAATACAGATTTAATCATGAATTACAGCAGGAACATGTGTTAATAAAGCATTTTTTATTAACCAACCATCATTGGGGGTCCTGGAGGCCCCATAGGGCAGAGTCTCTGGATGCCTCCAGGACGGCATCGAAACCCTGGATCAGGAGCCTTGGGAGGCCATAGCTGCATCCCCTCCCTACCCACCCTTTCCACAACAATATTCCTTTTACCCCCCAAAAAAATTTATTGGGGAAGTCATACGATCGTGAGGGCCTCGTGTCATGTGGGTGTCCCTGTGAAGGACTAGGCTCTGGAGGACATTCTTGCAGTTCAGACTCTGGAGGGCACTCATACAGCGCAGACTCTGGAGCTGGAATCGGGATCGGCACCCCCAGCTGAAACTCTGGAACAGGATTCGAGATCGGTACTCCCGGCTGTGATCTAGGGGCTGGAATCAGGAACGGCTCTCCTTGCCGTAAACTATGAACTGGATTCTACTATGAACCCTCCCAGCCATGATTTGGAAACTGGGATCGGGATCAGCACCTCTGGTCGAGATCTGGGAGATGGAATCGGAATTGGCACTTCAGGCTGTGAACTAGGAACTGGAACTTGGATTGGCACTCCTGGCCGAGACTCTAGAACTGGATTTGGGATCGGCGCTACCAGCGGAAACTCGGGGACTGGACTCGGGGACGGCACTCCTGGCCACAACTCTGGAAACAGATTGGGAATGTGCAGATCGGCATCCGTGGGTATTAGTTCTGGTAGGTCAGCCCACAAATCAAGGTCTGGATCTGGGCTATGGGAGCTGGAATCCATGGTGAGTGGAATTTGTTGTGGAAATTTTTACATGGATTTATCTCCATATGGGGAAGTTGTTCTTGGTGCTGACACCGATTTACCTCCATAAGGCACCACTTTAGGAAGCGGACTCCGCCGCATGGCGAGGTGTGAGCCGGGCATTAGAGGAAGGGCTCCTGGCCACTGCTCGTGCTAACCGGGAGGAGGCGAAGCAGGATCTCTTTAGGGCTGGCATATTTTTTGCGACGGTCAAGTCCTTCTGTCACAATGTCTGCAAAGCAGGAATCACATAAATCTTGAATCGAAATAGTTTTAATTTAAACCTGAACGTAGAACACAAAAGCAGACACCAGGAGATACACTTGAGGACTCGACAATAAGGACTAGAATAGAGGCACTATAAATACACACACTGATGACGCTGAACTAAACACACATGGGGTACACGGCTGGACAGTAATTAATACACTCAACTAAACTAGGACAGGAACAAGACCATATAAGGGCATACAGGAACTCAGACTAAACCAAAGACATAAACACGTGACAAGGAACACGGGTTACAGGTACAAAACATGTATAGCTGTATTTACAGACTGCTTACTAATGCCTATCAATGTAGAAACATTTATAAATGATAAACTGACAATTTACTAATGCTTACCTAAGTGTATGGTTATTATAAAGTTACCTAAGTGTAGAGCTATAAAAGGAATATGGTTAGAATTTATGATAATTTTTTTTTCCTGGTAAGACCTGAAAGAGATTTTTCAGTTTATATTAGGACTTTTGATACGTTGTTGACATCTTTCTAAATTTGTAAAGGAAGCACATGTGATATTATTGGGTCTCTGTATTCAATCTCATGGCTGTCTGGGAAACAGCTGAAATATTGAAATCATCTCATTTGTCAATTTTCTTTCTGAATGATAAATACATTTTCATTTAGCCAGATCATGGAGATTGCAAACGTCAAAACTGATTCTCTCCTTGGTGTGACATGAACTATAGGATATGTCAGAAAGCGGCTGTAGTACATACTTGATATGAGTGTCATGGCTGCTGTCTCCAGCAGAATATTCAATTAAACTGACTGGCACTGGATCAATGTCGTCCTGATACAGATTTGCTCAAGACATTTCTGTGAACAGTATGTCTGCTTCTGGCTTTCACAGGATTTCCCAAGGGCTCTTTATAGGAAGTGATTAAGGGAAAAATGTATTACACAATAGCAGGTGCGTTAACAGATTTTCACAGCAATTACATACATCAGAGTGCCTGCCAGACTTTACATTTGGACACAGTTTTCCAATATAAAATAAAATCTTATTGTGAAAGTCAAAAATCCTGTGTTTTGGTTTATTGACATATTTGTTGATGTCATAACACTTAAAAAAAGTAAAAAGTGGCCAGATGGAATGCTGTTTCTGAAACTATTCATCTGTGTTGAGCAGGGGTGCCCAATTCTGCTCCTGGTGATCGACTGTCCTGCAATGTTCAGCTCCAACTCTAATAAAACCTGTGAATCTGTGTTTTAGTGCCACTCAGGGGTCATTTTTCTCTGAAACTGCAGCGAAAAGTGTACACAAAGGTACGTAAAAATTGGTGTTGCACAAAATGTGCACAAAGGTACATATTTTTATGAGACCAGGTTGATTAATTCAATGTTGAATCAGTGCTTTAACTGTGGTGTGTTACTCACAATTACATTAAAAGTTTAAGGCCCCATTTCATAAACAGGGCTTATATAGGGCATAGATTAGGCCAAAGTTTAAGTAGAACAATTAAGTAAATTTTATAAACATGCTTTTAAAAAAAGCAATACTGTTGTGCGTCTTAAGACAAAACAAAATGCACCAACATGTTTTAGGATCAGTCAGTGTGGTTTTCTTTCAGTTGAAACAGCTCAGATTAACATTTAATCTAGGACTAGGCTTAAGCCTTGTCTGTGAAATGTACTAAATTGCAACTTTATGTTACATCCACGCCAGGCTCCACCCTCACTCCCTCACTACGATCACAATCACTGGAATACTGAGCACCTGCCACGAATCACCTGACACCAATCAAGACCTAGTCACTCAAACCTTAAAACCACACATCACCCAGCATCAGACGTCAGAGCTCGTTCTTGAGAAGTGAACTACTAGATCTCTCGAAAGTGACTTCTAGCAATATACTCACCTGTGATTACTTACCTGTCTCCATTGTATCCTAGATCCCTTCGTGTCTTCCAGCTCACACGGATTCCCTCCTCGTACTCCTGGATTGTGGTGTGTGGTTGTGGTGTCTTCGTCTCTTCCTCGTCAATTCTTCTGTGATCGTCTGTCCCCATCTGCAAACAAAGAAACAGTATCAGTATCCAGTTTAACGATCTAAAGACTATATTGCAGTCCTCAACTTACCAGAACTCTCTCCTGTTGATTCCTCACGTGCAAAACCCATTTTCAATAAACATTACTGTTTTAACTTACCCTCTGTCTCCAGTCCGCTTCGTAACAGAAGCTCGGACCTTAAAAAACTGCTAATAATGAGTTAACCCGGATGTAACC
>JAUMHG010000045.1:15683999-15712340 GCA_032359395.1 Enteromius anoplus | reverse complement strand
GACCTGATGGTAAAGAGGACCTCCAGGGTGGAGCAGAAGACTGCCCTGCAAAGAGGAGCACAGAAAGGTTAGTGTTGACCTCTAAGGCCGAATTCATACCGGTGGCCGGTTCGAGGTGAATGGTCCCGGCACCCAGGACAAATCTGTGAGAGAGTTCAGCGATCCTTGTGTCTGGTTCAGAGCCGAGTGAAGGCTTTGTGACTTCCATGGTCGATTTTAGGCAGAGGGACAGTTCAAAGGTTTCTGAGTCTGGCTCTGAAATAGGTAAAAAGTTCAGACCGACCTCCATAACAGGTTCAGAACTAAAAAGATCCATATCGGCCTCCATAGCCGACTCAGAGCCAGATGACCGTTCAATAGAAGCCTCCTGGGTAGATTCAGGACTAAATAATAATCCAATGGCCTCAGAGACCAGCTCAGGATTGGGTGACAGCTCGAAATGAATCTCCCTAACCGAAACTGGGTCAGGCATGAGCTCTAGAACAAGCCCAACTGACTGACTCGGAGGCTGTAGCGGTTCCAGATAACTGATAGGTTCAGGAGGTTCGGGCCACGAAAAATCATGTTCCTCAATGGGTTCAGGAGAATCTGGCCAAAGCAGTTCATCGACGGGCTCTAGGATGCTGACACCATGACCACCCATAGGATGGGCGGAGACTAGAGTTCATCACATGAAAGTTCATAAATGACAACAGACACACAGTTACTGAAACACTGGAGTGTCATCCAGAAACTGGAGCTGACACTTCCAGCCTGATGGTTACCCTCAGCACCACATCTATATATTAGGGCTGTCAAATGAGTAAATTTTTTTAAAAATTAAATTAATCAGGATTTTCAGTGGATTAATCATGATTAATCACTATTTGCAACTACACCTGAATCATATATATATTTTTTTCGGAAATGCATACCAAAAGATAAATAACAGGACACAGATACATAATTTTCATAATATGTCTGTTTATTAACACAGCCAAATAATGGTGGCTTAAATCAAGCTGAAACATACCATAATATTTGTCTTTGCAATGAGAACAATCTTTTACCTTTACACCGGTTTCACACTGCGCGTAAGCGGCGCGTATGCAGAGCAGAAGCAGCGCGCGCCAATTGTGCTTTCATATGGCAAGCCAACAGGGTCAGAATTACGCCTTAGATTAACGCCGTATTTAGCGGCGTTTTGTATGTTAATGCGATTAATCTAAGGCGTAATTCTGACCCTGTTGGCTTGCCATACGTTCATCACACTGGCAGCGTTTGTCTCGCGAAGCTAAACCGCGGCTTGCACTGCAGTACTACAAAATAGACTCGGCGCCGAAACTATCGCGCGCGGCGCTGCCTTGACCAAAGCATTCACAAAGCCGCTGTCAGCAAGACTCACTGTGACACTTCTCTGCAGCATGTGAGCAACACAGTTCATGTGTTTATAGCTTGTAAGACGAATTGCGGCAACCATGTCGTGTGCACTGTCAGTTCCAATGGTTTTCGTTTTTCCCCCACTTACGTGCAACAGACAGGAACTGTTTTTTACAAGCCTCCGCAAAATGTGTCACCCACGTGTCACTGATGCAAAGTGCAGTTACTCCGAGGTAATTGTTGTCCCAGTTTCCTGACAAATAATTTGTCACACTGCGCATGCGTGAAATGCGTAATAAAAAATAAAAATAAAAAAACGTAATTAACGACAAAAAATAATGAACGCCGTTAACGCGTTATTTTTGACAGCCCTAATATATATTTATTCATAAATCTCTGCATAACATCATTGGCCCCCATATTTATAATCTAATCTGTCTAGCATAATATAATATAGGCTACAATGTTAAGAATGAATTATGTTTGATAATATTTTCTTTTGCTTTTAAATACCTTCATACCTATCATTTATCTAAGTAGTTTAGCAGCTAATAAATAATAAGTTGACAAGGAAAACATGACAAATGAACCCTGACCATGCATATTTTTGTATGTCTTACAAAATAGACATAGACTTCTCTGTGGAATCATAGGCATTTTGGCTTCATTTGTCACTCTGATGAGAGAGAATCCATCATGTCTGAATGTGCCATGGCCTTTCTGTCCTGCAGTGATTCAGACTCTCAGGGTACTGAAGGAGTCGAGGCCTGAGGGACTCCCAAAAAGCAGATGTGAATGATGCTGACAACTGAAAAGAATTTGCCTCGGTTCTGACCTCTCATTCGGAGTGTAAAAAATCATAAATGTACTCTCAGTTGACCTCTTCTGCCTTTGGTAGCTTGCTATTAGAATGACCATTGATTTTCTGTGACAGAAACCACTCTGGTCTGGTTTATGGTGTTTGGTGAAACTTCAGCTGGGAGAATTAATTTGCCCTTATTTAAATTGCATTAGGAATTCAACTTACTTCTAACCAGGTACAAAACCAATAGTGATGGCAATTACATGAACTATTAACGCTTGGCCAGTCAAAATGACAATCTTTTGAGAGGAAGCATGGCTTAATAGTGTGTCATTTAAATGTCAGAAAACTCACAAGTCGTGTGGTAAGTAATTGCAGATGGTTGAATGTTGGAAAATGGCAATATTCTCCCTTCCCCGCTGGTGTAATGAGTTTTCTGCATCGGCATCCACCCAACATCTGCTGCCCCAGGCAGATGCCAATCAGACTCAAGAACTGATCAGTCGCTTTCACTCATCTGAACAGAACTGCAGGAAACACACAACATCAAACACCTGTGTATGATGCATTCATTGATTATTAACAGATTTTCTAAACAGGAGTTGGGTGGACAGACAGAACAATGGGGAAAACAAGGAATGGGATAGCTGGAACCTTTTTTTTAAGAACAGTACTTGCTGGTTCAATACAGTCAATTGCCAGAGTCATGCTATGAGGTAGCAAAGGTGTTCTTAGCAGTTCTTAGTGCTATGTGATTGATGGAAGATTGAGTAATGGTAAAGGGTGGAATACATTACATAACTTTTTTAATCTAAACAGATTTTTAAAACACTAAACAAAAATACACTTACCGATTCTTTAAATAGGAAGACTGGGCATCATACACTACATGACCAGGATCATACACTACCAGACTTTAAAGTTGTTCAGATCACAACCAGAGACGTTGAGAATCAGAGTTGCCGCACTCCCATAGGCTTCCATAGTAACTCAGGAATGCGGAAGTAAAGCAAACAACCAATAGTTCCAGCAATGAAGTCCATTCATTTCAGTGCTTCTCAAGCACACTCGCCAGAAAGTTAACGGGGGGTTGCGTAGTGTACTTTACGTGTAAATAACTTTGTCACAGAAAATCATATCTGCATAAAATAGAGATTCTAAGCTTTCAAATGGTACCACATATGGGGTTATTGGTGCACAGAAAGGGTTAAAAATTCAAGGCACAACTTGAATGTAACACAGAGTTTAAAAGGTTAAATCATAAACATTAAGTATTTGATAATGTCTTAAAGCAAAACATAAATCAATAAATAAGCTATGTATGTTATATTTATTGAACAGCCATACCGGCATATTGGTTAAACTAATATACAAAGTAATATTATTTTTCTGGACACCAAATCTAATCTGCCTCTTTGCACTAGAATTTTCCTATTTTAACCCCACACTAATTGTAATATAATTAATAAGCATATTAAAAAAATATTAATGCTGTCTCTTCACCACTCGCAGAATAAAATACAATTGTAAAACATGTTAGCGTAGTTATCAATACACAATCAATTCACATGATATGTTAAAAATCACTAGAAATTGTTGCAAATATATTGAAACTGCTGTCTATCTTACTTAAACCCAAGTAAACATATTAAAAGTGCAGATTTGTTTGGAACTATTGAGAGCTCCATGAACCACGCAAGGCGGCGAGATCAAAGAGTGTTGCATCTCTGATTCTCAGTGGCTCTGATCACAACAAACTCATGCAGAAACATGTGCCTTGTTGCTAGGACACACATGACAAATGAAAACAAATGTGTTCTAAAATCTGCTGAAAATATCAAACATGTTTGATAACCTCCGACTGAATAGACTCGTTTTCTGTGGACTGGCTCTGACATTCCTCATCTAGCATCAGCTTGTTTATAGACTGTAAAATTGGGGCAAAAATTGCATAGTGTGTTCCAGGCTTAAGTCTCTTTCACAGTAATTTCACCTGTTTCAACGTCACTAAAACAACACTTCACACAGTCTGAAGTGTTAGGAACAGAAGAAATGCATTTTATGAGGGTCAGATGAGAATGCAAGAACAATGAGGGAAAGAGCAGGAATGAAAACAAGTAAGAAGTGGAATTCTTCCCAGCTTTGCTTGTTAGGAGAAAAAATATATTCTGTGGAAACTGACAACGTACATTCACATTAGCACTTGATTTACAGTTCCCCAGAGGGCAGAGCGAGTGATGGGCGTCCCGGGCCTTCATACAGAGAGGTCTGTGCAGGTTATGAGCCAGAGATTCCCTTTGATTTACACAAACACAAGTCTCTGCGCTGCACAGAACAGAATGTTGTTTATGTATGAGGAGTCTCCTTTGCATATCTAACGATAACTGAACCAACATGAGATTCTCTGCAAAAGCCAGCCTGTTTTTATTATCTCAACCCTCACTTAAAATATTTTAGCAGGACTGTTCTCAGCTCACAGATTTGGGGTTGTCTGTACTGTAATGTCTGCTGCTCAACTGTATTTTTATTATAATTATTCTGAATTATTCTGGATGGCATGAAGTGTTTAGTTCAAATAATAAAGGAACACTCCACTTTTTTTTTTTTTTTTTTGCTCCCCTAGAGTTAAACAGTTGAGTTTTACAGTTTTTTTTTAAATCCATTCAGCCGATCTCTGCGTCTGGCGGTAGCACATTTAGCTTAGCTTAGCATAGATCATTGAATCTGATTAGACCATTAGCATCTCGCTCAAAAATGTTTTGATAATTTTACTATTTAAAGATTGACTTTTTTAGTAATTTTAGTGCTTATCACTGAGTACTTCACTATTTCACAGTAACATCTGCGCAAGCATGTTTTTCTAATGAGCCTTGGTTGGCATATTTTGCTTCACATTGACATTGTTTTTAAATATTATAATTAACAGAAAATTGAACAAAAGGTGTGGGCTGAGTTAGACAGTGAAATTAAATGGTAGGCCATAGTGATATAGCAGCAAACCACTTTTTTTCTTTTTACATAATTGTTGCTAGGCTTATGGCTTTAACTATGTCACAGGTGCACAATGAAATCAATGCCAACCATGATATCTATTTAACTCTACACAAAAGCCAAACATAGAGGTTCATAAGCTGGGCTATGGTTAAGAGTCATAGCTAGACTTGTAATTAATTCACAGGTTAATCACTTTTTTAAGCGAGCAATATTGGAATACAGTTTCACTGTGTGGTTTTGCTTTTAAAGAGACTGAATAGGGTTAAAAGTAAGAAGGGATCATTCTGTTGGCCTCTCACCCATGATCCACAACTCCTTATGTATGCATACTTCATTAACTGAAATGAAGAGACATTTTTTACAGACAAGAGGAAAACGGAAAAGATAACTGGACATGAAAAAATGCTACATTTCAGAGTAACACAGTGTTGCTTATATAGCATGTTAATCTACAACAATTGATTACACGTTTCCAATTACCATCAGATACTGCATTTTAAGTTCAACTTTTATTTGTTTTGTAAAGCACATCTTCATGCAGCTTTGTTGCCCAAAGTGCTTCACTTTACCCACTTAAGTAAACAGGCACACTTAAGTTCAATTAAATCATTTAATAGTCAGTATTCTCATCTCATGACTTTCTTTTCTTGGTATTTTAGGAACTACCCCAACCTGGTTCATTTCCTACCTGTCTGGCCATCAACATTACTTTGTTATCCACCACACTAACTCCACTGCCCTGTCTCACATGATGTTCCTCAGGGTTCATTTCTTGGCCCATTACTCTTCTACACGCTCCCATTAGGTAATGTTATCAATCATCATGGCTTCAACTTCCATTGCTTTGCACGTCACCCAGCTTTATATCCATTCTCAACACAACACTCTTTTTCTGACCAACTCCATTTTGGCTTGTATGAATTATTTGCTTGGATACAAATAATCCTCTCTTCTTTTCTCACTAAATCTGCCTTCTTTGACCGCCGTTGTCTTTCTCGTTTATATGCCTTCTTAAATATCAATGATGCAGAGACACTGGTTCATACCTTCATTACTTCTCGACTCAACTACTGTATTTCTAGGGTTCTCACTTTTTCAAAGAAATCTTCTCACGTTTCACCTATTCTACACAGACTTCATTGGCTAGCCATTTTCGTATTCAATGCAAGATACTCCACGTCACCCTTGAAGCTCTTCATGGTCTCTTACCCTTTTATATTTCTGATCTCATTCAGATCTACTTCTCAGTTTGCACACTAGGTTAATTCTAGGGCTCGATTTAGCATCTTATGATGTAATTCACACTCTGGAATTTTGTTCCCAAACACATTTGTGATCTCTCATCATTACGATTTCAAAACCCACATTAAAATCTTTATTTTCCTTTCTTGTTTCTCTGATCTCTGACTGTGTCTGATTCATGTCACGTTTATCTGTATTGCTTTTCTGTCTACCGTCATACTTATCTGGTGATATTGTAAATGTTCTGTTAATATAGAACCAGAGTTTTTTTAAAGTATGTTGCTTTAGAATCAAATGTAGCTGTGTGGGCAACAACGCAGATTTGGACCAGAGCTACTGTATTAATTTATTGCAGTCAGTGCCAACAATGTCAAGCTGCCATATAATTCTTGTAAAGTGCAATGTACGTATCATCAGTGTGCATAAAACCATGGTTTAAAAGCTACTTGCTGCACTTGTCATATTATTACCCCAGCCCTCCTCCACTGTGGCACAGTGACAAATCTTAATAAACCCTTATGTTCTGTGTGACATCTTGAAATGCCATGACCTAAAGGCTTTAAAAACTAGCCAGTTTGCTCTTGTCAAAATTAATTGGCTGACAGGGAACGGGTTCAACTGTCTGAATGCCAGGATCAGAGGTCTTTGAGGTATAATGATTTAAACTAGGCTTATCGGGTTGCTACAAGTACAATATCAATGTAATTCATTGTCGGTACACGTAAAAATGACATTTCCATCACATACTGCAAAAGGCTTCAGTTTGCAGTCCTTCTGTTTTTTGTTGTCTGTCTGGAATATTGCTCTGTAGATCATCAGCTTTCTTCAAAACCGTTGCATTGCTAATCAGATGGAGTGAGGGGTGGCAGTTCTCTGTGTGAATATATGTGTGTCATTACAAGTACGTCTGTGTGGAAGGTAGGTGTGAAAGTGTGAAATTATTTCCTTAGCTTTCTATTCGGGCTGTATTGATCCTTGTTTAAAGTGGGGTTGACGGATTAGCACTTCTGTCTTTTTCTGCAATCTCTCTCACGTACCTCTTCTTCTTTTGGTTCATGACCCAGTGTGACATTTTAATTCCCAGCACAATGAGTTGTACTTGCAGTGATGGGATTGATTCGGTAGAATCAAGATACAGAGAATTGAGTCACATATCTTGAAGCCCCTCTTGCAGTTTTTAATTATTTCGCTATATTGGCTATTTACTCAGAATTTCCGTTAAAATCTCTTTTAAATGGACTAATTCCAAAAAGAGGTTTAGAGAGATTGTTGTCTGGTTCGATGTGAAGCAAGTGAAACAAGTCTTTGTTAAAATACTTGACTTTTCCACATTATTTGTGGCGTAAGAGTGGGTGTGACCATGTAAAACTGAATGTGAAGGCTTCTGCTGTATTTTAATGACTTTTTGTTATGAAATACTGCAACCTGAAACTATTTTAATTTATTATCATAATTTATAAACGCATTGGTTTGAAGTACTAGTTTTATTCTAGGTTTTTTTTTTTACCTATATTGTGCTACAGAGAAGATGTATTTTGTAATGTAGGCCAACTCATAAGTTAGCATCAGTTATTGCAAATCCAAAGAGGGTACTGAGGGTACTTATGACATAGAATGAAATGTGAAATTATCTCCGATTGTAATCTCCAAATTCAGCCATCATTTTCTCGCCCCCCTTAAGTTGCTCCAAACAAAAGACGCAACAAAAAACATTTTGAACCATGGTGGCTGCCATTCTCCTGGCCAACCGTCCAGTGCTTTACAGTGTCACTGTTGCCAACTTTTTTCAATTGAAAGTAGCTAAAGCCAGCTTGAAAAGTCGCTAGATGACGTCAATTTGCATATTCATTACGTCAGTACGTCATATTATCTTGCTTCTCTGTAGTTACATAATGTCATTTAATGCACCCATATTCTCAATATAAGCTAATAATAGTGAGTATCTTTTAAAGTATATTATTTTGAGTAAGGTGTGGTTTGATATTAACATTGTGCATGCTATAATATCCTATCTATGACCACTGATCACAGCTATAGAAGTAATGGTATTGGGTGATGTGTTCAAATGACTGTAGAAATGTTAAAGGGTTTTTAAAAGTCTTAAGTGCTTAAATTCTTTTTTTTTTTAATTCCACCCACTTAGTGGGTGCATCTGGTACCATTTATTATTATATAAAAAAAATCCACACAGAGTTCATTGCCCAAAGGGGAGTATTATGTTTTATTTTATTATGTTTTTGTTCACAAAAGAAATGCTCTTTTGTTTCTTAATGTTCAACTGAGATGTAGATGTGAATTAGTGCCTTTGAAAGCATTTTGTGTGTGTCTGTGTATATCTGTGCTAAGAGCCACTGAGAATGGAAATCAAGTCATGACCAAGGTGTGGCTAAACAAAAACATATCAAAAACTAGTTCATGGTCACCAATTCTCATCTTGCTGCAAGTCCATCAGCCTCTGTGTGTCAATAAGACTTAGTCTTTCATTGACTTTCACTGATGTGGCCATTTTTTGATGAAAGGCCTTTTAGATAATAGATGATTAAATATGTAAGCCTAATGTCTTTATGCTGAAACACTTTCTGATCTATGTGAGCATGTTTATTCACACAGTGCATGTTTACAAATTTGTATTCACTGTACTTTTTGCTGCCACTATACAGTATAAACGTTTATAATAATTAAGAGGGATTTGATAAATACTGTATGTATATAAATTAGGTATATGTTACACATTATAAAATAAGGTATTTAGGAATTTATATATCAAAACCTTTATTTCTCTTGAAAACCACTGTATTTTCCCAAAATTGACTAAACTAAATCCCATAATTATGATTACACGACTTTGTTAATTTATTCTCTCTGATGACGCATGCCAGACTTGTCCAATTGTTTAGTGAATGTGAACTGACTTTAATTTGACTTGACTGTTAATTGCAAGTTTATTTACACCCTGAATGTTTTTTTTTAAATATAAAATTATAACTAAAATAATTTCAAATCACACAAGGCAATATTGTATTCAAAATAGAACATAGATAACAACAAAGGTTTAAACTCAGAAATTGCACTATTTTATGGACAAAATAAGTTCATTTCAAATTTGATGCCTGCTAAAGGTCTACAAAAAGCAAAGTGTAGCTTCTCCTCTCTTTTCAGAACAGCTTGAAGACATCTGGGCATCGAGGTTATGAGTTTTGGTGTTGGAATTTGTTCCCATTCTTGCCTGATATAGGATTCCAGCTGCTGAAGAGTTTGTGTTTGTCTTTGATGTATCATGCTGACAGAATCATGCTGAAGAGTGACACAGTGTCGTCTAAGGGACCAAAGACCATGGGCATCCAACAAAGATCTTCAGCCTTGTCCCTTATGCACAGAAATGATCTTTAGATAGTGTTATGCACTGTAGATGATGAGATTTGCAAAGCCATTGCAATTTATTGTTGAAAGACAATGTTTTTTAAATAATAGTATGTTTTATATAAAAGTATATATAAGTATCTTTTTATACACTCTCTCACAGATGGTAGAGCCTCTGCCCATCTTTACTTCGGACTTTGCCTCTTTTATAGTTAATCATGTAGCAGATATGGGCCCATATTCACAAAACATTTTATCTTACCATTAAGAGTTCTCCTAAAGAGAGTTTTCTCTTCAAATCTATTCACAAAGCTGCTGTGAGATATTTTTGAGATGTTGATCCAGTTTTTTTAGGTATAAATTTAGTCGATAAAAGTGTAAAATTTTTCAGTTTAAAGAGCGGGTAATATGTTTTTTTTAAGTATCCTGATATTGTGCTGGAGTGCCCTACAACAGGTTTAAATGCATCTAAGGTCACAAAACATTGTAATTTGCTCAAAATATGAGTCGTTTTGCAATGACCTTGATACGGTTTGTTTGAATCAGATCGTATTGTAAGGTTTGTTAACCCCTCCCATCCAACTCTGCTCTGATTGGTCAGTTGGTCTTTTTGTATCTAAGGTTATTCCATGTAGGAAAGGAAAGATCAGTTTCCATAATTCATTTTTGTATCCAAAGATAAAATAAAAAAAAAAGGCATCAATTTTACCTTCTCAATTTGAGCCAGAGTCCGGGGATTATTTGACATATTCTTAATAAATAGTGTATTCAAAGTGCTTTATCAGAACTAATGTTTCTTTGGTGAGACTGTAATTCTTTACCTGGAAACCTAAAGCTGCCCTAGGCCATACATTACATATTACTACAAAAATGCTGATTCTTTACATCAGGATCCTTGGGCAATAAAAACAAAACACACTTGCTCTCACAGTGCAGAACACAATGTCGTCTTGTCATGATGTAAACACTGACTAGCAGAAGTGTTTGCGGGAAGGTCAGATTTCGCGGGGTGACGGGGATTATGCAAACATGTTACCTGGGCACGTACATCAGTAACAGGCAGAAGATTTTAAAATGAAACGACTCGTTAATGCGATTCTGAGTCAACTTTTTCATGTGATTTAAAAAAGGAAATTTTTACTTTAAATTGTATTCAAATTTGTGATTAGTAATCAATACCACAATCCTGCTGTTGATCCATGTTGATTGTTGATTTTTTTGACAAACCATGATGCCTCTCAGCACACACACTTCCAGTTTCCATGTTATGGAACTTTCTGCAGTCTTAGATTTAAAAAAAAAACTTCATTCTGTTTGGTCTCATAGGAACCAACCAGCACTTAGGAAATTGCCATCTTTTTGGGAACATTTTGTCCCTATAAGACAGAATTTACCTGAACCACATGCACATTGAAAATACGTTTTACTTGTTCCGTCCTCTGATGTTCTGATGAGATCTGATCCAGCCTCAGCACCCTCCACAAAACGGTCTATCACGCCTCTCACCTTCAAGAAACCTCGCAGCGTCACACACTTGCACTCGTTCACACATCCGCACGCACACTCACTCACACTATGAAACACATTCTCACACTCTGTTCTCATTTCGCTCTGTCTGATTATGTGCAGAATGAGCAGATTGAACCGAAGCTTGCAATTATGGCGCTACGTTGAAATTACTCATCCAATAATCCAATACATCTCCCATTTCAATTTTGGAATAGACCGAAGCAGAGACACACAATGATGTGTATAACTATAACTAAAAATGCAGTCAATTTATACTTCTACAGTATGTTATCGTCTGGATGCTTTTAAGAGTGTGAGCGGTGCCTGTGCAAAAACTGTTGCCATGGTGTTGCCAGGGTATTATTGTGTGGTTGCCAGGATGTTCTGAGTGGTCGCTTGACATTTATTTTTTCAGGCTGAATGTTCTAAAACGAAACCGTTTGTCAACGACAGGCCAATATAGCTTTGTGAAAAAAATATGCTTAATTCTATTGAATGTGCAGTTGTATTGCACCTCAAATCTTATCAGCAATTTAAACATTTATTTTAATATGAACAAAGGCCACTTAAGTAATAGCACACTTATCTTTATGTACTTAAGTGCACTTAAAAAAATGCTCTTTGCAATAGTGTCTAATGTAAAACTCCTACTTCAAAGTACATTTTAAATAATTGTTTTGATAAATTTGTTTCATGTTCTGAAGAAGTATATTCATTTACAACTTTTTCAAAGACAACAGATGTAATTGTGAAATTAAATGTGATGTTGGTCCTACTTAAGTGGGTCAAAAGCACTCTTTAAATTTTATTTAATTTAAAATAACACGTAACTAAGTAGTGTACATGAAAACACTTTCTTCATTTCAAACTTAAATATATTCCTTTAAACTTTAAACGATGTAATGTAAGTGCTCTTTTTAAAAGTATGCTTAAGTGTACTTCTTTTTCAGAAGGGCTATAAACCACCAAAGTAAAAATGGTCCAACTTTATATTTCCTTAACTAAAATATAGTTGCATTTAAATTAATCATTTGATACAATGCACTTATTATGTACATACTTTTTATATATACTTAAAACAAAACAAAAAACTGTAACACTTTATTTTAAGGTGTCATAATACAAAGTAATCACCTAATTAGGTACTTAGCAATTGTACTTACATGAAATAAACTGTACTTATCATGTAACTAAGTTATGTAACGGAATGTAATTAGAGTTTGTAATTATGTAAATGTACCAGACAGCTATTGTTACACATATGTTTTAGACTGAGTCTGTTACACAGATACTTACACTTAAGTACAATCTTGATACACTTCATTTATTTATTATAAGTAGCTTATGTCTGTGTATCAGCCTGTTTTATATACAGTATATAAAATGACAAACTATGGTGAGTACGTTTTCTTTTATGTAAGCACAACGGTTACTACTAATTGCAATACTGACACGATAAGTGCTTTGTACTTAGTATTCAAGGCCGCATAATATAAAGTGAGACCAAAAAACAAATATCAGTCATTCATAATTGTGACTAATGAGTGACCTGTATCTCTCTGTGGAGGTTGTGGCCCAGCACTGGATCGTCTGAGAGGTAGATTCTAGATGCTCTTTGGTATTGCTTCAGCCTGACTCACAGAGAGGTGTTGCACTATGTTAACATCCCCTTCTCGTGGGATGAATGTGGAGGCCACGTGAACGCTCCCCCACCGCACCAAACAGACCGCTCTGGATAAGCATCATTTCATACACAGCGGCCAATTTAGGAAGCAGCAAATAGGCTGAGGAAGAGATGTGGAAGATATTTGTAGTGTTTATGCATGGAATGCTTTAAATGACCTATTTTTGACAAACGTCACATGTGTCAAGGTTAATGTACATGATGAAATAGTTCATTAATTGCTCACCTTCTGAACGACAAGCTGCCACGGGAAAAGAATGCAGTGTTCTTGACTGAGCAGTCAAATTTCTTATATTATGGCAGAAAGAGGTCATTCTCCAGTTTCTCCAGAATGGTAAATATTGTAAAAAATAATCATAAATGCCACAGATACGTCCTTGCAACAAAACATTTTCATAGTAATATGTCCAAAAAAAAATATATATATATGACATTAAAATAAGAAAATATTTGGTAAAATTGGTCTCAAGTGTTCATTATTCTGATTTGCATTACATTGTTTTTTTTCCACAAAAACTACTCTTGCTTGTCATTTCATTTTTTTCTCTGACCCACAAAAATATTAATCTGTGATGATCTTGGCAAAATAAACTTTTGTCCTGTGGCTTAAAGGAACATTACCTCCATGTAACAACTTCAAGTTATGAATCCACACTGCAGCCTCAAACACATTCAAAGCAACGTCACAGTCTCTCACATTTGTAGGCCGGTAATCAGAAGTATAAAGATTCGAAGAGACCGTTCTGAGTCTGTGAATGGAAAAACAACATCAGTTGGAAATGTCAATTACAAGAGCACCAGGAAGCCCCAGGTAGGTCCAGATAAAACCTGCCAAACAGATTAAACATTTGTACAAGAAGAGTCTCTATAAGAGTATTATAGATTGTTCCAGAAAACACAGTGTGTGTTTAATGACACTGCTTTAATGGGAGTGTGCCACCGGCTCCATAAGTGTTTCATTTCCTTGATGTCTTAAGATTAATTGTGTCTTTATGTGGTTGTTTATAGGACTTACCAAAATGGCGCCTGTTATATACAGTATTATAGGCTTGTTCACAGATTATATATTTTTAATTTGTAAAACAGCAAGTCTGAGTTGTAAAAATAACGTTGCATCCATTATTCTTAGTATAAATGAATAGATGTCATAAAATCAACCATTAAAGCCAACCATTAAAAAAAAAAAAAATTATGTTTGCACAAAGTGCTTTTAAAGTGTACACTTCACTGAACCCATTATTGATATGTTACATAACCGTCAGTTTGATTATTCCTCTCAAACAACATATATCAAACATTTTATTCAACTCAAATAATTATTGACCGTATCCCCAAACATATTACTATGAGTGTGTATCTATATTTATATTTACACACACACATTAATTGGTTTAAAAATGTTTCCTGAAACATTTAGAGAGGAAGATGCAGTTTTCGAGCAACCTTTTGAGCTGTACCAAGGAGCGTTTAATATCCAATGACGTTTGGCCTTTGTTTCTGAGAGACCTCATCCCTCGTTAAAGGGATAGTTCATCCCAAAATTTAGATTTTTACAACCCAACGTTGTTCCAAACCAGTAGAGATGTGTTAATAAATGCCTCTCTTAAATAGATTCAGTTTTGAATTTCATTTTCTACAGTGAAATTAATGGGAACCAAACTGCTTGGTTATTACCAAAACTATTCCAATTATAAATTGTTCAGTTTCTTTAAAAGAATACTTGTGGGGGAGTATAACATGACACAATTTTTATTTAGTTTTCTCTTTAAAAGCTAATAATGCATAAATGACATTGAAGCATTGGCGGCTTAAAATTTTTAAAAAATTCTTAATTTTTGTGAAAAAGTATAGTAAATAGATATACCAGCTTCATCTGGTAATATTGTTAATTAGGGGAAAAAAAGATTTTGAAGGGAATATAAGTGGGTCATTTTACAATGATGATGATGATTATTATTATCATTAGCATGTCGGTCTCTGGAAGCCCAAACATTAAGGAAGTGAAGTGAATGCCAAGAGCAGACAGACCGAGTCTCTCGAGCGCTCGAGATCTGAAGGCACCTCCTTCTTGCGCCTCAGGTTTGGTCGATAAACCTCAGCTCCTCAAACCACCAGTTACGCCTGCATCTGTCCAGCTTCAGTCACGGAGACGGGATTTGCGCCTGTCACACACGGTAAGACGCGTCCGAGCAGAGTTTCACAAATGCGTGTTAATGAAGGGAACTTGCTGAAACATTTAGCGTCTTCGTTTCGTGGCGAAATGATCTTTATATTCTGGCATTATGAACTCATGCATGCACAGACTCTGAAAGGTGATACATACTTTTCAAAGTCGTAGGCTATACGACACTGGAGACTTCGATGATGATGTTCCGATCGGATCATTTGTTTACCGTTCAGTCCTGCAAGTGATCTTATGTTTAAAATAATCGCATTCTATTAATGCATTCTATGCTATTCTATTCTATTCGTCGAGGTTAGTTTGTTCTGTCATTTTCTATATTGACAAATCATGTTATGTTACGTTGTTGTCCTGTTCTTTTGTCGTCATATACTATTCTATTCTATTTTATATATATATTCTATTCCTTTGTGTTGGCTTATTCTGTTCTTTTCTATATTGATAAATTTTACTATGGTAAGCTATTGTTCTGTTCATGTGTTAACATACTCTATTCTATTCTTCTGTGTTGGTTTATTCTGTTATTTCCTAATTTCTGTTATTTTTGTTGACCTAGTCTATTTTATACAATCCTATCCTATTCTGTTCTGTTTTATTCTACTCTATTCTTCTGGGTCGGTTTATTCTGTTATTTTCTAATTTTGTTATTTTTGTTGATTGATTCTATTCTATTCTATTCTTCTGTGCTGGTTTATTCTGTTATAGTCTATGCTAGTAAATTCTAGCATGTTACGCTGCTGTCCTGATCTTTTGTTGTTCTCTTCTGTTCTATTTTGTTGATCTCTTAGAGAGTGTGTGTATGTGTGTTGCAAGATAGATGAAATTGTGTTTAGGGCTACCGGTACATTTAATCAGAAATAAGCAACATTTATTTGTGCATGCTTGCTCATCAGTTCAGATCATATAAACAAAGTATGCTGAATAAATAAATTAAATTTGCTTAATTACGACATCACCTCATTCTCATTCAAGACCGCAAAGAAAACTCGAATCTCCATACGCCAGGATTAGCTACAGTCACATAGCCATTATTCATGCTTTCACGTTTATTACGATGGAAATATGTAAATATCTTTTCATCTCAAGTTAATGGCTCTTTCAGTAAGAGCCAGCCTCTTAACACAAGTGCTCTGTTCTGAATAAAAAACACCTCAACGAGTGCATACTCAAAGTCATTTCCACCATGTGAATATTATGAGTGTTAGATATTCATAACTGGTTTTCTGTCCTCATTATAATTGGACTGTATTTCCCTTCAGAGCTGTTTCTAACTTCATAAATCCCTTACAAGCCAAAGGTATCAAACACTGATGCATCAAAAACTTTGATTCTCATGCTGTCTTCACACTCGCTGGAGAAATTGGCATGTACTACTTTTTAACACTCAACTCTACTCATTATCACCCGCCAAACACATGAAAACTAAAGATACCTGTTACACAAGAGGCATGCAGTGATAAATTGTGCACGAGTACCACAGGTGCACAATCGGGTGCAAAAAAGAACAATTGTAAGCTATACATGTTCTGTGATGGTTTGAATGCAGATCAGATCAACTCCGGCAATGTTTGATAGTGAATGTTTTCTTTCATTTGCTTATTTCTACAGATATTAGTAAGACTTTCAAGCCTTCACAAACAAAATGTTTCAGTAAAACAGATGCCATGATATACACTGCTCAAAAAAAATAAAGGGAACACTAAAATAACACATCCTAGATCTAAATGATTGAAATGTTTTTATTAAAAACGGTGTTCTTTATAGTTGAATGTGCTGACAACAAAATCACACCGAAATTATCAATGGAAATCAAATGTATTAACCCATGGAGGTCTGGATTTGGAATCACGTTCAAAATTGAAGTGGAAAAACACACTACAGGCTGATCCAACTTTGATATAATGTCCGTAAAACAAGTCAAAATGAGTCTCAGTCGTGTGCTCAATTGGATTCAGGTCTGGGGAATGGGCGGGCCAGTCCATAGCATCAACGCGTCCATCTCGCAGGAACTGCTGACACACTCTAGCCACGTGAGGTCTAGCGTTGTCTTGCATAAGAAGGAACCCAAGGCCAACCGCACCAGCAAATGGTCTCACAAGGGGTCTGAGGATCTCATCTCGGTACCTAACGACAGTCAAGCTACCTCTGGCGAGCACATGGAGGGCTGTGGGTACCTCCAAAGAAAAGGCACCACACACCATTACTGACCCACTGCCAAATGGGTCATGCTGGAGGATGTTGCAGGCAGCAGAATGTTCTCCATGGCGTCTCCAGACTCGGTCACGCCTGTCACATGTGCTCATTGTGAACCTGCTTTCATCTGTGAAGAGTACGGTGCACCAGTGGTGAATTTGCCAATCTCTGTGGCAAATGCCAAACGTCCTGCACGGCGTTGGGCTGTAAGCACAACACCCACTTGTGGACGTCAGGCCCTCTTACCACCCTCATGTAGTCTGTTTTTGACCGTTTGAGCAGACACATGCACAGATTTGTGGCCTGCTGGAGATCATTTTGCAGGGCTAAGGCAGTGCTCCTCCCGTTCCTCCTTGCACAAAGGTGGAGGTAGCGGTCCTGCTGCTGGGTTGTTATTGTCCTACGGTCTCCTCCCGGTAACGCCTCCATGCTCTGGACACTACGCTGACAGACACAGCAAACCTTCTTGCCACAACTTGCATTGATGTGCCATCCTGGATGAGCTGCACCTGAGCCACTTGTGTGGGTTGTAGACTCTGTCTCATGCTACCACTAGAGTGAAAGCACCGCCAGCATTCAGAAGAGACCAAAACATCAGCCAGAAAGCACAGGAACTGAGAAGTGGTCTGTGGTCAGCACCTGCAGAAGCACTCCTTTATTGGGGGTGTCTTGTTAATTGTCTATAATCTCCACCTGTTGTCTCTTCCATTCACACAACAGCAGGTGAACATGATCGTCCGTCAGTGTTGCTTCCTAAGTCGGCAGTTTGATTTCACAGAAGTGTGAATGACTTGGAGTTACATTGTGTTTCCTTTATTTTTTTGAGCAGTGTATTTTCTCATTCTACTTGATCTTATAGTCTCAGAGCCTCTTAAAAATAAGCATTAGTTTCAGTCCTTGATCGTACTTTGCACTATTCTTTTTGCATTATTCCAGATTTTCTTTCTGATGCCTTCTGACTCTATAGCTCATTTTAAAAGCTGTATTTGAGTGTTGCTTCTAAGGGGTGGAGTGGTTTAGCTCAAATCTTTTTTTTGCTGTACTGTTCATTCAACTAGATGTAATACAGTTCAAATTGACTTGGTTGAACTTAATTGCTTGAAGATTGACAAGATAAGTATTGGTTTTGTGGAGAGGCAGTATTAGCTGTCTCATATATGGTTCCAGTACAAGGTTTAGTCTTCATGCTACTACTTTCTGTTAAAATGTGTAAAAAGATGGCGTAGAAGTCTGAACGTGAGATGTGTGCAGGTGCAGCATGAGCCACCTTTCATCTTTGACACATTCAGTTGATGGCTGCCTCTCTGATCTAAAACTAGTTTGTTTCTCTCGCTATAGCAGTGAAGTAAGATCTGAGAAGAGGGAGCGCAGCATGAACTTTTCGGATGGAGTTCCTTTGGGAGATCAAGAAGAAGGAAAAACTGAAGTGAGATTTTGAGATGCGTCACTTTTATTTTCTTCTAAATTGATTCAGTGCTTTTTGCTGCAAACGACATTAACAGAATTACAAGTGAACTAATTGAAGGTGAATCAGAAAAGTGACATGAATTTCAGAATCTCATCTCATTTTAGCAATAATAATTGGGTTTTAAATTTAGGATGGGATCCCTCATATATTTGTGAGTCCATTGCAAAAAATCAGAAACCCCTTGCAGCTTCAATGGAAACAAGAATCTGAGTCTTTAAAAAGGTGACAGAATTACTCATTAAATGACCTAGAAATAATATTTCTAGGCATTTAATGGCCTATTTTTAATGCTAATGCACTAAAGATCTTTAATAGTGTATTTACTAAACATACATTTTGTATTTATATTTTATTGATTTGCTATTCATTTGACTTAATGTTAAAGTATTTGTTTGATTTTTATTATACTTTTATATCATCATTTGAACTTTTCTTTGTTTTAAATGGGTCTTACACCTTGGCTCTAAATGACAAAATCCCCAGATGTTCAAAGCGGTGTCAGATTTTTAAACCCCCATGTTTAGTAAAGCTCATGCTGTTTTTCCTCTCAATAAAGGCTCAGCAGGCACAGAGACATGTTTAAAATGTGCTGCATTTGAATGCAAATCAAGATTTTTTTCCCTTTAAATTCTGAAACCGCTAATGAATGTCTGTCCACACTTCACACCATGCACTGTTCATTAACTTTAATAAAACATGCATGTTTATGGAATGTCTTGGTTTGACCGTAGCACTGTTGGATGTCACATCTGACAGCTATCAAAGCAGCTGCTCATCCTGAAACCCTCCCCTGCTATCACAGGGTGTGTTCCCCCGTGGCGAGCTCTGTTATAAATATAGGCGCTCTTTGCGTTATGCATACTAATGCACCGGTTTCTGAAGCTCAAGTGTCACAGAGCGATGGCAAAACCTGCATGTTGTGGCATGTTTACAAATGCTGAAATAATAGGCTGTGTCACTTTTCTCTTCCAAACACACACCAGGTACTATGCTATCACAGAAAAAAGCCATTGCTTGTTGTAACTTACTAGTACGTTGAGTTCAGCATGAATTATTTTTGCTTTCATAGCCATGAACTCACAATTATCATACCTGCTTTTCCGGCAAAGCAGAAGTCTATGGTCAACAGGGACTTGCAGTTTCAGCTGGTCTCAGCTCCTGCGCCAGCAAAGTCCAAACGAGCTTAGAGCTCTGCTGGAAAATTCAACGTAAGAACGTTTTTTGGAGCGTGGCAGCTAGTTTCTAACAATCAGCTCTATAATACCTGGAGAGATCCGTTGGCATTGCCATTAATTTCAATGGCACAGCATGAATGAAGAAATCTGGCATTTTTTTTTTTTAATCTTTAACCCCAGATGGCTACGTTCATTTAAACAAAAATATAGTTAAACACATACTGTGGCCAATTGTTGCAATTTGAATAAACTGTTTTCTATTTCAATCCATTAAAATCATGTATTCATGTGATGCAAAGTTGTATTCATTACTGCCGTGTCACATGATCCTTCAGAAATCATTCTAATATGCAATATCATTCTAGATTCGCTGCTTAAGAAATATTTCTGCTGCTTTTGTGCTGCTTAAAAGTTTTGTAGAAGCCGTAATGGACTTGCACTGAGCTTCATGATACACTTCTGTTTTTAAACAGAACAGCTCACTAATTTCCAGTTATGTATATTTTCCAACCTACTGTAGGTTCACACATACGATTTGAAAACTGATACTTTTGAACATTGTTGTCACATATAAAGCTTTATATGAATGAGTTTTCGAGGTCAGTAGGTTTACTCGGTAGCTCACGTGATATGGCGTTGCTATTAGGTGGTGAAAAGAATCCCATGTAAAACGAAAAAACAGCTTAAATCTGAAAACAACAAAACAGCTTAAATCGGAATTTAAAATAGCATGGCTGCATCAGCGAAAACTATTTTACATTACTTTTGCAGTTGTTAACACTATCGAGTAGGTTTAGGTCTCGGATTGGTGTAGAGGATATTTACAACATGATAGAGTATTAATCTTACTATAAAAACACTGCAATACGTTCTTGTACCAGCATAATACAAAGGTGCCACGGTCACGCATTAAACGTGTGCTTTAGCGCCACTCTCTGGACATTTCACTCTGAAACGTGCAGTAAGGTACATAATTACGGGGTTTGCAGAAATGTACATAGAGACATGTATTACCTGAGCCTGGGTTGATATTTTCCATGTGAAGTAGATACATATTTGACTAAATGGCACTTAAAATAAATGTCTGCAAGAAGACTTTAAATCTATATATTTTCAGGAACAAGAGAAGAAATATTCTGATTCTTTTTTTTTACTTTTAATCACTCTTTTCTTTGATTTCAATGATTTCATAACAATTTACTCATAAGAGCAGTGTTTTCATTGCATTATTCTGTTTATGATTATATATAAATAGCTCCGGCTATTTGTAATTCTAAAAATGAAGATACATTTTTCTCATGTCATTTGAATGCTTTTATTTATATGTACATGTACAACACAGTCCAAAGTCCAATTATTTATTTGTCAAGTACCTATTTATGTGTGTCTTGTAGCATCAACTGACAGGTGCTAAACCAACAGATCAAATAACCAGCTAGGTCTAGAAGCCAGCATTTTAGGCTTGCATTACTTCCATGTTACAGGTGCTTGAATTAAGACATCAGCACGTCTGTCCCGCCATGTTGTCTGTTTGAGAATGGAGGAGTCATGGAGACTGAATTGAGAGCTCTGTGGGGAAGATGTTGTTGAGATTGCAACCTTTGTGTTCAACCAGCTGACTCTTTGTCCCAGATATTGAACAGAGCATCTCTGCTTCATTGCAACACACTCTCACCCAGAAGGAGATTCATTGGCAGAGCCTAGCCTCCTAATTGAAAACAATCAGTGTCCTTTAGAGAGGGCCGGTTAGAGATGTGGGATTGAGAAGGCAATAATGAGCTTTATTATCACTTATGTGAGGCACATCTGGGCTGAGACTCTGTGATTGATTTACTGTCACTTGAAAGTTAACTGCAATAACCCTCTGGGATCTATATTAATTACACTGTAGCTAGTTATTTCTATTTAGATGAATGTCTCCACAAAGGGGCTGATGTTTTTTTTTCTTAAAGGGAATGATGATAATTGAACTATTTATTCACCCTCATGTTGTTTCCCATCTATTTTATGAAACCTGGTTTCATAAATATGTACCTTTGTGCAACACCTTTTTTATATGCCTTACTGTACGTTTCGCCTCAGTTTCAAAGAGTAATGTCCTCTGAGTGGAGCTAAAACACAGCTTCAATACGTGAACCCTGGCACATTTTCAGGTGGTTCAGAATTGAACATTCCGGGGACTGCTGCTAAAAGTTAACGCCCTACATCAAATCCACCCCTAACCTACCCGATAGTGTGAACAAATGCAAAGCTGATATAAAAAGGCATTTGAGTTGAGTTCAACTTCCTTTTATGCAGATTTGAACTGTTTTGTTGAACCATAGTTACACAGGATTCAAACCGGAGCTCCTCTCCTCTCACGTACATCTCTGTACTCTGTGAGTTACCGAGCAAACCTACCGTCTATGAAAACCCATAGACATGAAGCTAGATATGTGTGATGCTAAGGTTCAAAAGCATCAGTTTTCAAATATCCCGGCATATTAATATTGTTTTGAAGTCGTCACATGGTATTCTTCAAGTAATAAAAATTCAAGTGTGAAAATTAAGTTTTATTAATTGATACTCTGCTGTTTTACTGCCTCTAGTTTACATTTCTTGTGGAAACTGCAGTAATATGTACTTGATGGTACATATTTCGTGTCTCGCTAAAAAGTGCACCCAGGTACATTTATGCCATGAGACCAGGTAGATTTTACGTTATTTTCCTGTGGAACCCAAAGGTGAATTTCTAAAAAACGTCATGTATATAACAACAGTTGATCCTGGAACAACAGTCCAATCAACCAATCAGAATTGTGAGATAATTTTTCAGGAAATGTCTGTTTTAGGCTTATGATCAGGGTTAGGTTCTTGTCCTTGTTAATCAGTTATCATTTCTCACTGATTTTATGCATCAATTTAGGGTAGGGGTAGGTTTAGTGGTAGGGATTGGGATAAGTCTATATATTCGGACAGTAATGTTGATTCAGGATCATGTCTTACTTGGCAAAATCACGCTGACCATAATGCACTTTAATTGTAAATAACATGTAATCATGTCTCCAGCCATATTGCATTCAGCCTGCACTTAAGCAAAGTCCCTTTTAAGAAAAAGTCTGTTCACCCGGCTGCCATATTTGCAACCCTCTGGGTAGCTCAAAGAATACCAAGTCCTATCTAAATGAATGAATGGGGGAATCCCTGAAATGCGTTGCTAAACTTGTAACATATTTCAAATCGGCAACAAAATCTGAAATGAACTGCCCCATCAATGTTGTTTCTATTGCTGAACTAGCGCTTAAAAGGATTATTTTTCAAGCTAGACCAGCCTTTGAGCAATTGTATCAGGTCTCATGTCAAAAACAAAGTTTTGTATCATTTCTAATCAGACACTGAATAGAGGACACATCAAAAATTGCAACGGTGAGCAGTGTTGCCAAATTTGTGGAATTGGGTTACTTTAACACTCTTTCCACTGTTTCCACGGCTTGAAGCCACACAACCCATGGAACACAATTTTGACCTGATGATCTCCCATGAAAAGCAATTGGGCTACTGTTGGTCTACTTTTGAATTGCAATTTGGTAGGTTTTGCTTTGGAAACCTGGCAACCCTGATGGTGAGGGCAATGCTACTCAACAGAGGGAGAGGCATCTTCCTCAACATAAGATTTACTCATTGTGAATTAAATTACATGGATTTAAAAAAACTCTTCAAAATGACAGTTTACAAACATAAATAAATTTAAATGCACATAATTTAATGATTTATTCATTAATTGCAATCACAGTCATTATTGTCATGGTAATAATGTAATCTCTCTGGCTTTATGCAATAATTGCATCTGGCTCTTTCAATGCAGAATTACACTCTACATTCCTTATTCCTCTCCTGTCTAATCGAAGTCTTGGGACGCTCATTATGGATGTTTCCCTGATTAAGACACTTTCTGCAGTAAAGTGTCTGATTTGTAATTTCAGGTTTTAAAGGCTGTAAATGAGTGTGACCTTTTTTTCCCACAGCTCACGCAGTGTAGAGTAGATTTGGATGAGAATTGGGAGACATTTGCGACAGAGCCATTATTTTCACAAACCCATTTGCCTCTGAAATTACACACTTTACTTTTAGGTCATTAATTGCTTTGACTATTCATATTGCTTAAAGGGTTAGTTCACCCCGAAATGGAAATTTTGTCATTAATTACTCACCCGCATGTCGTTCCAAACCCATAAGACCTTGGTTCAACTTCAGAACACAAATTGAGATATTTTTAAACAGCAACACTCTCTAAAATGTTATATTTACTAAGTTGCTGTCTATGGAGGGTCAGATGGTTCTCTGATTTCAATAATCTCTGTTAATATTTTTATTTTTGGGTGCGATAACCGTTTAAGGAATTATTAACTGTGTATATTTATGATTAGCTTATTATTTTCTTAACCATAAATGAGATGGGCGGAGGCTAAAGTGAGAGGATTTATTCTTATGTGTCTGAATGTATTTTAGCTGTAAGTCTCACGTAGGTTTGAGGAAATGAGACTGGTTTAAAGCAGCAGGATTCTGCTTGTAATTAGTTTCTCACCCATTGTTAAACCTTACTGGCTTATTCATCACCTGCCAGTGTGCTTACATGCAGGCTCAGTATCTATTACTGCAAAGCTAGAGTGCTTTAAGAAATCAAGAAGCAGCAGTGGATAGAGAAAATCTGTGAGACAGATGGAGAGAAGGAGGGCGAGTAAGTGCTGCTTTAATTTTTAGGTTCTGTGCTCAAATTGTTTTACAGACAAGTATGAGTTCCCTAGTGTTGGAAACATATATAAGGGCTTGTGCCTTTGGTGCAACAAGTTGCTCACAATGATTCTATTTGGCTCAAACCAGAAACTAGGTACCAGCATCTTTAGTCACTTAGCCTGCAGCTCTATAACAGTTTCATAACAACATTGTATAACATCACGTAAGTCTGTTCCAGTTCTGTGTAAGATACTGGGTTAAGATATTTTGTACAATACCAGCTATTATTATCATTCAGTTGGTTATTTCTATGTTCAATATTATTCACCTTCTATTGGAAGCAAATATTTCTGATTCATATTAATATTTGAAATAAAACCATAAATATAATTTGAGAAATGCAAATATATACACACAAATAAGAATATATATGAATATATTAAGAAAAATATACAAAAGTGATTTTATGTCCATAGAAAGTACATTAAATCTAAGTAAAGCGTACTTTAAAGGTTTTTAAATAATAATTTTAAAGAATTAAATGTCAAAATTTGGTTAGAATAATGTTACATTGTCATTCAGTGTAACAGTGTTTGTAGAAATTCAACATGCTTATTCAGACTTGTACATATTTCAAGAGTTCTCGCTTTCCTCATAATGAATAACAAGCAAATTTGGCGTGCTGTCTGGATGGGACCTTAATGGATAGAACCCTAGCGTGGGCAAGAGTTTGGCGTTCGGCGCGTTCACCGTCTGCCCCCCTGGAAAGGCATGAATAGGGGGAAGCGGCGGAGAAGGGATGGAGGAGGGATGCACAAAAGCAAGATGCAGGGAAATAAATGCTGGGAGAATTTATAGCGAGGGGGAAGTGTTTTGATTGGGCGCGAGTAAACAAGGGATGATAAGGGAACGAGCTGCCAGCTGTGTGTGATTACTCATTTCGCGATCCTCTCCAAACAATGTTATTTGAAAAACATTTACTTAAAATGTATAAAATAATAAGAAAGCATATTGAATTTTATTGTGTCTTAAATGAGTAAAAAAATCTTACTGACAAATGGGCAAAACCTAGGATAGTGCCAAATTAAAACAAATAAATACAATTATAACAAACAAGGATTTGGGGTAAAAGTAATGAATCTTTTTTTTTAATGTGTCTTAAATTATTTTTTGTTGTAAATATGCCTGATAAGATTGTTACACTAAATGACATCAATGAAAAGTGTGATATTTATTTTTGGCTCAGTAAAACAAACACAAAATTGCAATTAAATTAAACAATTTAAAGCAGTATTACACTTATTATTTTTTTGGTTAAACCTTTTTTCATCTTTGACCCATATTATAATTATTATTATTTGAATTAAATATTTTTTTAAGTGGATAGATGGACAGATTTGGATAGATGGATAGATTTAGGCAAATAAGATATTAATGATGACTAAAATGACATTTTCTTGTAATGACTATAGGTCTTTAAGATTGACTCAATTTATGGATGCTAAGCTCATTTTACTGCTGGTGCCTTGATAGCAGGGTGGGAAAATTAAAATTAAAAACACATCAAGCCATCTGGATTCATGCCATAACATGTTTGCAGTTAACACTGTCACACTTCCACTATAACATTTCCCCTGAGAACTTTGGCTTTTGTCTTGTCGTAAATACTTCCGAACACATCCCAACGAACCATATGATGCATTTGCTGCCTTGTTGTGATGTATTTGCTCTTTATGGGGTGTTAGTTAGATTGTCCAAAAACGAGATTTGTCAGAGAATGTTTCCTAATTCACTGCTTTGGTGTCGGGTGTGCTGAATACAAAGAGGGAGATGAAGAGAATGTGTTTAGAGTGAAATGACTAAAGTCGAAAAAGAGCAGAACAAAAGAAATATCAAAGGACAGAGCAAGGCGCTTCAGTCTGTGACATCCTGTTTTTATAATAAGGGTATTTTTGTGAAGAAAGAGATTGCTTTATTTTAATGTGGATCACTTGCAAAGGTCTGCATATTGTTCTGGTTTCTAACAAATGGTTCTTGTTTTATGCGACTGTATAAGTGTCAGGGTGGGCAAATTATATCATTTGAATGCATGGAACAAGTGTAAGCTTTTTTTTAAGGAGTCCTTGTTACACAGTACATATACTTACTATTATAATAACAATGAATTATGCATATAGTAAGTACATATTTATATTGCCCAGTACTTAAAGGGTTAGTTCACCCAAAAATTTCAATTCTGTCATTAATTACTCACCCTCATGTCGTTCCAAACCCAGAAGACCTTCGTTCATCTTCAGAACACAAATTAAGATATTTTTTATGAGATCAGAGAGCCATCTGATCCTCCATAGACAGCAACACAACTGAAATGATCCAGATCCAGAAACGAAGTAAATACATCAGTAAAACAGTCCATGTGACATCAGTGGTTTAACTTTAGTTTTGCAACGCTACGAGAGTACTTTTTTTTGCACAAAGAAAACAAAAGTAACATCATATACTCAACCATTCTTTTCCCGTGACTTACATCTTCTGCCATTTTAGAGAGCATCACAGATGGCTCTCTGATATCTTTGAAAATGTCTTTGACAGAATTTTAAATTTTGGGTGGAATAACCCTTTAAATGTATGACTAAACTGTAATAAGGACACTTTAAAATAAAGTGTAACCCCACTTTTCATCTACATCTCACAATTCTCATGAATTTTCTCAAATTTGTGTGTGAGATATAAACTTGCTGATGCTATTATTTATAAAGTCCAGTTCTGAACACTAAAAAAATCTTCGTACAATTGTGAGTTTACTGTATATCTAACTTTGATTTCAACTTTTGATTTTTGATTTCAGTTATTCAGTAAATTGGCTTCCATATAGTGTGACGTTTTTAATCGGACTGGAGTCTCATACATAGACTGTTTGCTGACAAGAGTTTAAGGTTGTTCATTGATTATTAGCTGTAGAGTGAAATGAATGAAATTCCTCTTGTCTTTGTGCAGTATTGTTAGCCCCACAGCCTGAACTGTGGCAGGAATTCTTTGTCTCTAAGTTTGAGAATGTACCAATGGTTACACCCGTTGTATTTTCCAGTTCATTGCATTGTAAATTATTCTTTTTATTGCATAAAAGAGTAGATTCTGAATGAAATGATCAAAGATTTCTTCTACACTTATGTGAATATGTTAAATGTTGTATGTGATTTAGTTCCTCCCCGTAGGGTAGTGGTGCTAGCTTGAGTTTTTTGAGTTACTTTGTATTTGTTACTGCAGTGAGGAGTGTGGCTGCAGGTATTTTGAAGATTTCCTTTTTCTTTTTGATTTCTTTTTTGTAGATTTTTGATGTTTGGATTAAATTTTTTCCCTTTTCCTGTCTATTCCTTTCATTAATGTTATATTCAGGAGTGTCAGATTATTCATGCTTTGAATAAATATTATTTTTTACAACATTTTGTATTCTCACGCTGCCTTAAATGTGGTCATCCTTTTTTTTGACCATTATTGGCTTACCATTACATAGTGACTATTACACTTTTATGCATTTTGAAAGTTATTTGTGTATCACTTTACATTAAGGTGTCATTTGTTAACATCAGTTAACGTAGACGGACATGACTTGTGACTTGGGGGGGGGGGGGGGGGGGGGCGGGGGGGTTCCGATAGGTT